>VWZY01001684.1:10407-81748 GCA_013399075.1 Chloroceryle aenea
TTTTTAATAGTATTAAAATGGAGAGTTCCTCATTGTTAGTGAATTGCTCTGGTTTATTTCCAGCTTGATCTTTTGGAATGCTTTGTTGTTGGAGCACCTTATTTCTGGTGCTTTTGTACTGCCCTTGAATGAAGCTGCTGTGTTAAACATGGCTTGTATTTCAGAATGTTACATGCATGAGTGACTGTGCTGATGCAGATTGTTATAGTGAACATGGAAATCTACCTAGTGTGTATGGTAAGGCTTTATAAGTAAAAAATATTTCAATCTGGTTTTTGCAGTTGTAATAGAATGACTTTCAGTGTGAGAGCTGCCACTTTTCGTTCTCTTTTAGCAACAGCTTGTTTACGTTGTTCTTTTGCAATATTTCTGAAGAGTAATGCAGCTGTTTTGAGGTTGAAATGGTTGAATCTGAGCATACTTGAACTTTAGATGACCAACTGCATCTAAAGATATCTAATTGCACTGATGCCTTATGTTGCCCTACAATGAGGAAGGAGAGGGGTTTCAATTCCTAATGTGTTGGAAGAGGATGAGGGATTTTCTGAGGAGTTGTTTATAAACAAGAGAAAGCCCCCACTAATATGTGCTATGAGGTGGAGGAGGGAGGATTTCAAGGAAAATCATGGTTGATGAATGCTGCAGATAGATTTGGTAGCTCGCACAGTAGCCGATGCAGACAGCGCTCTGCTGAAGGAGAAGCTCGGAGAGGTGTCAGAGCCTTGGCATGCTGCACCAGTTGCTATGGCTACTGGCACTCAACAAGCCAGGTGTTGAAATCGAGGAAGAAAAATGTAGCTATTGCATTCAAAGTTATGACACTTACTATTTTTCTGCTCTTTCTTTTAAAGGTTGTTAACTGTCGTTTTTCACCCGAGCTATAAATTGGCTCTTTTGGTGAGGTTCTGTGTGGAATTTAGACACTTGTATGCCTTCTGTGTGAATTCCTAATTTGATGTCGTTGGCTTGTTGCTTTGGGTTTTTCTTGGATGGGGAGCAGAAGAAAGGCGAGGACAGTGAAAGAAGAGAGGCATTTTACTGTGGACTTGATCCTTTTCATACAGGTGTTTTGTTTCTGAAATAGTATATCTAGTGTTTGTCCTGATTGAAAGACTAAATATCCCCCTGTTTAATCTAAGTGAAAATGCTACGTGCTTGTATTTTGATATCCAGTGTTCTGAAGTAACTCTTAATTATAATTGGGAGCCAAAATTCAAGCAGTGCTTTTTGAAGAATGCCTGACACCCACTGTGTACCACCACTCCCCTAAATACCGACTCAGATGCTGATGGATCTGTCAGACAGCTACAAGATTTCTATATTGAATATGATGTTGACTGAAAACCTTTCAAGTGGTCTAGGTTATGTAATAAGTAATTTCTCAAAATTACCTGGGAAGTGGCAGTTTTATTTACAATCAGAATCTTTCTACAATTCAGTACGAGATAAATATAGATATAAAACCAATTACTGTGATAATTACAGTTGATGTTTTATCTCCAGTGGCCTTACACTTGAATGCTTAGTGATAATTTCAGTGACATCTTCTATTTAAAGAATAGAATGCCCTTTCTCCAATACAGTGTATTGAAATTCTTGCTCCCATGGAGAGAAAATGAAGGGAAATTATCTTCCAGTTAATAAGTGAAAATGTGAGCATCTGCCAAATGCAACAAATGCAGCGAAGGAATTGTTGGCTTCACTTTGTTCATATAAAAACATAATTTTCAGTGCAGGAACGTAGAAATTCTGCAGACTGAGTTCTCATGCAGTAACTGTGTAACAGACTTGGATCTTTTCCATGTGATAGCAATTTCTGAGCTGGAATCTCTGTACAACGAATCAGAAAAATCAGGTTGTTTCTGGGTATTTATGATCTTTTGTAACAAAAGAAAAAGCCCCTAATGCTATAGAAGGGCTTGTACTAAGTCTTGTAATTGTGATTTTTGTTGTGGTTTTATTTGTTGTTGCTTTATATATACTTTTTATTTTAAAAATCCTTCCTACATTGAAGTAATGAAGTGCTAGGTATACTAAGTAGGTAGGTGTTAAAAACACACCTGTAACTGCTAGGATTTGTAACTGTGTAGGACTTTTTTTGTTCATACAGGCATAGCTAAACTTCTACAGGCTTCACTGAACCTGCCAACGGGGCAGATCACCTTCTGTTCTTTGGGCAGTAGTTGATTTTGAAATGCATTTCCTCTGTTATTTTAAATTGGTGATGTCATCTCTTCAGAAGGCATGAACAGGCATCTAAGTAGTGAAAAGTGATGGAAATATAGTGATGTGCTTTGTTAAATGTTTCTTCTGGGTCTGAGGTTTTCAGCAAGATTCCCTTTATGCCAGCAAGTAAGGTAGGAGCTGGACCTTAAATCCTTGCAAAACTCAGCATATCATCGAGGTTTGTTGTTTGGTTTGGTTTTTTTTCTCCAAAGTTCTTAGTGGAAATAGGAAAAAAAATTTAATGTCTATCAGAATTGGCCTCATAAACATCTTACTGGCTTTTTGTCAGGCAGTGCTATCATCCTCTCTTAGCCTTTTATTGATACTTTACAAACTACCCTCTTTTTATCTTAACCACACAAAACTCTATAGAAATTACTCCAAAAAACCCTTCTCCAACACCAGGCTTTTTTAGTCCTCCTTTCTGATGCTTTGAAGTGCTATTACTGTGCACAGGAATTCTTTCAGATGGGTATCCCATTGATATCTCCGGAGTGCGGCTGTGGCAGGAGAGTGTTGAAGAAGGAGAGGGGTATGGATGGGGGAACAGCACGACTCGGCAGTCGTCAGGGTGCAGCAGAGCCTCGCTCTGGGCTCGCAATTTCTTCTTACGTGTACCAGGAGGAGAGGAATGCTTGCTAAAACAGCTTCTGCCAGCTGAGCAGGGAGGAACTGAGAAGTCTGCTTAGCTTGTGGTCTGTATGAGGTGCCGGAGGTGATAAGGCAGAACAGCGGGTGTAAGATGGTGGTACACCTCCTCTTCTATCTCCCTCCTGCAAAGGCAAGTTTATTATCACAGACAGTTCTAGCCGCTCTCTGTGGGATGGGAAGATAGTCTGCATTTTCTGCAGGGTGGGTAAGGGAATTTTCTCTTTCCGTTTCTGCCTGAAATGAAGTCCTGCAATGTCGTGTGTATTTCTTCACTTCTCTGGGCAGTGCCATCTCCTCTGCTTTGCTTTTCAAAGCTTCAGAAGGAATCTCAAGGGTGAAAAGGAACATCATTTTTAAAGAGGACCTCTGTGTTTTCAGGCTGTTGGAGAACATTTGCTTCATTAGAAAAATATCTTGAGTGTGAAGATCCCCAGAACAGAGGAAAACATTACTGGATCTCATCCCAGATAGAAGAATAGTAGCAAAACATTATACAGCAGACTGAAACTCAGCCTGTTAGAACTATCCATATATCATCGACACCTCACCCAGAGGTACTGTACCCACATACCTGACAGTGTCAGAAAGGTAGCAGCTTTATCTGGATTCTCAATCTCTACTGCCTTCTTTTTTTTTTTTTTTTCTGAGAATGAGGGAAAAAATAGTATTTTCCTCTGCTCACTGACTGTTTGTTGTGTCAAAGTAAATGCCACAGATGCAGCAAGTATTTGGTGGATGGAAAACCAAGTTTTAAATAATAATGTGAGAACAACAGAATTATAGAATAATTAGAGTTGAATGGGCCCCCAGAGGATCCTGCTTGAAGTTGGGACCAATTGGACTGGGTTGTTCAGACTTTTTTCAGTCAAACTTTGTATAGTTCCAAGGATATAGTTTCCACAACCTCTCTGGACGATCTCTCCCGGTGTGTTATGATTCTCAGCAAGACAAGGAAAAAAAAGCACCAGAAACCAAACAGGAAACAAAGGCTTTTGTAGTCCATACAAAATGGGTACCTGTGTAATCCTGGCTATGTGTTGGACTTGAACACAGTGGAGGAAGGCTACTGGCTTACAAATCTCGAGTCACCCTTGAACCAAGTGTGCTGATAGAGCATGGGTACGTTATCCTGTGCAGGTGACTGTAGGAATATGGTTGATCTCAGAGGATGTTTTCAAAAGACTTGAATGCCCACACTCCAGTCCTTTCAGTTCTGCTCAGTTCATTAATGGGATTGCTAGGATTTGCTGCTCTTGGTGATGAAGTACAAATACTGACAGAAGTTCTTCTGCATTCTTCAGAATTAACTTCTATTTGTTTAAACTCACCATTTGTTTTCTTAGATGTAAAATCCTTGCAAAATAAATTTCAGAATAAAAATCCAGTTTATTTAATATCTACTTAGTAAATATGTGTTGCAATTGAGTGACCAGTTATAGTATTGTCTCATTAGAATTTACAAGATCATTCGTGCAAACACAGTTCACTTTGTCCCTTGTGTGTTGTAATATTATTTCTTGCTCACCTCGCAGCTAACACTGATCCAGGGACTTCTTGCAGTGCTTTTGCTTCTTTCAGTTCCCTGTTTAATTCTTCATATTGTTGCATAGAATAGAATCCAAGTAGTCCATGACCACATAGTTAAATAATGGATCCTAATATAGCTGGGAATCCTGGTGAAAGGAAGACTCATGGTCCTCTGTGTTATGCAAATCCAGTCCTAAATATACAAGCAGACAGAAAGGTCAAAATTTTACCTCAAAACCTGACAACCACACAATGCACAAAATGAACAGTGTGAAAGAGTACAGCCTCTAAGTATTGCTTCAAATACAAGGACAAGAGTTGTTTGTTAGTTTGTTCTTTTATTATGGAATAGAGTGAAAACCTGTAGAACTAAATTGCATGTTGATGTGAAGTAGCTGACCAATACATTGCTTGAGTTACAAATTGCACTGGTAGTATACCTGTGAAAAAGTCCTTTTCTGAACTTGGCAAAACTGCCTGAATATTTGTGAGGTTTACCCTCATCACTTCTCAGCATCTTTTTAGTCAGCTTGTCACTTCTAGCTCACGCATCTTCTGTCGCAGCAGGCTTGACAGGTTTTTGTCCTTGTGTGTCCAATTTTTTCAAAGGTTTTGGTCTTGTTTATAGCTGCAGTTCATCAGACCTGTGCGGCAAGCATGTAGACAGTATCTCTCCTCCTGTATTTTCAATTCTGTTTATTATTTCTTTCAACTGCTCAACTTCACTAATTCGCCCTTGGAAAGAACTGTAGCATTCCAAAACATTTCTTCTTCTTCTGCATTTTCAATAAATTAAAACGTAAAGGTATATAAATTAATCTTAGTTCATAAAACAATACAGTTCTTAGCAGTGACTGGGATCTCCAAAATCTTTTCAAATGAATCATTGCCTCCTCTGATACACTGAATGGGTTGTTGCCCAGTCATGCTAAATATATTCTACACAAAGTTAGAGAATTGTGTACAATTATTAATTCAGTTATGTCAGTCAAAGGCTTACGTCATCCCAGTTAACTACAGTTCACTGAAATTAGATCCATGAGTAGTTTTCAAGAGTGAATTCATCATCATGACAGAGGCTGAAGGCTTCATGAAGTTGCATGTATTTCAGAAACATTGATTATTAAAAGTGTATAGAATCAGAGAACGGTAGGGGTTGGAAGGGACCTCTGGAGATCGAGTCCAACCCCCCTGCCCCAGCAGGGTCACCCAGGGCAGCCCACACAGGAATAGAGCCGGGGGGGCTGGAAAGTCTCTGGAGAAGGAGCCTGTACCACCTCTTTGGGCAACCTGGGCCAGGCTCTGCACCCTTTCAGGGAAGAAGTTTTTTCCTGATTTTGAGGTGGAACTTTCTGGGTTCCAGTTTGTATCCACTGCCCCTCATCCTATCACGGGGCACCACTGGAATATATATAATAAAATATGTATATATAATGGTAATTATTTCTGACATGTTCTAGGTCTTTAGGAGTGAATTTGACTGAGGAGAGAATGTAAACATCATTCGAATTGCTTTTTGGATCATAGGGATAACTATTTAGCAGAGAGAATCATATGGAAACTAGCCAAGACCTGCCAGCATGATATGAGTAAATTATCAGACTGTTTATTCAGTGCCATCTATCCTCCTGCTAGAATCGAAGCACAGCTGGGATCCAGATTAAAAAGTTGTCCACATCTTGCTATTCAATGTTTCACTCTCCTTTCAAATGCCAGCTGAAGTGATTTAATGGACATACATTGTCTTTTTTCCTCAGCAAAGGTAGAGGTGGTGTTGGTGAAACCTGGAAATTGTTATTCAAATGATAATTAGTTGATTGCAGCACACTAATCTTTCCCAGGTTCTAGGAATACAGGTCCACTTAGCACGGTGCAACGCTGTGAAATGACCAGCTTTTGCTAAGAAGCTCTTGGGGAATTATCTCTGTTTCCCTCGGATCTTTACCGGGGTCTTTCCTTCTACATTAGGCCAATATCGTAATATGGCCTAACTTGATTATATCCAAATGGCTTTACTCTTTTGAAAATGTGATTTCTCTCTTGGTTCCAGAATGTGCTAGAGAGGCTGCACTACCTCATGTAGCTTAAATGTGAACTTTCTTCATGCTTTGTGCTACAGCACTCCTCTTCTTGAAATCCTTACATGGAGCATAAGGGAATTTATTACATTTGTCACAGAGGTTGAAATGCTCTTAATGAAATGGGTCTCTTATTCATTATAAAGGCCCTCGGGATGAGTTAATTACAGCCATTTTACATAAGCTGCTCTTGCAACACACACTGTACATAAACTCCGTGAGACAGACAGGCCACATGACACGTTAGCTGTTTTTATGTGGCAGTGAAATGCTCGAGCAAAACATCCAGCTTGTGGCCATGAATAAGGTTTTGCTCCCTAACCTTCCCCGCTACTGTTTGTGAATAGTCAGGTTTCCTTCTGTGTGTGTTCACTGGACCTTTCTGACTCCTGCAGAAGGTCTCTCTGTGCCTATCCCTCAGCTGTGCCGTAAAAAACCTGTCGGGAGCATTTGGTGAAATACATGGGTGTAGCTGTTAGCCTTAGTGATAGATACGGGAAGACTTAATTACCAAAGCTTCCCTTTTACAAGCCGTGCTTTCTTTGAGAAATTCACACCTATAATCCCCATGGGCTCCAAATATCAGAAGATATAGGAATATATTTTTTTTTCTGAAAGGGAAGCTTGCTGTTTGGCTCCAATACTCTCTCAGATATGCTGGGTGATGCTAGTGAACACAAACACTCCTCCTCCAGACTAGAAAAATATTTCTTTCAGGTGTTACGATTCTTGGTCTTTGGAGAAAATTCTGTGCTGTAATCATTGCAAATACCAGAGCACTGCCTTTCTCCTCTGCTGTTTTCAGCTCCTGTAGTTCAGCACATCCCAAACAGCCATGACATCTTCTCTGAATGTCAAGACTGCATACAAGGACAGTGGAGGTTTGCAGCTAGGATGCAGATGCGGAGGCAGAAGGCTTAGCAAGACATCGATGTATGTGCATAAGTAGGATCTGCAGCAGCTGCTCTGTAAAAAGTAAAACTTGCAACAAAACCAAGAATTTTTATTAATAAGCCAGGATCCCTTATTTATGAATGTTTAGACTTTTCCCAGTGTGAAAGGGACCACATGTCATATTTCCAGACAAACTGTTGGTTGATGTTTTTTCCAAGAAATACTAGCCTAAGAATAGTGATTATTATGCACAGTAGGTATAAATGAATTATTTATCAAACATCTTTTCATTCTTATTGAAAACACCACTGATCTGTTTTTCTAAGTGTTTTATTGTAGCAGTCATTTGCACACAAGGCAAGTCTTTACTGAGGTAAATGTTTATATATCACCATTTGTATGAAAACTGAAAGGTATATTACAAAGAGAATTGAGCGTGATTTATTTTTTTTTGGTTGTGGGATTTTATAGAAAAAGTATACTCATATCCCACCCCCACCCCCCCAAAAAAAAAAAGAAAAAAAAGGAAGAGCTGATGTGGGTGGGAACAGATCTGTTTCAACAAAATCCATGTCAAAAAAGTTGTCCAGATGGTGGGGTGGGTGACAGCTGTTGCTGGCCCTGCTTCAGATAAGGGTTTTCTATTGGGTCATCTGGATTTCCCCTCAGGACCCTGTCCAGTTTTTGTCTGCTCCTGAGTGGGAACCTTTTTGTCTCCCCTATTGGATCTTTCTTGTTCTTTATGAAGCAGTAACTATTAA
Source organism: Chloroceryle aenea (assembly GCA_013399075.1). Classification (NCBI taxonomy): domain Eukaryota; kingdom Metazoa; phylum Chordata; class Aves; order Coraciiformes; family Cerylidae; genus Chloroceryle; species Chloroceryle aenea. Next base: position 18,545 of record VWZY01001684.1, read on the forward strand.
TAATGAAATACTCATTCGTGGAACTGGTGTGCATAACAAGCTTCTCAGGTTGTTTTCTCTGACCTAGTTTATTTACTTTTAAATGGAAAAGCTTAAGCACAACACACTCAAAGACAATTCTGTAGCTTCTGTGTCTCCAAGACAAAGAAATACTTGATTCTAGGACACCATCATCCCGACTGATTTCCCTGCTCACTAAACTGTTAGCTGTTCAGAGGTGTAAAGTGCTGCTGTGAGAAATTTTGAAACGTTTTGATTTGTCTTTGCTTGGAATGGAAAAAACCTTTTGCTGCCCCATTCATTGTGCAATGTCGTGAATGCATAAAAAGAGTAGTTAGTGAATAATCTATTTCAGAACACTCATGCAAATAACTCTTAGCTCTCAGCACTGAAGCAGTATTTTAACACTGGGACAGGATGTTAGAATTCCAGCTTTTTAAGAAATCATCTGGTGTGTGTCCATGTCAGTCTTTTTATATGGAAGTAATTGAAATAATGTTATAGACACTAAAGGAGGAGACTGAAGGCATTAAAAGGAATTGGACAAATAGACTTTCATGTCTAAGAAATTTTCCTAGACTTAATATCTGAAATTGAGTTGTCTGTCCTGAAGTTAGCTCAGGCAAGAAGTATGCTCTATTTGTGCATGCCCCTCAGGTGAGATTGTGACAGGATTGCTTTTGGTGTCTTTATTGGTAGATCAGACGAGAATGTGGGTAATCAAGGACGAAAGGCAATAAGTAATTCTCAGTGTGACACATCAAAAGCATTCAGACACAATATTCAAATTAACAGACATGAAGAAACCATTCATTCTGTCTCACTATTCCCCTGCACCTTGGACTCTGAAGAACGAAATAGAATCCTAGGGGTTTAAAAAGGGAAAAGCATCTTTTTATCTCCTTAAGACTGAGGCATTCTGGATGACTGCAGCTGCATGTTACCACCTAACATGCAACTTAATCCTCTGCAGATCAGGGTACACCAAGACCGTGAGCTTGTGAGTAATAAGGCAAGGGAAAAAGGAATGCAATGAAGAGAGTCAGTTTTGCTTTTATGATGTTTATTGCAATCAGCAAGATTCATCATGATTGCAGGGGATAGATAAACTTTCAGAAATAAAAGAATGTAAACCTTTAAGTCTTTAAAGAAAAAAAAATAAACTTATCTTTTTCCCCTGAGTAATTCTAAATAAGGGAGAAGAATGTGAACTTGGCTCTGGGCTCTTTCACTTCTAGGCAAACGAGTGCCATTTGTGCTCTGTGGAGGTACTGCTTCTAATGAGGCAAGGAGCAAATTTGGCTTTAAAAGGTGTGTGTGGGGGGGAAGATGTTCAAACCCCCCTGTCCCAGCTGTCCCTGGAGAGCTTCAGAGGCCATGGAGGGTGGGAGAGCGCGTGGTCTCTTGGGAGCCTGGGTTTGGGCAGGGGGGTGCTTTAGAGCCCAGCTTTAGAAGACTCTCACAGATGGCAGTGTGCTTTCACAAAGGGAATAAAACCTGACCTTTTCCTTCAAAAAAAACCAAATAGTAGCCCAAAGGTCAGAATGTAGTGATAGGGAACTGCTTACATTTCAATTTGAAGTGTTACATGGTGCTTTAAAGGATAAAACCTGGGTGACAACCATAAAAACATTTACAACTACACTAATTGACCCCTGCTGTGATTTGTAGTTCTACTAAGCAGCAGTGTAAAAAGCAAATCAAAAAACCCCATGCTCTAGAAAACTGTCAGCTGTTAAACATATATGAAGGGATGGTCTTCCAGGGTTTGGGTTTTTTGGTTTGTGTTTTGTTTTTTTTTTTCCACAAGCTGTCAGGCTGTAATAAGGTGTTTGGAAAAGACAGATAACCTTTCCCCTGCAAAGTTGATTTTGACTATGAACTTTAATGAAACAATTTGCCTCCTGGGCATTTTCAGTTTGTGCAAAATCTCTTTTCTGCTAAATTGCTTACAAGATATGCGTAGACACATGCAGAGTGATCTCTGAGACTGAATGAGTTAACTGCAAATATGGACACAGTTTTAAAATCACAGCATGCTGCCTCTATTTTCTTGCAGGGGACTTAGTCAAGCACAGTAATAAAGCCAAACATTACGGGAAGAAGATGTTTGCTGCTCTAAGTGGTAAAGAGGAATGTAAGGAATGACTTGGTGTGAGGAGCAAGGAAGCATTGCTTTCCATTGCTTAAGAATGAGCAAAGGCTTTCTCAACTTGTATATGACACATGAGGAGGAATGAGGTCCAAAGAGATGCACCTTATCCCCGACCTAGCCGGGACAAGGAATGAGCGTGCAAGCTGTATTTTCCTTTGGACAATGATATTCCAGTGACGATGGGAAGGGTGCTTTGTAAAGCTGCCAAAAGCAAATGACGTAGGGTAGCGGTGCGGTTGTCAAGGTATTGCTCAGTACTTGCATGTGTCAACTGTAGGAGAAAGATCAGAGTTCATTTTTCTAATAGGCAAGACTTCCAAGAACAACTGTCATCTGATTTCTGACACCTAGAAGATGACAAAACTAAATTGAGGACATTGTTGGGAGGTTTATAAAGCTGACATTATGCACTGTAAAACAGAAAAAGAAACCCAGAAGAAACTTGACACTAGTTGAGACCTGAGACTAGTGACTTAACTCGGAGACAGCAAAAGTTACAGACACGGAGGCATTCAAGGGACAGTGAAGTTTTGTAGTATCCCTCGGGAGTAAAAATAACTGAACAGGGGTCTGCACGTCAGCAACTGACCTGCGCTGTTTTCCTTAAAACAGTGTGGGTTTTCCTCATCTTTACCTCAAGAACACCTTTTTCCTTGTTACGAAAAGAATCCATGTGTGCATAGAAACATAGCACAGGAGAACACAGTGCAAGAGAAAACCGACAGGGACTTACCTGTGGTAAAAATAAAACTAAAAAGAAGCAAAAAAAAGAAAGTAAATAATAATGATAATATTACCCTCTTCCCCCCACTGTTTATTGGCAAGAAAGTTCATAAAAATACGGAATGTCTCATAGCTAAGGACTCTGCGTCTTCGGAGTGCATGTAGCTTGCATGGAACGGGACTGCCCTACGTTGGCACTTTCCAGGTGTGAAAGTCTGAGGTACAAAGGGGAGAAGGGCAGGGACATGCACAGTGCCACTCTTCTTAGAGAGGGGGAAATTAGGACACTGTCTGTTTCACATATGAAGTAGCAAATATAACTTGGATTTACTAGTGGTCATGGAAGAAAGCTTGGTGGTCTTTCTTGAGACCATGCACAGTATTTTCTGCAGTCTTCCTTAAGATGAAATTTCTTTCCCTTGTGCAGCTCTCTAAATGTGAAAACAGCAAGACAATTCAAGTAATTTACTAAATGACTACAGGCTGAAATACGAAGCTTTACTTCTGCCAGACAGGAACACCTTAGGACATGGTTCTCACCAAGAGTCAAAAATGCTGTTGAACTTTTTCTCCCACTGTTTCTGGAAACCTTATGACTTAAGAAAGATGCAGTGCCTGGACGTTTTCCCAGAAAGGCTCAAGTAAAATTATGTATTGTAAACAGAAGGAACAAGGTATTATCTATCTCCTGCAGGTATATTTAGGACTGATGGGATGAATAAACTTAGGGCCACAGGAACCTCCTATGCCAAGATGTAAAGTGAAGGAAGAGTTAATTCAAATCAGGCTGACCATTTAATGATGAAAGAAATTAATGTCAGTGTTATAATCCTCTGAAACTTTTTCAAACACATGCTATTATATCATAATCTGCAACAGGAGGACTTAAACATATTCATCCAGGAGACTTTTGCAAGGGAGTTTCTAACCACCTACAAATGCAGTGTATATCCAATAAAGGATTTCCACACAACAGAATGCATCTTAAAAAGAGAGCTGGTTGTCTGCTGGACTCCATTCCCAGAGCTCACTATATGGAAACAGCAATAAAAAAGAGAGCTTGGAATCATCCAAAGAATACTAGCTTATTCAATCTCTGCCATTGTGTTAAGGATCATTCTCTGCTTTCCTTAGTTTTTTTACCTATTTTTTGATGTGCTACTTGTAGCCAATTTTCTTTCCACCTTTTCCCTAAAAGCATCATTTTGATTGTCTGCAGGATTTTCCTTGATAGTACGGAACTCCGACAATCCTTACACTGAAACGCACGATGGCTTTTTCTGCTACAGAGGTGTGATGAAGAAGGTGGACACATACTGTTACTTGATCTTGCTGTGTCAATAGGTTGAGGAATCTAAAATATTAAGATACATTCTGAGTGGTTCTTCAGTTTGTGCTCTTTGTGTGATACAGTTGTGCAAATGCCTAGGAATGTTTGGGAATTAATATTAATTTCTGCGCTGACGTGTTACGTTATGGTTTGGCAGTTCGGTATTTCCTTGTTAGAAGAAAATAAGCTGCTGTAATTACCCCCTCTTGCAGGGCACACCCCAAGGTGTGTTTACCTACGTGGAAGTTTATTCTGAAGCTGCTTGCTGACTACTTGCAATTTAGTGTAAACTGCTGTGGAAAACAGAAACAGTTTCAAGGAATTAGAACAGAATGAAGATTACTCTTATTTTCTACTGTTACTCTTTTCTCTACTGCTTTAGATTTGCTTTAAGTGTATCAGTGGTTGGACACGTCCAGACAGAAGAGCCTTTGTAAAATTGCCAGTCAACATCCAGAGCCACCAGATTTCTAGCTCAGAACCACACTGGGTTAGTAACTCCCCTTGCTGCACGAGGGGATGACAGCATGACACCTGATGGGCACATTCAGAAATATGAAGTGGATTACATTGCAAAAATAATCCTTACTTTACTCTTTCAGTAAAGGACTCGAGTTGACAATGCAAGGCAGGAATGAAGTACCCCAAAAAGTCTGTTGTTGTGTTAGCTCTCAGATGAATGAATTGAAGTCAAGAATTGTTAGGGAAGAAATAAAGAAGATGGTGTCACCCTGGTTTCACTCTAAAGATTTATACTACATCTGCATCCAGAATGTTTCATACAGGCACGGTTAAAGTAAAGGATTCTTCAGTCTATAGGAGGGTGAGGCACAGACATGCAGTCAAGAGTGAGATAAGGAACCCAAGGGTCCAAATGATTTCTAGTCACTCACAATGAAGGACTTAAGGGCAGTGTATTCACCAAAGCAAACCCATGGCAAAATGCAAAATGATCCTGAGCAAATACAACAGGTAGCTGAGCTGTGAAACTTACTGATGCAGAGTGTTGTGGATGTTAAGCGTTGATGTGGACTCAGCTGAAATACTTTGTAAAAGGAAAACACCACTGAGGGTGTTCAGAACACTGTTTTGAGGTTGGAAAGCCACGTGCAAATTGATGGACTATCATTCTGTACAGATAACCCTTTCCTTTCCTCTTTCTTACATCCTCTTTTTGTGGGTGCGTATCAGAATGGAGCAGTTTCCAAGATGGTATGGAAAAGATTAGCAAGGCAGGAAAAGCTTAATAATAAGCTGAGTGGGGAAAAGCTCTCCATGAGGCACGTGAAAACGCGCTTGTACACGCAAACCCAAAACTCTGCTCCTCGGTGAAATTGGAACGTGTGCTAGAAGTGTTATGTGCTTTTCAAAAGTGGGACCTTTCCCCTTTGAAAACACAGACAGTTGCCAGCTGTGCTAAAAAATCTTCCATTTGTGAGAACTGGTGTTATGGTTACTACTTGTAACCTCACATTTTCTCCTTCCTTACTTCTCCAAGTGCTCTTGGTACCTGCCAGTTTCAATTAAATAGTAGGGCTACATATTTTGTCATGGACTTTTATCAGGTAGACTTCTCCTAATTGTACTTCCACGCTACTTTCCTGAGGTAGTAGCCTGAACTTTTTAAGCTTCTTGTGTTGATAGGACTGTATTTCTCTTTTTTGTTTTCAGTTGGATTCTTAGACTATAGACTAGCAGCACTTCATAACAGCTTTAAATGGATGGTGGTGCTGATGTGTATCACAACCCCACGTTCTGTTCACAGAGGAGGAAACGTGAGCTTCTGCTAAGGCTGCCTTGCTAGGTTTTGTCATAAGAATTACTCAGTGTAGGAGCACCACTGTGGCTGCACTTTAAAGGACTTTTTCTGCACAGTAGGAAGGCTAAAACTGACTTTCAGGAAAGCACAGATTCACTCAAGCTCAACTCTGTTCTTTAAAAAAGCTGAAATAGTTCAATCTGGAGTCTTTGTTTCAGGTGCTCAGGAGCTCTGCTGCGTTCAGTTAAATGCTTTCTCAAATCCAGATTCACTGTTATCCCTCTTCTTCCCTACCTTGTTTTCCAAAATCATATAGGAAGTTTGTGATTCCTCTTTAACATAAATGTCCATTGTAGCAGCACCTACAAGGGACTGAGGAAGCACATTTCTACCTGTTACACTGGTTGAACAGCTTGTCTTGCTTGAATTGCTATTGATTTTAAAACAAGATATGGGTTGCTATAGCAATCCTGTACTTCAACATTCAAAGGAGAATTCCATTCAACCCATTGCTTTATAAGTCCTAGAAGCTCAGGTTCTTAGGCTGAAACTTGCTAACGTCTCATGTCTTACGTTGTATTTCCAGTGATAAGTGATTTCAGTTCTTGGCAAGTTGTATGATAAATTAGTAAAATGAGTGGTAGTCTGACTCGGGATGCTTTATCCACGGCTGGATTGCTTATAACAAAGGGAAAAGGGATCAATTTCATGTATGTAGTCTCAGGGCAAACTTGTCACTCATGGAATAACAATCTGAAATGGGTGACAGTACTCCCACCAACTGCTTGACATCCAGGCAGGTGCACGAGCCCTAGGAAATGTCACACCATCAGATGCAGCTTCAGAGTGTGCAACTGGCAAAAAAGCTTCTGGCCGCAGCTCTCACCCCAGGCCATAGCTAACACCCCAGGCCACGTCATCCCTTAGCTTGAAACCATCACTGAGCTGTCACTTTAATAAATGAGTAGCTACTTTATTTTGATCAGCATTGTCAGGGCTTATTTCAGAAGTGATTCTGATTCCATCGTGCAGCCTAGCCCAGCCAAAGTCAATTCAGTTTTTTTCAAGGTGAATTTATTCATTCTTTATAAAGGTTCTATGCACGAATATATCAAGACAGTTGAATAAATTGAAATAAATAGACTTGGAGTTGCATAGTCTCCTAGTAATTGAAATAGTTTCCCCCAGTATATTTGTAGTAATAATGCTATCTTTATGAAGACTGGACTGTCTACAGATGGGAAAATGTGGAATTACCATATTGATAACATATTTGGAAAATGGAATTGGGCTAATATGTTGAAAAGGACAGCTGAAAGTTGTCCTTGCCTTCAGCTTAGGCCTGAAGATAAAGTTAGAAGAAAGCCTACCCCCAAATAATGATGCACAATTAACTCCCTCTTCCAGTGAGAACTGCTTTGAACTAACCTTCCTTCTGTTTGTAATGCAGGCATTCCAGTTTGGAACAGGGATTCTGTGGGATTCTGTAGGTGAAAATCTGGAGTTCTGCAACAGTGCGCTGTGTGCATGGCCTGTCTTCCACAGTCACAGGACAGGAAAACAAGTCACAGACATCGAGCCTGTACTCTTTGCCTGTTGTTGGTCTAGTCTGGTTTGGTTCTGGTTTGTTCAGTTTTTTTTTGATGTGTGTATGTGGTTTTTTGTTTTGTTTTGGTTGGTTGGGTTTTTTTGGTTTGGGGGGGGTTACTTTTCAGAATGTCTGTCGCCTGGAGTAATTTTTCTTTATGAGTATCAGTATCAAATATCCACAAGCTCTAGTCTTCCTCTTATTTTAAAAAGTAAATCGTCTTTGGAAATATTTTCTATTAATCAATATAGAATTTTAGCTGGAAAAAAAAAAGACATAAAAGTGTTGTTTCCTACAGGGAGGAGAAGGAATAGAGGTGAGGCAAAGAGAAGGCGTCAATTAGGAGGAAACAGTTCTTTACTCAGGTGGCTTATGAAAGCTGTTACATACATTTGCCATCAGAAGTGCAATTCTGATCTGAGTGTGTCTTTCAAGTGCTCTCAACAGATGTTGCCAGGGCTATGGAGGTTTTGAAAGCTTTCAAAAGAGTTTTGCTATTTCTTTATTTTTCTAAAACAATACCCTGAGTGGTTATTATGGCTGTAAGAGGTGGAGACGTTCTTTCGTTCCTCTGCTTTCGTGCACTGACTCAAGATTCAGGAAGAGCTGTAGTCATGATGAGATTCCTCTTGAGCATGCTGATCCCTTCCCCTGTGTCCTGGCAGATGGGGACTCGGAGTGCAGCCTTGCCTCCAGGACTGAGGGCTGGATCGGGATTTATCTTTGCGTTCCTTTCCTAAGGAGGGAGGAGTGTGGGCTGGGTCCAGGCTGTACCTGCCACTCCTCAACCTATCTTGGCTTGTCATGAGGGACTCCACACAGCTCAAGGGCCTGGCGTGCAGGGTGCGGAGCCTCTTTCTGCCCCAGTGCAAGAGGATGGGAAGGACAGGGAAGAGCAGGGACCTGCAGGGGACTCCTAGGGAGGGAAGGGAGAAAGGCTAGTCAGACTCAGGCAGTACTTAACTGAATCGGGGAAGACAATGGAATGCTCAACATATTGCTTGGTTTTTTTCTTAGCTCTTCACTGTCACTGCTCTCATTGAGTCTTTCTTGAGTATCGTGTTAAGAATAAGCGAAGAGTGGATCAAGTGCCAAGGTAGTATTGTCAACTCTGGGAATTAAAAACATCAAATTCTGAGTTTCCCACAGAAGTCAAGGAATATATTTGGCTCCTGGAGCCTCTGTTATATTAACATTTTAGCAGTTGGAAATGTTAAAATGATACCATTAAAATATCATTAAGATGTTGTTTATTCTTTACATACAAGAGTGTGTTTTGTTCACCAGTTAGCACCCACCACTACTATGAAGCACTGACTGCAGATGCTGTAGTTTAAGATACAAAACACGTTTTGATTTTAAAGAAGAAAGAGCTGTCTGATGTCACCTTCAAAAGTCCATTTGTGTTTTGTTTCTTTTTAAATCATACCGTTTAAAAGAAAGAAAGGGTCCCTGACCTAATAACCTTGCACAGTTAAGTTTCATTCTTGAGCAAGATGTGATATATAACTAACATTTTCCTTTTAAAAAACAAAAGTTTTCGTAGTGGCAGCATCAGCTCCTTAACTGGAACAAACTGTGCTGCAGCAATTAGAAAGATGTCTGACTTTGGGAGATTCATCTTTTTTCCCCCAAATGGTTGAGTAGTAGATGGCAGCACAATATAGCCCTGTGTGGTGTGCAAAGATTACAAAGATTTGAAATATGAGTCTTTTGCCGGTGTAAAAGATGCAGGTGACAGTTGTAATCTCTTCAAACTCATAATTTAGTGGAGTTTGGGGCAAGTCTGAAGTGACTGGTAGTCTCTAGGCAAAGCTTAGTGATTTGAAAAGCAATTTATTGCATTAAGCAAATGTGAAGTTAAAAAATTATAGTCCTTCCTTATCTATAACTTGTACAACTCAGGGGAACTGGTCTACTTTTGGCGTGTAAAGAACAAAATGTGGAGTAGCTGCAGTAAACCTCCAGTAAGTTATCTCTCTTTACATCATCGTCTATACACTGAGCTATATTTAGTAAATCGCACAGCCCTCAAGAGGCCAAGAATTATTCTTTCTGTCAAGAACAGCAGTCACGGCAAGCTTGGGTTAAACACATTCATTAATACATGTTATCACATGATAACAGTGCAATTAACTTGTGGACCTGAAATATTTGCATATTTGAATTGAGTGGTTCTGTGTATCTTGAGACAAAGAAACGAAATAGTTCAGTGTTCCTTATTTCCAAACACTTGGGTGAAACCAGGGATGATGCAAGGGAATCGTGTTGCTTCTAAGCTGTCAAACATGAAGGCTGGGTGGTTTTTCCCAAATTAAACAAGGCCTGTCAGTGATGTTTGTCTGTCCCATCCAGTGAGTGCAGCAGTAGTTTCCTCACAGTTAGGGAACTGCTCTGGGCAGCGGGAATGTCTCTGTCAGTCTTTCTTGATACAATTCTGAAACAAGATCGATTCTGGTCGCCATTCATTGATTAATATGGCGATTTCATTCTCTTCAGCATAGCTAATCTGGGTTTACCAGAGATCAAAATCAGCTTCTCTGAATGCCTATGAAGTATTTCACTGAAGGTTAACTATATATTTCAGAAGCTTATTTTTTCCCGTCAAAAAGGTAACCATTCTCTTCTCCTGGCAAATCCATGGAAGCAGAATGCATACTGGATTTCAGAAATAAAAAAACCTGTTAAAAATCATTTTGAATTAACAAAACAATTGATTTAAAAGATTGGAGAGATGCTTCACTTAATTGGATTTTTTTTCTATTTCTCTCAACAAATCTCCCCAAACCCTGAAAAAGCTCCAAGACAATTTCATGAGGATATTTTAGCATGAGCTATCTTATCAAGCTGTTCCTATGACCCGTTATGATGTGATGGTAAACTCACACCTGAAAAAATAACGTGATGAGCTGCCCTCCTCTGATTGCCAGATCCTCGTAGGCAGTTTCCTTGGGCCGGCAGCACCGCTGGGTATGTGCTGGGCAGTGTGGACAAGAACTGAGTCTGGAAAATCTTTCTGTACCCCAGGACTGTATTTGAAAAGTCTTCTGAGGTTTTCCTTCTGCCCTTAACTCCAGATCTGTTTGAAGCCTTGTGGGAGTTTGCAGAATTGACTTTTGTCACTGTTTCATTATTTCTTTAATCAACCATCAGTAAGTATTAGAGAAATCTCATCTAAGCAATAGCAAGCAGAAATACAAGGAAGGTGCCTATTAGTAATACACAAAATTCAACACATTTTCTATAATAGCCTGAGCAATCAGATAAATTAATTTTTAAAGCTAGTTGAAGAGAAAAATTAAATAGATGCATTCATTCAACCATGACCCTTCCGAGTTTCATGTCCACTGGAGTGTCAGTCCTGACACATTATTAAAAAGATCAGATTAAAATACTAAGAAATTTAGCTAATGAAACAGAAGGGAAAAATTGCTTGTTAGAATTTTTGGTCTCCTGTCTGCCACCTGCCATGCTCCAATAAACTGTGGTTTAGGAAAGGCCATTGTATCATAACTTTTTTATGCTGTAACAAGGTCATGTTTTCTTGCATTGACATTCAAGCAAAAACTTTTACAATTAAATGTGGGAATGTGCCAAAGCTGGACCTTGTTATGAGTGATACAGCTGTTTTCAGACTCTATACTGTACCATTGCCCTTTTTAGCTCTATCTGTAGAGTAAATAAATGCATCATTTAAAATGGTGTAGAGACAACAAAGAAATCACAAAATATGAGAAGGTATGAGAGAAGATTTGCCAGAACAGTGGTGACATAACTGAGAACTTAGTATCAATTAATGTTCTCTGTGATGCTGTCCTTGTGAAGAGGTAACTACAAAATTATGTCATGTAGTGGTCCCCTACCCTGCATTCAAAAAGGATCCCTGGATTTTTCATCTCATTGTTTGCTATAGCTGCTCTGCTTGACCAAGAGGACAAGCCATTCTAAAACTGCCACGTGTGGCCACTTATGCTTAGCAAATTAAGACACTGATGACTTGAGTAGTTTTCTTGTCAATAAATTACATCCAAAATCATGGTAGCTGTGAAACAGGTGTTTAAGAGCAAAACCAGGAATTAGAGTCAAGCTGTCTCAAGTACCGTCCTGAATTCTGAGACACGTGCAGCTGCTCCACATGCCCTTCCACGGACTTGCCCAAATACCTTGTACCCAGGTCACCTGAATGAACCCCATTCTCAGCATGGTACTGCACAAGATACCCCAGCTTGTTGAACCACCAGAAGAAAGATATCTTATAAAAGATGAAATGTGTTCTGAAGGATTTTAGCCCTCTCGCAAATAATATGCAGGCCAAGGAAAAGCTTGATAGATTTTTATGTATTTAAGAATCAATTGGAAGGACTCTTTTTTTCATGCTTTGTAATATGATGACTGTAAAAGGAAAGGTACTAAGTGGCATTATTCAAGTCCTTGAAAACTTTGCTGAAGTATTTGATATCCAAAGTTTATTGTTTGTTTGTTCTGCAACTGATCTGGTGCAAGATTAGGTCTTAAGCTCCTAATTTAATCATGCCATGTTACTATCAGGACAACTGGTTGGAAGTTCTGGAATCGGTTGGCCAACCGATGACTGTCTGCTCTTCAGCAGTTCCTCAGTCTTGCTTTCCATGTAGGCAGCGTGATTCCCGTGAGCTACAATTGATCTGATCATTGACAGTGGAGTTGGATGGGGTACCAAAGTTGACCTGCAGAAATGACATGAAATGGGACTTGGTTTCAAGGGGAAAAGTCTGCTTCTCTTTCCTGACCTGTGAGAGGATGGTCTGTTCAGAGCAAAATGTCTTCAGCACAGGGCATGTTCTTTGAAGGTTTTCTTCTAGTGCCAAAAGGTCTCTGACACTGTGGAGTTTAATATCATCATCTGACTTCGACTGCTTTTTTAATCTAAAAGATCTATCAAGTAAAACATTTCTACATGATGGGAGATATTTTATAGGGAGAAATACTTTGCTGAATTTTTATAACTGCCTTTTACATGCTCTGGTGGTGGTGTAATTTTGTGTGGGGGTTGCTTTTTGTTTGTTTTTAGGGGGGCTGCTGTGGTTTTGTTGGGTTTTGGTGGGGTTGTTTTGTGTGTATATCTCTGTGTGGTTGTTTTTTAGTTTCTGGGCTTTTTTTCCTGTTTTAAATCAAAAACCTGTTTGAAACTTAGATGCAACCTGTTATTAACAGTGTGGAAGGAAGGAAGCAACTTTATCAAGCTTCAGGGATCTAAAACATTTCTGAAAGCAGTCAATGCCCTAACATCTCTCATCTCAGGAGACCATTGCTCAACTGTTTGAATCCTGCTGTGGCAACATCACAGCTTTTAATGCAGTGACCCAAGTGAAGGTGGTCCTGCTCTCAGAAAGTGTGTCTTTTTAGGGGGAGTGGGGTGAGAAGGAGGACAAGGAGATGGGAAAACTGCTAGAAAGCAGTGAACAACAGACGATTTAAGTTGGGTGTTGATCACTGTCTGTCCACATTGCTTCCCTAGCAGATGTATCCTTCGGTAGCACATCTGTGTGTACGTTTGAGGTGGGTACTTCTCCCACAGGTGAAATACTCCAGAGTTGCTCTTGATCTTCAAGGGTCACATAGCCGTGTGTTTGATCAGCATGTTTTTCTTCTTAGAAGATGCCAATATCACATTGAATTCCACAACACTGAGTTACAGCTACATGAAGTGAAAACTTAGTGGGGATTCACTGCAGGCATAGGTTAGACAGATACATTTACATCGAAACGCAATGAGTTTTGGCAAGTAGATTTTTTTCATGTAAACTTACATGGCTGTAGAAACAAAACTAAACTTTAGACCTTTTTGGTTCAAAAGTCATTCCCAAGAGAAAAAATTACTGCCGTGTAAGGCTTGCTATGATTAATTCTTTATGCCAAGAGTAAAATGGTGCATTTCTCTTTTCCTGGGGAAAACAAATGGCTATCAATTCTAGAGCTGACTTCTGATTACAATTTGTCCTCTTTGTTTATTTCACAATTAGTGTACATAGATTAATAATTACAATTCATGAACCTAATAATTTATGCATTAGTATTTAGCCCTTGTCATGTCTTTAATTTTTGCAATTAATTGTTTTAATAATAGAAAGGTTAATTGTGCTATTCATCAGAACTGCTTTCTGTGCAATGGTAGACAAATAAGAATCTTCAAAGATAAAGGGCACGCTGACTTGTCTGAGCTGTCATTCCAGGCCAGGGAAACTCACTGAAATTGCCTAGCAGGTTCACTCTGTTCCTGAAATCTTGCTGATCAGAACCGATTGCATTTAGACAGAGAGATTTGTACCAAAGTATAGGTCACCAAAAAAAAAACAACCCTACAGAAAACGTTTGTTGAGCATCGTCTTCCGTTCTGCATGCACTGTGGCGTGGTCCACAGCCACGTCTTGCTCTTCGGCTTGCTTTGAATGCTCGTGTTTAAGATGTGCTTTCAGATTGTTTTAGGGCTACCGTGCAGAACCTGAGTGCTGCTTGTGTCCTGATGAGTCCTCCTGGCTACAGGGGCAAAGCGTGTTGCTGATGGAATCTGTCAGCTCTCTGCTGCTCAGCCTTTAGACCTGGGATAATAGCAAATCCACCCTTGTCTGCGTATCACGTAGCCGTGGTTAGACACAGGCAGAGTGCTTAATGACCTTTATTGTTAAACGTTAATTAAATATGCAGATGTAAATAACTGGCAAAAAAGCCTAGGTCTGGACTTTCAAGTTTGTCTGAATTTAGATGTGTTGAATTATTTGCATAGGAATTGACTCAGTGAGGTGAAAAGGGGCTGGCCTGAGAGAGAGGTGCTGACTTTTCATCTCTTCATGTGTACTTGGTAAAGGCAAGAGTAGCATGTGCTTGAAGGAAGAAAAGCTGATCATTCTGGAGCCCATCTGAAACGTTTTAACAGAGCCCTTGGCTAATCTTCTTCATTGCTGCTATTGACTGAACCTTACCTGTTTGAGGCAGAGAAAAAGAAAGTTGTGGTTTGTGTTTGGAGCTGTCAGTCAGATCTGCAATTAGCCTCATTACCGGTGTGTTTAATTTACTTTTTTTTTCATCTGTAGCCCCCAGATTATGCTGTTTAGGCCTTATTTGGATCAAATCTTACTTGAAATCACCAGAATTGCTGCCAGAATAAAAACTGTATTTTATAAACAAACCTATTAAAACTATGACCAAGTTTAGTTAGACTTATAGGAAATGACTCAGAGTCTTCAGGTAGCATTTTATTGCTTCAGCTATAGCTTACTGAGATGAAGAGCAGATGGAAGATCAAAGGAGAAGCCATGCAGGTTGACGTTGTAAATGTACCAATATTAACAAGGCAAGTGTCAATTTTTCTGCAAACAGGATTATTACATGGCAGAGTTTATTGAAATCTACACCTTAGCATCTGGTTTTCATTTCTTCTCTCTGAGTGTCTCACTTTGCAACTAGCCATAGAATAAAATTAGTGGGACAAACTTGCCAATTCCTAACTTCAATTAGAAATAAGTTTGCATTAGTACAGACTTTTTTGTCCAGGAAACATGAAAAAAATAATTGTCATGCCCTCCAAGGTAGATCTCACAAGTTGTATGGTGGATGTCTGTGTTTTTTTCTCCTTATGTAAGAAGGTAGCTAAAGGGCTGCTGAAAACCACCAGCCTCGTTTCTTACCTGTCTAAATCAGTAGTATTGTGCAGAAAATGCAAGTGGGGGATTAAAAGACACACTCTAAGAAAATTAAAATCATCCCATGTGTTAGAAAATCCAGCTGATCATAAGCAGACATGAGATTTTGTTAGCCCACAGCCTTTTAAGGCATTTTGTACTGCTTCATGTGATGCCATCTGGACTGCAGAGGTGCTTTCCTTAACATAACTGTAACTGAGGGTATCTCCATGCAAGCACTTTTGTTAGAGTCTTTGTTCCATTGGCATCAACATCGTTTTTTATGATCATTATTTATTTTTCTTGGCCCCAGAATGATATCTGTCTTTTCTCCTCGAACAGTTGAGTTTCATTGCTCTGTTCCGCAGCCCATAATCAGGCACATGACTGCAGTGTGTGGATGACGAGTGCTTTTCCTTCCAAACCCAAAACATACCCCAAGAAAAAGTCAAATGAATCAAATCCTTTTATTAAACAGCTCTGCATTGTGATACAAATACTTCTTACAAATTGTGTTTGTGCGTACATATGTATTTAATGTATTGTACTGTCGAGTTTTCCAACTTTTGCACATTTTTTATTCTTTCTGCAGCCTCAGAGAGGCTGATATTTAATATCAAGGACTTTGACAAATGCAGAGGACTAACCATTCAGTCACTTCTTCGTCCTTATGTGATGAAAAATACAGGTTTCTTGGCTCTTGATGGAAATTGGCTGACATAAATTCTCAAGTCTGCGCTGAGAAGTTGGAAAGCGGGAGGAGCGGGAGGTGGCTCTGGGCTCCATCCCCCAGGTAGCTGACGCTGCAGTCCTACCAGACCGCCGGGCAAGCGTCTTGCTGCAAGGAAGAGCTTCTTGAGCTGTGTGCCAAGGGATGCAGAGATGTGATATACCCGAGTTCACCGTGGCTTGGGCAGAAGAGCTGGGGATGGGATGGCCCTGAGGGTGTAAGGGCAGAGGCTTCCCCAGCGGGGGACGGAGCAGGCTGTGCCATCTGCAGTGATGGTTCCCAGTTCTGGTGGTGGCAGCATGGCAGAAGAATGGTATTGTCACTGAGGCTTAAATGAGCTAAAGCTACACATTTCGGCAGTGAGGGCGTTACATGCTTTTGGTGAAAGGATGTTTGAAATCAGAACAAAGCTAAAGGTGCTTCAACCCGATGACTGGAATTTCCTTGCTAAAATGTTAGCCCTGGCAGGGTGAAAGCTTCCTTTCCTGACAGGCATGTTCTTGTGGGTACTGTTTTCATGGAGAGGAGGAGAAAATAGACTTAATCCCATTGTCCTTTGAAGCACCTTGGGGTTTGGGTCACATTCAGATGATGCTGCAGATGAAATAGTTACAGAAATCAGAGTGATAGCAGATTTCTTGACGAGTTGGTAAATATTCTTTAGCCATTTCACTTTTACATGGTATGTTGACAGCCTTTTGAACTTCACTATGTATCTGATTCATATTGGCTAAAACAGTATTCTGTGCACTTTTTTCAAACTAGTGAAATAGAAAAAAAATAAATTTATAGAAGTGTAAATAACACTTATTGCTATTGTTTCCAGAGTCATTCACTGATAGATAAATGCATCCCAAAAAGCAAGAAAACAAACAAAAAACCCACACACATATAAAAAAACCCCCAGAATTTCAGTGTAGCCATAGACACTATTGGCAATTAAAGAACAGGAGTATGGAAAGTAAATTTAACACGTAATTTCCATATGGAAATAGGATTCTTTTTCTTTTACCTAGACACGAGCTATGTTCTGTGACTGAGTTTTTTGCTAGCATTATAAGCTGTCTGTAAGAAAAACTTAACACAGCTTAGAAATCAACTTTGCGTTAAGTATCGCTTGCTGCTATATTGTTTGTAACAGCATCCTGCTAATTATGCTTTCCTTTCTTCCTCTGCTGCAGTGTGCTTACAGCCTCTGTGTCGGAAATTGAACTTGCTGCTATTTATTAATACTTTTAAGCGATAAGCAAAAATTACCTATTGGAAAACATAATAACTACTTACAGAAAGCAACTGCTCATCTTCACCACAAAGATGGATTTTGAGCACCAAATAGAGGGGTTTGTACTGTGGCTCTGCTGATGCTGAAGGCATCAGTTAAATTAGAATCCTTTGATATGTTAATTATTTATTGTTGTAAATTATGCATCCTCTAAAATCAAAGAGACACATAACCTATAATTTATTATTCATTTAGCATGAAAACTTGTCTTCATATAATGATTTCTCTGTTAGGTATGGAGTTCTAATTTGAAATAAAACCTTTTAATATGGTCTACAGTTAAAATGTAAGAGGCTGGGGGTTTGCTGAAAATGATCTTTAAGACACAATTTAACCCCTACAACTTCTTTAATAAGTTTCTAGGTTCACTGGGTGATGTACAGTTCTGGATTCATTAAACATAGGCTAGAAGTGACTGGAGTTTAATTTGTGTAGCTGTTGTTAGAAGATTGGTAGGTGAAAGTGCATTTTGTTATTCCAAGAACTCTGAGGAGCAGCTGCGTGTGATTTCATATACAACAGATTCTGCACGTCTTGGTTCGTTTTTACTTTGAGGAGGAGGTTACGAAATTCTTGGACTGCGTCTGGCGTGCTCTTGGAATTTGTTTTGTTCTGTTTCAAAACTCAGAGCAAAATTGTGGGGTTTGAATTCAGACAAACCAAAACAGAAGCCATGATTAGAAACCGTGGATATTTGTATTGCTGTAACAAAACTGTAAGCATTTTTCAACCCCAAATTTCCCATCCTCAGTCTCCTTTTTATGCACTGTGTTTTCGACTGCTGTTGCAACGAGCGAATGCAAATTCGTGGTGTATCAGATCTTGGAATCTCTTAGGGTCTACTTGTTTGTTCCAGAAGGTTATAGAAGTGGGTGGGAAATAGACTGGTTTTGTTCCTGACCAAAAGAAACAGCAAAGGGCTATGTGTATGTAATAGTCATCTTTATAACATGTATTGAACACACCCAAAGGTTTGGGGCCAGCAGAGAAACTGAGAGGTCCTCTTGACTGATTTTTATGTTCTTTCATCTTATGTTTTGGTAAAAAAACCCCAAACCTGTATTGCAACCTATTTTAGCAGTCTGAGTTTTAGTGTCAGTAGAAGAAAGGTGAACAGAAATGCAGAGTATGGGTAATGACTGTGTTCTTTCATCGGTTCAGGAGAATAGTTTTGATCTTTCTCATGATACTAAATGCTCAGGGATATTTCAGACTTGTGACAGTATTTAGAACTGGTATATAGTACATAGAGTAAAATATTTAGAAATACCCTGTGTGGAAGTGTATACCGAAGGTAAAAGCTTCCTAGCAAAGAGCACAGATTCTGTGGGAGAGCTGGTTTCGAAGAGGTTGCCAATTCAGCAAGGGTGTGACACCCTCCTTTGTTTGATCAGGCCAGTAGACCTTTTGTCCTTTGTGTTGTAATGAAGTGATGAGCCAGGGGAGTGAAAGATGAATGCCAAATCCACTATTGACAACTTGATTAGATTAAGATTCAATTGGGCTGTAGCTCCTGAGATGAGGAAAAAGTCCCCAAAGTGTGGTTAAGCAGTTCAATGTATTTTCTAGGCTCTTGTTCTGGGCAGAAACATTGGCAAAATAGTGATTCACCTTTTCGAGTGTCCGCTGAAGAGCTCTTGCATGGGAGAGGAAGGTCCCTCTCAGGTATTAAACATGGAGACTTGTGAATATTTGTAAATAAAAAGGAAAGATAAAAATGAAAGGAATGTTCCTGCGGATATCCAGGGAGATGCAAAACTGAGCCCCTTGGCCAGATTAAGAAGAGCAGAAAGACAAAGTGCTAACAACACAATCATTGTACCAAATCCTGCCTTCCTTGGAGTCTTGTGTCTAACGTGAAGCAAGGTGGTTTCGTTTCTTTCCACCGTACATCTCTCTAGAGCTGCTTGTGTGCGTGTTGGTATGGCACCCTGATTTTGTTGAAGAGAAAAATGATCCAAAATAAAAGAGTTTTTCAACAGTTCTCGGGAACTCAGCAGGGGAGCCAAGGTCTGTCAGCTCTGTTCTGCATGTGAAATATTTTGAATAGCTCCAGAGCGCAGCTAATGTTTCTAAGGCTTCCTTACAGAAAGGTCAATGCAAACTACAAGAAGCTGTAGGCAGTAAGTCAAAATAATAAAAAAAAGTGTATTCCTCCACCTGTTTGGCTATGTTAACAAGCTCAGCTGCTCAGAGCTTATGATAGTCAGTGTGAAAATAAGAATATAGCCAACCATCTTGTAGAGATAATGAGAGTTTTTATAGGCAGAAATGTAAGCTTTATTCATATACGTGCATTTTTTTGGCATAGTATTCTACTTCTGTTTTGGTTTATTTTGTTGGTTTGATTTTTTCTAGTCGGGTAAGTTTTCCTGTTTGTTTGGTAGTCGACCTTAGAGAAAAAGGTGGGTTTTTTTGTGACTAAAAGAAACCTGAATTCATTGTACTTGAACTGATGTGTGTTAGCAATTTCAGTTGTTCCCGGTGTTCTCTTTGGTTAATTATTAAAGCAACTGTTTTAGATTGGTACATACTCCCTATTTATTTATTTCTGTTGTTGCTGAACTTGGGTCTCCCTGCATATAATGCTCCAAAGGTATCCCTGTCATTGAACCATTTTTCCTATGATTTTATATAACATAAAATATTTTACCCTCATAATCTAGGACTATATTCTCTGTAGTATAAATCTTTATAATTTTCCATCTTAATATTTATTGCATGTTCCATCTCACTGCTGACATTCCTATTAATGCTTCGCTTAGCAAGGCAGAAATGGTTACTGCTGCTCTCTGTAGTGCTAGAAAAGATTGAAAAAACCCCTCTTTGTGCACAAATCACAAGGAAGCATAACTTATCTCTTACAGAGCAAGAAGATTAAAATACATGGCCATAAACTCCTTGCAATCATGGTGACTGTGTAGAGGCTTCTTCTGATTGCTTTAATAAATCCTTTAAGTATGCTTTCAGTCTCTCAGCGATTCCTGACAAAGCTCGTATGCTGTTGTTGTGCATCTGCCTACATCTAAAGTTCCGGTTATGAATATTTCATATGGCTTATCACTGCACTTGTGTCACTGGTTCAGAAGATGCTGGTGTGCCATTTGTTAGTGCTTGTTAATGCCGTTCTAAGCTGGAAAAAATAAGGGGGGATATGTAGCTTTAGAATCTTGCCTCTTGTTTCTTTTTATAGAAGGTATAAAAAATAATGATGTTTGTGAATGATTGGTGAGGTGATTGCATTTCACTGATTTTTGAGGCCTTGGTCCATTAGCCAAATACTTTTGAGAACTTGTCTTCGCTTTCTGTATGCGGTGCGTAAAGGAGCGGGGCAATAGCGCAGTAACCCAACTGTACCCTGCCAGTTCTGCCCGGTCTCTCACTGCTCCCTCCCTTCTTTCTGGTGGAGGAAAGGGAAGATGAACGCATGAGTAGCCTTGTGAGAATAGGCTCTTGGGTTGTGTTTCCATCTCAGTTTTTCCGTTGTTGTTGTTGTTGTTTACAGTTATTTCGACATTTACTGCTAGGTACATCTCAGTCGCCACCACTAATCCTTTAAACATGAAGCACATGCTAATGACATAACCATGGCTAGTTTTGATTTCTTGGGGCTTGTTCCACCAGCAAGGAACAGTTACTTGCATCGTGCTGGGTTTAAAAGCTGGCAACAAGAAGAAAGTCTGTGAATGCTAGGTGCAAATGAATAATGAAATAAAATGCAATTGGTTTGGAATCTATTTTGGATTCCTTTTCAGGAATACTTTTTCTGAATGAGCTTATAGCCAGGGTTGTTTGCAGAACAACCCATCTCAAGTCAATAAAAGTAACTACAGAATGCAAATTTTGGACTTCGAAGTGCGACTGTTTTCAAAATGTATTTAGTGGGTTAAGATCTCAGTGGACGACATGATTGCATTTTTTTTTCTCCATTATACATCTTGCAGTATGTCTGTGAAATAATTCCATTTGTGGCACTAAACCAAGTGGTTTGGGTTAAAGAGGTTTTGCAAACAAAGTAATAAACATTAAAGCAGAGGATGCAACTCGATGGTGCAATGCCTTACAAATAGAGAAGAAACCAATGTATGAAAACTGCAAATGTATCTGGATACGTGACTGAATTGGGTTCAGGAGTTCAATGAGAGCATTACCTTCCAATCTACATTTGGTGATGTAATTCTATTTGCTGATGTCTGCTTTCAGCACATGTAGATAACAAATCTATGTAACTATACAGAAAATGAAAGGTAATTTACTGCCACTCACCTTTAAGACAAGACTTTGTGTTTTATCTGTCATTATTTGGAAGTAGTTTCCAGCAGAAATCTGATTTGAGATTTCATAAACTTGTTAAAAAAAAAAAAAAAAAGATGATGATGCATTTGGTAATTAGAGCTGGAACAGGCCTGCTTGTTTTCTGCATCCTAGAGAAATTCACTTGCAGACCTGTCAGTGATTGTATTAGTTTCTTTGGTCTTGTTTTATGGCCATTCTTGCTCAAATGTGAGCTGGTTTCTGTACTGCTGTTTTTCTTGTCAAGGCATTTGACCAAAATGTGCTTATTCCCTTTTCTCAGATAATTAGTCTATATTCCAAATATTCAAAATCAAATCAAATAAATAAGCTACTAGCTTGCTATACTTTCTCTATCCTCAGAAATGAACTATCCATGTATCAAAAGCAGATGGAGAATTGTCTACTTTAATTTGACCATGACTTCAATCCAACTAAGATAGCACTTAGAGGAACAGGAGTAATTGCACAAATACCATCTTAGAACACTACAGTTGTTTTTCCTTCCTGCAAAAAACCAGGGGCTATCTGCAGTACTCTGACATTGGTGTGTGTTTAAGTATTTTGGAGGATATCATCAAATCTCTGATAATTTAGGTAGCTCTAAAACTTTCAAGATGATACTTTCTGATTTATCACAATGGAATGAAGTATCTGGGATAAGATAAGGACTCTAGATGTTCCCAGGATTTCTGTTAGTATCAGTTATGAATAATAGATTTCACAATTATTCATGAAAGGAACAATCTGGGTCAAAATAGTATTCTTGATGGTTACTTTTTATTCCTTTTGAAATACACTGTTTTATGACATGAACTCTTTTGCTAGGCTGTGTGAGGGGATTAAGTGTTTGTGAGGTTTAGGGGCCTTTTTTTAATGTGTTTTTCTTCCACTAGTGGTTTAAAAATCAACACACCATCACAAAAATGATGTTTGACACGTTTAGAGTTTTGAGAATGGTTAGTTCTGGAACTGAGAAATGCAGAAATAAGTTCAGTCCGGTATTAAGTTAATAAATGAAATAGTCATCCCTGTTAGAATGCACTGTCTCAGCCCCTGAAATGGGGTATCTCCAAGTGTTAATGTCATTTCACGACCAGTTCTAAATCCTCAGTTCAGTCTTTGATGTGTCTTCTCACCCAAGGAAGAGTATTGGTTTCAAATTAACTCTGAGATCGCCGACATGAAGGGGAGAGAACCAACTGATAGCAGTTATACTTTCCAGTGGGCTCTGCTCTTTCTGAAGGATCCGTCCTTTGAAAACTCTGCCTGCTCTTGCAGCACACAGGAGGAGCTGCTGGCATCCCCATGCTCCAGACAGCCAAGGTTTTATTGCTCTGGATAAGATCTCTTCTTTTCCATTCTCTCTGAAGCATAATTTCCCTCTGTATTGTCCTCATCCTGCTTCTTCAGTATTTCTGTTAAACCCATGATTCCCATAAGTTTGTCTGATTGATTTGCTTCCCCCATTTCTTCCTGAGGCCGCTGCATCCGTTTGAAGACTGTCCTTTTCATCCCTGGACTCTCTCTGCTTTTAGGAGGGTTGATACAGGGCTGTCGATTCGCGTTCATTGATCCATCCACCTGGCACCTTCCAGACTGATTTTTCTAACAAAGCCTCGGGTTTTTTTCGCTGTGATACTGTCAGCTCTCATATAGAATGGTTTTATTTATTTCCTGTTGCTCGTGAATTAGGCCTTGACTATTGCACACACACACAAAAAGCATTTGTGGTGCATTTTGAAGTGCAATTTTAAGAGGCATTCTTTTTTTTTAACATGCGGTCCCTAAAATGTTAAGAGCTGAATGAATGTGTGCACGTTGTAATATGCATAAACATTCTCCAAGAGCAACACAGGCATTCTGAGATGTCGAAGTATGCCAGTAAATATTAGTTTGCTTATTTTTTTAATAGAAATTTTCTCTAGTATTTAACTTTTTCTGGCTAACATTGATAGTGCTTCGAAGACAGTAAGGTAGAAGCAATCTCAATTGTGTTTCCAGCTTTGTAAAAGTAATAGAATCCGAGCATATAAGGAGAATGACACTCTGTGACAACTTCCAGCACAAGAATTTCTCGATTATTTCCTGACCAGAAGGTCATATCCACATGGGAGTAATGGAGAATACTGTTGCTACTAACCAAACCAACCCCCCCGAAATGATCCTCTGTGCCCATTCATTAATTTGGTGTAGAACTTGCAATACTTGAGGTCACGTAATTACAGTTCTTAGCTTGAGTAAGAAAACACTCAAGATCTGTGCTTATGCTGGAAAAGTTTGAAATCATGAACTTCAGAAGTTCAAAGCCCAGAAATGAACAGAAAGAAATCTAGTGAGCCTGATCATATTGTGTCCTCAAACCTGTGTTGGTGTTCTAGAAACCCTCTTCCTAGTCTGCTTGCAAGGTAACCCTAGGGAGGGGGGTTAGTGCATACCAACTGTTCTGGGATCTGGTTGTATCTGAAAGAAAATTTAGGGGACATGGGAGGGAATTGAAACCTTCATTCTCTAAAGAATAATGGAGAAAGAGAGAGCAGATGGGTATCTGAAATAACTGTAGAAGATGATTCCTCCTGCTGGAGCCATCTTTTTTATCACAGTGCCCAGTTTGATATATTGAATGCTAAGAGGTTGTACCTGTGGTGGTTGACTCCATAAAACTGAGGGCATGGTAGAAAGAAAGGGAAAGATTTCTATTCCTGAGTATTAGCAAGATCCTTCCTATGTTGAGAAAGGAGTATTTACCTTCTGTGTTGCATTCCATGGTGCAGAATAATGCAAAGGGGAGAGAAGCTGCAGCTGTTTTGCTGCTCAGTGACTTCTGTCAACTAAATGACAGCATACTTTTGTCACTGGAGTACGTGACGTGACTGGCACATGGCAATAATTGGTACTGGTCTATTGTCATATGCGGGGCGTGAAGGGGGGGTATGGAAGTGAGCAGGGCAAAGGGCACAACACTACATCAGAAAACCCATAAACCTAATTTACTCGGAAACTACCCGGGAGATGATTTGGGGCAGGGGGAAATGGTGTGCTGGGTTGAAAACCAAAAAGTCTGGGGCACAAATAAGGTGGAAGTTTATTTTGAGCCAAGCTACAGTACAATATTCTTGTAATCATAGGAAAATATAAGCTGTCAGTTATTGTTTCAAGTAGGAAGAACAGGAAAACAATCACAGAACGTTTGAAATAGGAAAAATTATTGCAGCAGCTAATTTGCTATATCCATCTACTGAACCACGTTGGGTATTCATTCTGTCTTCTCATGTCAGTCTCGTGTAGTCACAGCTAAACCACATTCACAGCTTTGCAATGTGTATCATAACACCTTTTTTTTTAACCTGGGGATATTTTTACAGTATCTCAAAGATTCGTCTATAGCCAACTATTGTTTACTCTCTTACACGTTGCTTCAGAAGTAGCACCTAAAATTGTATGTGTTATCCAGATTTGGTGTGTGTTGTTGTTCACCTTTAACTTAGCAAGGTTATACTCTCGTTCTCTTTTGTTGTCGTTGTTGTTTTATGTTTGCTTCTTTCCATCTTGGTTGAGTTTGGATTGTTGGTTTTTTTTTTTCCTTCTTAATAGTTTAATCTTCCTTCCAAATGATCACCCCATAGGAAGAGATTTCTAGTGAGAATACTTTCAACAGTCCTTTTCCTGAGCAGTGTGGTACAACAAAGCTTCCTTCATCCACCCCTTACTCCCACTTCCAACCTCACTGTGTAACATCCTGACTTGAACTGGCTTTCTAATTACGTCTAGGAGAGAAGTCTCATAATAATAATAACAATAATGGACAATTTACACCTACAATGGGATAAACTAAAAATCAGTTGGATTTGATGCTGCTGCCCTTACTGAAATAAACTCTTGGGAAGTGAGGATTCAGCAGATGAGAGATGCAGAATGGAGCCTTAGGGCAAAAATTAGTTACTTTTATTAGTACTTTGAGTCCCATATAATCGTGGAGTGTTTTTTTTACCTGAGAGCAGAATTTAAACACACTGTATGGAATTGACATTTCATTTTACCTTGGACTCAATGTATTATAAAATAATGGTAAAGTTCATAGAGTAAAGTTCATTTCCTCTCTCAGGCCATCAGAAGTGTTCAATTCATCTGAATTTATTGGTTTTTGTTGAAATGTGTATAATATATGTATATTGTAGACAAATATATACAAAACCTGCAACAGACCCAGGTTTTGTTTGTTGGTCAGAATGGGAGGATGAGGCAATAGGGGAAAAGCTGAGTTCAGAGTCATCTGACAGCAGTCCATTAGGCAGAGCTGTAGGAGTCCTAAGCTGCTGTCCCATGAGGAATGGAGGGGTCAGTGTCAGAGCTAGGCTGCCGTAGAACTGGTTTGCAGAACAGCAAAGCCAGCAGAGCCAAGTGCGTGCTCGGCTGGTGTAGGGCAGCCAAGGGAGGACACCTGTGACTTCAGCTACCACCACTGAATCCAGGAGGCAAGCTGTGAGCACATGGCTAAAACAATCTGCTTGGGTAGTTTAGGACATAGGCTCCTCCTCCCTGCTTTTTGTCCCCAAGTGTCCACATCTCAGTGGTGGCACAGAAACCTGCTAAAGCTGGATAGAAGAGAGGTATCCTGCTGAACTACTGGAGGTGATCTATTTGAAGAGATTCTGCTATGACATGAGATGATATTATGTGGAATTGTTAAAGATGAGCCGACTTGGATTCCTTGTTAATCCTTAGAGTTGCTTACTTGAAATGTACATAGAATCACANAGTATTCCTCTAAAGACTCAAAAAGTTCATTAGTGCAAAGTAGAGGGGGAGAACCTCTCTCAGCCTGCTGTGGCCACACTCTTCTTTCTGCCCCCCAGGAGACCGTTGACCTTCCTGGTCAATAATACATAAATATAGAAATTACATAATACTGAAAAGATTTAATTCAATTTCTCAGTATTAATGAGTATACAGTAGTTACTCCCTTTCAGTTATTTCTTACCTGCACTGCAGTAAAGTGTTTCTCATAATCTTTCAAGAAAATCACCATTTACTTTATTGTTGGCTTATGTATCATTTTCAGAGAGAAACTCAGCAGTTATTCTGTTGTCGAGGCTTCCGCTTAGGAAGTTGACTCCCATTAGCCACTCCCCAGAGTGGCTTCTGGGGAGATGGAACAGAACACCAAACTAGTGCAGCTATTTTTCAGTCTCATAAAACAATTAAATCTGAAGTAAAAGGACTCATTAAAATTGAAAACAGTAGGATCATTAAAAACCCATTAAACCATCTCACTCCCCTGATTTATTTTACAATAACCTTATTTGGTCACTGTTTTAAAGTCACACAATCTCCTCTTTTGTCTCTAATTGTTGGTGGTACATCCACCAGGCAGCAGGAGGACATGTTCATGACAAATCCACCTTTAAGTCCCCTTTTAAGTTAGCTTTTGAACCTTTGCGGCTCCTGCTTCTGCAGTCACTTTGGCCATGTGCTCAAGTTCAAACCTGAACAGACTAGGTGAAATCTGCACAACTGGTTGCCTGCTTCAAGACTAATAGTCGGGCTATCAGGATCTATTAAATAACCCACACCAAACTCTGCTGTTCCCTTAATGGATCATACTTAGTTCTAAGTGCTTTGATTAAAAATTGCATCAGCATTTTAAGCAGTGCTTTCTGAAAAAGCGCAAGTGGAGGTGTTTGGAAGCAGACTTCAGCTCCTACAACAAACAAGTTTTCTTTAACCCAGCGAAGCAGTGAAAATCCCAGGCTGTGAGGAAAAAGACCTTTCTCATAGTTCTCAGCTCATCTTGGCCCTTGTTACTTAATAACTCGTATATATGATTAACATTATATATAGCTGCTGTCCCATGGAGGTCATTGAAGCTGATCATATACTTCATAAGCAAGAATATTTTACTTCTGTGGAGAACTAGACTCTTCAAAAGAGCTTTTTATCTTTACGAAAAGGCTCTTAATTTCAGCAAGCAAGAATTAAGAAAAGCCTAATCCTTGTTTCCTTTTCTCAAAGGAGACTTACTTGTGAAAAAATGTTGAAAATTAATGAAAATCAATTATTTTGACAAGGCTGTGCTCACATTACTGATGGAGCTGTTGAACACACTGGAGGAATAAAACTGACCTATCTGCTTTTACAGACCTTTTCTGAGGAACTTGTACATCAGTTGTTAATTCTGAAAAACATCTCCAGAAAAAAAGACTGGCTTGAGAACAAGTGAGAGGAGTTTCACAAAGTACCCTTCTAACAAAAAAACGTTTCCAGGAACCTCCCGTTTGCCTTCCAGGCTACTCCACTGAACACACTGCGCTGAGTTTCTTGTTAGTATATCCAGGCATTGGGTTTATTGCAGGATAGCTTGACAGGAGGTCTGCAGGTCTGCCTCTCTGGTTCTGAAATCAAAGTAGTCGGGGTTTAATAGAAATCCTTTGATGTGCTTCATGCTCCATGATAGGACCTAAGGTGTGATTGCTGAGTGCTTCTCTAACATGCCTCGAATCTGCTGGAAAAGATAGATGAAAAAGTGAGGTTTGAGGCTTACTGTTAATGGTAACTTGAAGAAGAATGCACCCATGTAAAGCAGCGCAGGATAGCTCATATCTAACGTCTGTGGGCTTGTCAGTCCTGAAGCTGGATCCTGGCAGTTTTCTCAACTAGCTGCTTTACTTTCTGTAAAACAGTCACACGTAAGATGCTACTGTTTTTCCTCCCTGACATTATGTCTCCTACAGAATTTTGGTCTCCTCTTCCTGCAGGTCATGTGACTTGACCTGTAAATCTACTGCAAGCAATAAGATAGGAAGATAACTGCTATAGGTGAGTGCTTCTTAAAACAAAAGGTGCATGTCAATCATTTGCTGCCAGGAAATCAAATAGAAATTTTTTGTTGCTGTCAGTGTAGTGAGAATTCACGCCACGCTACTGATAAAGCTGTCCTTCCAGTATGAAGTGCTCTGGCTGGAACTGTGGTCAAAGGTTATTCATTAGAATATTGTGTATATATAGATGTGTCTTTTTAGACTGTTGCTGTCATTTGCTCAAGATTTCTAGCTACTGATTAACCACGTAGGGTAGTTACTGTCCCACTTAACTGAATGCGAACTGTCGGCGTCGGGCTTGTTGTGTTCACATCACAATTCAAATTTCCTTCTAGTGTCATTGTCCTCGTGACTGTACTGCTCAGAACTGGGGTGACCTGAGGCTAAATCCATGTTCAGTAAAATAAATTCTCAGACAATCAAATCTGAGATTTGCAGGGGTGGCAGTAAAAGCAGAATACAGGAGGGGACTGTAAAGCTGAACGTGCCTGAGCAACGCTCACATGTGTAATTTCTTAAAGCTACTGATATTTTAAAATATGAGGCTGAGCGGGTAAAAAGCGCTAGTGTGGAGACATCCCGGTAACATCCACATTGTGTGTGTCAAAGATGCCTTTGCAGAAGACAGGTAACTTTGTAAAGATTTTACTAGGTTCAATTTTCATGAAGTCTAAAGAAGCATTATGACAAATGAATCTCCTTTCATCTTTAGATCTCCTTTCATTTTGTGACTCAGGAGTATAAAGCCAACGCAGCCTCCTAGGTTTTGGAGAGGGGTTCCTCTTCAGAGAGCAATCACCAGATACTGTGCTTCATTTCAGGATGGTTTCCATCTACTCAGAGATGCTCAATTTTGAGTTGGCAAACTGCCTGGTTTGGTTTTCCGCTTGTTTGTTTGTTTCCTGTGGATTTTATGTACAGAACTTCAGAATAATTCATAATCTTTTGTCAGTTCCTCTTACAGTATGGTATTAGCTTATAGTCTTTGAGAAGAAAGCTACGAGAGTGTTGCCTCAAGAGTTTAGCTCTCCTTCTCCATTCTGCAGAATAGTCCCTGGCTCTCCTCATTAATGGTGTTTGTTATAATAAATTAGAAAGAAGAGGAGATCAAAGAGTATCTTTGCACTGGGCATGTTAGTTGTACGTGGGACTGATAAGGCTAATGGAGTTTTTTTTTCTTTTCAAGGCTGCCACATGAAAAATTGATGCGCTTTGTAACAATTGATACTAAACACCTCTTCTGCCCTTCGTGAAAATTAACATAGCTGCTTTTCCTGTGCATAGCATGGTACAAGATGGGCAAAGGAAAAGATTTATTTTTATACTAACTTGTGTCAGCCTAGTGAAGGAATAGATGCAGGGTCATAAATGGCATAGACATAAAGGTCCTAATTCAGTTCCCCGTTTTTTTTTCAACTTAGTTTTTCATTGCCAAGAGGCATAAAAGTTCCTGAGTTAGACTATATTCACCTCACGCTGGTCTCCTATCAAACAGAATATCAGTGGAACACCTCCACAGAGCTCCCTACATGAAATTGTCCTTTTGTACGTCTCATAATCGGCTGCAATGTGACCAAGCATCTGGTGGTGACAAGCAGACGTCTTTGATTTATTGGCTAATATCACTGCTTGTTAGTGGATGGTTGAGCAGGAGACTAAAAGAGCATAAAATCAGAGAGAATAAATTATGAAGGCACCGAACTGTGGCATTACAAACCCCTCCTTGTCACAGCTGTGACATCTCCCAGGAAATGTGCGATGAGAGAGACATTCCCTCTTCAAAGACAGTGGCCACTGTCTGCTGATTTGGAATAAAATAAAATAAAAAAAAGCAGCACAAATGCACCAACATCTTAGCCAAAGAGGATAGTGTTTTCTCCTGCTTAAGCAGTCTGTGTCAGCACGTTGCATCTGCTTGGAAATGAAGTTGATTAGCACCTAATTCAGAAGTTTGGGAAACGTGAAGGATGCCAGGGATCAGAAGGATATCTCTACTGCAAGTGGAGATTGATGGTTTCCTTTAAATCCTATCCTAGAACTGGATCAGAACCTGAGCTAGAAAAGCCAGGCATAAGGTTATGCTTTTCACTTTCAACCTTAGTCGTCTTGCCAAGCCGGAAAGCACACAAGGTCTGCGTTGTGCAGAATGGTTCCCCAGGCCTTGTCGCAGCTAATGCCTGGAGAAGAGGGGAATTACCTTTCCAGCCTGTGCAGGGCTCTGCTTTACCAACAGCGTAGAGGTAACTAAGACAGTCAGGTCTGTTCTGCATTGGAAAGATTCCTTGTGAACTTGCTAGGAGGATTGTGTTGGGGTAGGTATGTGAACACGTGACAAAGGATGTCTCAACTTGTAAGAGTCTATAGCAATCTTAAATGCACTTGTCATTTTTTATCCCCCTTTTAAGAGTGAGTACCTACCAAATTAAACCATGTATGTGACTGAACCCAACATTTCTGACAGTCCCTCGGGACAGAAATGCAGTAGATCTCGACTACTATTCACTGCTGACTATTATTTTGAGCTGCAGAGCAGTGATAATTGTAACTACTATGATGTCAAATAAACATTATCAAAGTTTATTCCATAAATCAACCTGAAGTAGGAAAGGAAGAAGGTGCTATTTCACTCCTTTGCAGTGTTAAACTGACTAATGGCAACAAGCCACGCAGTGGGTCTGTAGGAGGCTGGTGGAGAGGAATAAATACGGTCATTAACATACAGGATTGAAAGTTTCATGTCAAAATATTTAGGTAAATACTATTGTCCTTGAGTGATGGACGAAGAACCAATTCAAACTGGAAAGTAAGGAAGTTTGTTTATGGTTCTAGTGCCAAGATTAATGTTACCATTTCAATTAAAATGCAGTGGGAGTTCTTGCAAAGTTCCCTTTTGCCTATTCCATGGTAGATAAGCTGTGGCCATAATGAGGAGCTATTCCTTGTACTTTTAATGAGCAACTCTAGTAACTGGTTATGACTTACTGAGAAGTAAAAGGAAACTTTTAAGGATGCCCATTGGAACTGTTTTGCTACTGCAGTTATCTGAGGGTATTAGCCTTGAGCAGGTTCTGGGAAGTGCAGAAAGAGGCTGCACAATTAGAGGCAGGAATGAACAAAGTAAAGGGGAAGAGGAGCACAGACTAATGACGTGAGACCCTCAGGCAGAAGCCAGTCCACGTGGTACTACATAGCATTTACAGCAGGGATTTCAGTTTACAGGGGGGAAAACCAGGAATTCTCCCAAGAAAGTCTTGGTGGTTTTTTAACCTTTTGCTACTATTCGGGAAGAAAGTCTTTAGTGCGAATCAAAAATGCCGTCTAAAAATACCTGATGTATAACATCACAGCTGATAACGTTCATCTCTTACAAGGAGAAATATAGACTGAGGACTTGATAAGAGACAGTTGCAAAGGGTGAAGTCAAAATTCTTACTTTTTTCGATATATTTCTCTGAGTAGTCTTTTTTAATTTTAAATTCTTTTTTTCAAGTGAGAGCTGTTCTGCCTAATGGAATTGAATGTGCTGAATAGTTTTGAAAGGATTTCCTTCATGTTCACTTTATTTCTGAAGCAGTTCATCCTGTTTCTGCTTGAAGTTACAAAATGGAACAAAGAGGAAAATCTCCATAAAATATGCATACAATTTTTAATAATGAGTTCCAAAAATCTCTCTCATAAATAAGAGCTACTGATCAAATCCTTGCCTGGATTTGCAGTAAGAAGAGAAGCATGACACCTCAAGACAGAATTCTGTTGTTTGTTAGACAGTGGCTGTGTGTCAGTCAAAACGTTTCTGACAGTGAAAGACACTCAAAGGCCACAAATAAGCAGAATCTTGAAAGAAAAATTAGATGGAAGATAGTCTATTAATAGAAAACATGAAAATAAATACCAGCCAAAACAAGTGCTTCATTCAGACTGTTAAAAAAATCAACTTGTCAAAATTGTCACAGGCATTGGGATCTTAGTGAATAGGCTTTACTTTCTCTGAAGTGTTTCTTCTCATAACAGCAAAAACAAGAGGGGAAAAAAAACCTAAAAATTAACAGGTTTAGAAACAGGAAAATATCTAAGTGATGTGGCCCTAATTTCCAGTGTGCGCCTCTTCAAAAATAAGTGAGGTCTTTCAGAAGATGAACTCGGGAGATCTGAACTCGGTGCACAGTGGTAAGAGCCCCTCTGCTGTCATCTCTGACAGATAAAATATGATTGATTTTCTGCCCCTTTATACACTTGGGATATGGGTGGCATCCCCAGGTTTCCTAGGAAGTGTAGAGAGTGGGGGCTAATTTGCAGGAGCCCCTTCTGGTGTGGTGCCTGCTGTCTCCCCTGCCTTGGTGCGGTCACCACGGTTAGCAGAAGAAATGAACTCGGGGAAAAGACACTGTCCCACCTCTGCAGAACTCATCTCTTCCTATTGTTACTTACCTGCAAGGAGCCAAAGGAGACCAGAGCTGCTCAGAGCCATTAACACATCCTCCCTGCAGACAGGCTGTGCTCACTCTGTTCAGATCTTAGCACCACACAAGGTTTGAGACAAAAATATTCAGGCTCGGCTCTTAAAGCTGTCCCACCAAAGGCGGCATGGAACGTGGGCAGGGCTCTTGCCTATTTCTTGGTTCACCAGCCATACAACGGGAATTTTAGCAGAGTCGCATCTTGATGCTAATTGATTTTTGGTTTTACCATTTCTGCAGCTGATGGAAATGTGATTCACTAAGAAAATAAGGTTCCACTTGTATTCTTCAGCTGGCTTAAATCTCATAAGTGCTTTCTGATTTGGCTCTTTTAAGGATAAATGGTTTGAAATGCACATTTGCTGAAATGACTTAGAACAATTAAAAGCAGCAATAGTGGATATTAATCAACGCATATCTTACTTAGATAGCTAGTTGCTTCTTTTGAAGTATTAGAAATTCTTCTTGCTTATGGGAAATAAATAGAATGTAGGTATCTGAAGTTGAAAGACAGTATTTCTATTATCTTGAGAATTGTAACCTGGTTTGCTCTCTGGGGATAATTTATTTTGTTTCGCTCAGGCGATTAGTTTTTACTTAACTATTCCTGATGAGATTATATTTTCCAAAGGTGTCCATAAAGAGCTGGAGATGATACAAGGAATGCTTAATATTAAGCTTTTGATCACATTGGGAGACCCTGAGTTGAGCTGAGTGCTTGAGCTGATCGTGTATCGGTGCCCGAGCTGAAAACTGAATGTAGACCTGAGTTCACAGTGTGCCAACTCAGTGCCCAGTGTCTTGGGCTGTAAGGCACCCTCTCAGGACTGATCTCTGGGTTGGTTGGTTGGTTTTTATTTTATTTAGTTTTTAGTTTTGGCTTTTTATTTTTTTTAATTATTTTCATGAATACAGAAATCATGACGTAGCTGGTGGAGAGATGCTTTTCCAGTGGGCATTTCAAGGCCAAAATAGGCTTCATAATGCACAGGATTGTTCTCTGTAGATCTCCTACTGACTTCACTGGGTGTCTGGTGCCTACACTAACTCTCCTCTGACGTGTTACTTCAGCGCACAACGCTGTCGATGCTCGCTAGGTACGTTTCAGTGTTCTGCATGATTTTGTTCTTTATAGGTGCTCAGAGTGAATCAAACATCCTACCAAATGAGAATGGCAGCTTTTTCTGCTGATGTAGCACAGAAGTGGCTGCTCTTTTGCTTAATCATTATGATTTTGGAGAAAGCACTTAGACTTGGATTGCCCCAGTTCGGCAGCATAACCGTGGTTGCATTTGCTTCAAGCAATTGCAGGCTCTCCCCTGAAGTGCTGGTTGATATGATTCATTAGTAGCTCACCAGCCATCGGATTGTACGCAGAGGCAGAATCAAATCCCAGAAGTGCAAAGGCCTGCATCAAAGGGGAGAAGGCTTTCTATGCCTCCAAGCCCCGTGCCCTGTCCAGGGGTGTTGAAGAGACTGAATATGCCGTAGGATTTCAGCTTGCTTTTCAGTTCAGAGAAAAGCTCCGTGCCGTGAGGAAACTTTCCCCATCGGGTATTAGTCACTCTTCAGCATCTTTGCAATTAAAACATTACAATTCCAAGGAGTAGACATTTCTTGTATACTCCAGTGAATGGAAGTGTAGCTATGTGCAGCCATGTGTGGTGAATCTGTCAGAACTAACCGCAGGAACTTTGGTAAGAGTTCTCCATCAGTAAACCTGTGTGATAGCTCAAGGTCTTTGAATTCTTACTATAAGTGGCATCCAGTAGGGCTGCTGCAGTTAAGGGTCTGTCAGAATCCCCCCCCTCCTGCCCCATCCCTGGGGATTTATTATATCTCAGCTTTTTCAAGTTGTGTTAGGGCTAAAGCTATAGCCAACAATTGTCAGCACAGACATGATTACATTTTTCTCCCCTGAATGATGCAGTGACTTCGCTTCTGAGTTGGAGAGGGAGAGGATCACGACAGCATGTGTCCTTGGTGTACTGGTGTACTCTGGGGTGAGAGTCATTAACAGCAATTAGTAAGAATGAACATTGCTCTTCCACAACAAGGGAAACCTTTCACCATCCACAGAAGACATGGAGGGTGGCAGCAAAACCAAAGCTGTCTACATACAGGAATACATCTCTTCAGAGCAATGATACTTCTGGAAAGTTACTTCTGTGTGACTCAATATTTGGAAGATGGAAGAACTACTATTTTTGAATTTGCATCTCACTGAAAAAAAAAAAAATACTACTATGGTATTTACTGTCCTTTTCATTGACATAAGAACAGACAGTTGTCCATTATAGAAGGAATGTACAAGTCCCAGACTGGCAAAGTTTAAGGTTCTCTGTGTTTAAGGCTGGTCACAGAGGGAGGCAGTAAAAGGGCCTGAAGATCAAGCAACCAAAAAGCAATGGTGCTTAAATTGCTGAGCTGACACTTGATCAGGCAGGGGAGATACAGATTCCCTTTACTGATAGCCAGGTCGTATTTACAGAGCGTAGACAGAGCGTGGAGCTATTTCTGCTGCTCGGGTCCTTGGCACAGCAGATGTAGGAACAGCTCTGCTGTAGCTGCAGAAGGAGTGTCCAACTCCGCTCGTGCGCTTGTACAAAAATTAAGAGAAATGGTTCATAGGTTTTCTTAGTGATGGCTCTGCTTCATAGATTCAGACCAGAATGTGCTGGAATGACTGATGAAATAATGAAATGGGTGTATAGACATTTTTGGTGTTGAGCATCTCATAGGTATGGGACATGGCAGTGTGAAAAACCCAGTGATGTCAGTTGAGACTTCTAGTTCTCCATGAGTAAGGAACTGGTTTACTGACTCAGGAGGATATTAAATCCTACTGCTACAAAGACAATCACAAGAAGTTTTATTTGTCTGATGTCCCTCTCTCCTACAAAAAAGTGCTGCATACCACTTTCTGCATACTGTAACGTGCTCTCAGAAAATAAAAGAGACCTAAGAAAGCAGAAACACGTATTAGTGTAATAGGTGAGAGCTGTCCCAAGACCGCTAATGCATCGGGTGGGCTTTTCAGCACAAAGACCTTCAGTCACATCTCATTTTAGTGATACACTTCTGTTTGAGGAGGGCACCTGAGGGAAAGCATCCTACCTGAGTGCAGAGTAGGATCAGATATTGTTGTCAGATCTTGCTTTAGCAGGCAAGAACACCATTCAGAACACGGGTTATCATTCCATTTCAATCAGAGTTTCTGGTACTTCTCCAACAATTGCTTGATTCTTTTTTGTTTTCTTTATTTTAGAATTCCTCTGTTTGATCTGTCCTACTAGAACTGCTTCAGCTACGGATTCGTATCCTGTCTGCTTTCTTAGGAGAGTCTGGGGGGGCTGTCTAGAGGAATTTGACTTTTCCTATTAGGACAGTGTCGTAAAGGGGCTCTAAGCCTGAGATGGTCCCAACATCAAATTAAGCCTATGACAGGATAGAGATATAGTCCAAACAGATCAAAGGTCTGCTTTTGACCTTCTCTACCCAAGGCAAGCTCTCACGACACAAATCCTAGATGAAAGCATTTATTCAGCTGCTTAAATCAGGCTTCTTCAAAGCCATAGTTCCCAGCCCCAAAGAGTGCAACCTTTTTATTTGACTGCAAGAGGTAAAACTGGTGTTTCAACACCGCTCTGGACAATACAGGCAGTGCAGGTTTTGTATGTAGGGGCAGCCTATTGCAGAGAGATGGTGGTGCAGCAAAGGGGCATTCTGGTGCTCTTTGGGTTGAGTTAATTTTCTCTCTGGTGTAGGTGAGAGAGAGGTTGTTCCATAGTGACCTGTGGGTAAGTGTGGAGAACTATCCTTATTCTCTGTGATTTCTATCATGCCTTTTTTAAGTTGTCAGAACACGAAATCATCGCTTTCTCTGTACTTTATTCCCAACATAGTGTGGCCATAAAACAATGGTGAAATTGTGTAGAATAACCAGCTCACTACCATGGCTAAGCTCTGCCCAACACTCTATTTTAATTGTCTGTCTACACCACACTGGATTCGACACTGTAGATGCATTCTTCTCTGGAGCAGGTGAGAATACCCCAAGAAATACTAATGCCAAATACTTCTCCTTGTCTCACATCAGGGCCTCTCGCTTGGAGCAATCCATCCTCTTGCAGGGAGACCTTTTTCCAAGGTCAGACCTTGTTTTAGGTGTTTATTCTGCTTGGAGGACTTTGAGGCCAGTGAATGGTCAAAGCTCACGCTGTCCAGTTTTGGAAACAATCCTCTGTATGTTTGCTCTGTATTCCTGTACTGCTGACATTCTTTTCTTTTGGCACACCTTAGGTAGAGGTCCCCCCAGTTGCTTCTGTCCCCAGTTTTGTGTATGATTTTGCTCTGTATTTTGAATCTCTGCCTGGGACTGGAACTTCAATATCTGAAATGTCATGAGAGAAACTATGGGTTTAGTCAGAGACAGAAAATAAAACCAGATCTGATTAGGTTTGGTTTATTTTTATTTTATTTGCTTTCATCAGAATGGAAATTTTTTTGGAAGGTCATTTAATTTCTATGAAGAGTCTGTGGAAAAGGAAAATGGTTCAGCCACAGTCCTGTCTTGTTATTAGCCAGCTTTTCTGCCTAGGTCTTCAGTACCCTGTTAAGCTGGAAGCTGTGGAGTTCAAGAGCCAATAGTCCAGGCTCTCAGCTCTTCCTTAGCCAGGCAAGACACAGACATCAGAGGCTTAGCAGGGACTCCTGCAGTGGCCCTGGTGATGCTGGGTGCTTGAAGAGCTGGAGGATGGAGGTAGCTGCAGTCTGTCAGGATCAGCACTGCTGCTTGCAGGGAAACAGTAGAAGGGACCAGACTGCTGCTGCCTGCGGAGTGGGCACCCTGGCAGCTTTTGTCAGCAGCGGTCTGGGCTGAGAGGTCCCTGGGTCAGAGGCATCTCTCTAGCCTACCAGCTGAGGTGCTTGAAAGAAGCATTCATTTTCAAAAGACTGGTTTACAGTGCATTTAGAGCAAAATGTTGCAGATCTTATCACTCAAGTGTTTTCTTTGCATTATGTTTTATTTCAATCTGAAAAATAGTTCTCCACACAAAATGTCTAGTCAAAGTCCAAGCTGGTTTTTAAAACAGTTGAGGCTTTTCTATGGTGGTGTGACTAGTGAATGGTGTGTAACAGTCATCCAAGGGATGGAATTGAGAATTTAAACTACATTTCATATGCTCTGTTGATTAAAACAAATAATTAGCTGGGCCCTTCAGAATTTGATCTGAATTTGGGCAATTATTTTTCCAAATCAAAAAGAGTTTTAGGACATTTAAACTACATTTCAAGAGTGTGTTTGGGAGAAAACGTAAAAATTAATTATTTTTGTTTCCCATTTAGATGGATAGCACAGTATTTTATAACAGTTTTACCACATAGTTATCAGCTGCAGCTGAGAAGTACATTTTACATCTACTTTAAAGCGTTGGATTAGCAGTGTGCAATGGCTAGAGAATCTTCAGCTTTATTTAATCACTTCACTTTGCATTTGAAAAGTAATTCATCATCGAAAGTCAGTGGGGTATAGAGAGCACTAATTGCAGCAAAATATCAAGGACAGTTTTCCTCTGTCTTAATTAAACATTAATGAGTAAAGTTATTTGCAAATGCATGCTGCAGGGATGGACCTGTCTATCCAAGTTTTGTAAATACTGACACTGGGTGTCAAAATAAAACACCTTAATTGATTTACACAGAAATAGTTTAAAAAGAGTGCACCTGGAGAGACATTTCTCTAGCTTTTTATAGAGTAGTTTCCTGATGAATTATTTATAAAGAAACTTGGCATGACCTATCTTAATTACACAAGTGATTGTTTCCAAACTAATCAATTCTGTAAGTGAAGTGAATTCTCTCCACTGTCAGTCCTTACTGCTTCAAGAAGGAAACGGAATAAGAAATGCATCTTTTGACAACAGTTCCTACTGTATTTATCAGTGGACTGCCAGTAGCATCCTTACAGTTACTAGGGAGCTCCACGGAATGCTACTTCTAACCTTGTATTAATGAGGAGTGCAAGGAAGAAAGTAATAAGGAAGGCTGTGAAAAAAATCCCATATCGGTAGCTAATTTTTAGCACCTAGCCATAGGGCATATCAAGAAAACACAGATAACAGAGAATGAAGAGGTCTGGTTGTTTAATATTATGAGGTGGCTGGAATTGAAATGCTCTGTAGCAGGTATTCAGTATTTCAGAAACATGCTAATAAGTCAAGAACGGGTTCAAATCAAATTATTTTCTTCTCCAAGAGTATATTCCAACTTATTTCCTGATTCTTTTATATTTAAGTAATTATAGGTTATATTTGCAATCAATTCTAAAACCAAAGCAAATAAAAAAGCCACCACCACCTGAAGTTTGTGAGTGAGCAGAACAGAGGTGGTGTGAATGAGAAGAACTGCTGTGCAGATGGAGGAAAGCACCTGCTGAAGAGTGAGAGTGTGAATATGCTCTTGCTCAGAGCTGTAGTAGAGAAGAATGTTGAAGATAAGAATTCCAGAAATACTCATTGGCAATTTAGGCTAAATCATGTACTCAGTGAGAAAACATGGACAGAGACACGAGGGAAGAATCAGTTCCAATAAGAGGGGAAAGAAAAGAACCCAAATTCTAAGCTCTGCAATCCATGCAGATTTCCATTAAGTTGGGGTTTTTTTTGTTAACTTTTTTCCCCCATCTGACATATGTTGTTATTACATATTCCTAAAGGGAACTGTTAATATCAGCTTTTCATTTGTGTCTCACGCTCACCACATTCATCACATGCAGTTTAATTCCTAAACATTCCAATTAGACTTTGAATATATAGACTTTGAAGTCTTACCAAACTTTGGAGGAGGAAAAAAAAATACTAAAAAACCATCATCGTGATTGACAAAGTGTTTGACGAAATGACTCTCAGAGTAATTTTCAGTGGTTCACTGTCAGATTAGAAAAATATATCAGGTACGCTTCCAAAGAGATAGGTGGCACAACTGAACATTTCCATTAGACACAGACAATAGAATTAAGAATGACTATATTGCACTGACATGTGACAGCAGATGTGTACTTGGGAACATGATTAGAATTCAGAATAATCTTGAGATGCTTGGAAACAACTCCCTCAAATTATTCAAACTTTGTAATTTTAAATACAATGCTCTATCCCCAACCGTGGTGAATCAGCCTCACAAGGAACATTGAAGGAGAATAGGCTAAGAAAAGGGTCTGTAGTAAAGGACATGGGGTGATAATGAGATCAGCAGGTGAAGATGGCATAATGTCATTTCTTTCTGAAAGAGGTTCATGTTATAGGAAAATTTATTAAAAGGGAACTGTCTGGAAAAAGCAACCCCAAACAAATAAAAAACCAAACCAACCAAACATCAGCAACAAACAAAACCAAACCAAAACCCCACAAAACCCAAACAAACACCAAACTACGGGGCAGTCTTTGCAGTCTTGTTCCTAGTAGAGTCGGAGGAAGATACTCTGCTTGAATTCAGACACCATCTTTTAAAACTTAGGGGAACAGAATGGTTTGGTAGCGTGACTGAAAATAAGACATGGAAAAAATGGACTGGTTTTATTTTGGTTTGCACTGAGTGGAGACTTCGGGTACATAATAGGCTGATGAGGAAGGAAAGGCAATAGTCTGCTCTCTGGGGCTATGGTAACATGTGGTAAAAATAATGAATAGCAAATGTGGGAAGAGCATCTGGACCCTTTGAGATTTCCTGTGTGATTGGTACAGTGTCTATCCCTACAGCTTTGTAGGAAGAGGTTGGATAGGAGCAGATGCTGTTAGCTGCAGCTGGCCTCGTGGCCTTTCAGAATGTCCCCTCCTGCCTTGTTTCCTTCTGATTCTCCTAAGAAGTAAGTTTGCAGATAATAGTGTTCCTCTGAGAACTTGTATTCTTTTAAATGTCTGCAAAAGAAACTTTGAGCCTATTGAATATTTTAGTTTACATTTAAGAAATCAGAATTTATAAAGAACTAGAAGCTGGAGTTTGGGTTTGTAGAGTCATTTCTAGTCAGTGAAAAGTAAAGATGGACAGTGTGGGGACATTCAGCATTTCCCAGGAACTTAGCATGTCACAAGTCTGATCGCAACTTCACCAACTTGATCCGCTAATTACAAAGCTTAATCACCAAATGATTTTTGTGAAAGGATGTAAATACTTTTCTAAGCGTCTCTGCTGTGGCTGAGAAAAACAGAGTAATGACAAATCCTAGAATTTTCTCTGGTAAGAGATTGCAAAGAATTCTGCGAGTGCTGAAAGATTCCAAATGTTTGTCTTAATACGTTCAGACTTTGAAAACACCGAGTGTGAAAAGTCAGCTAAATAACTAAGACAAATATGGCTAATGATTTGCATATGTTTCCAAAGGCAAATAATGCACTGTTTTGAGAAAAAAAAAATCTGTCATGGGATTCTTTCTTGGCAATAGCTTGATTTCACTGAAAACTGAATAGAAACCCACATTCATTTGGGTGGACTGTTAATCACATAGCTCGGAATTATTTGGAATTCCTTTCATTGGAAATATCCGTATGATTTCAAAATGTGAAGAAGCATCTCACAGTTTGGTCTACAAGCAAATTGCTGAGCAGGAGCAAGATCTGGAGAATTAGCATTAGTCCGAAGATCTGTACATCTGAGATCAGGAATTTCTCACCTCAAGTTTTATTCCGTTTCAGCTCAGAGAGGACAAAAACTTGAAGCTATTCTGCCATTAGGAAAACCTCAGTGTCTCTTATCCTTTATATGTACTTGAATCGCAATGAACGTCTCTAATAGTCATCTCATTTGCAGGTTTCTGGATGGTAATTCATTAGTTGGTTTTATTTTTTGCTTTCAGTAAGAGTAAAGGCCTCCTGCCCCTTGGTTGTTGATACAGCTCATACTAAATTCACACAAGAAATTGTCTTCAAATAAAAAAAGGAAAATTACCTAAGCCATTTAATTGGCTATTTGTATAGGCACAATCATCTCCTCTGGGGTCGGGACTTTCTCACTGTTTATCTGAGCATGGCCCAGGGAATTGTTTAAAATGTTACGCAGAAAAATCTAAAACAATCAAGTGGTGAAGTTCTGTTCCAATGTTTGTGCAGGGTGCACTCAAGCAAACCCAGCCGTCGCTGGCGGGAAAACGGCAGTGTTCCTTTGTGGTGTTCTGCTCGTGGCACGACTTGCTTCCCATCTCACTTGATTATTACAATGTAGAGGAACATTGTCTAATTCTAGGAGAGCTGTCGGTGCCTGTGGCTGTTGGTGGTGTGGACAGGCATTGGCCACTCACCTCTAGCAAACACACCTCCTCAACCTCCGATTTTTCCACAGGCTGGAACCACTTGCCATCTTTATTTCAGGTGAGTGAGTGGAAGAGAAGCTGACTTCTATTTTTCTCTACAGTCCTACGTGTATACAAAATTTGACATGTTTCTGCCATCAGAGGGGAGGGCAGAAGGCTCTGCTCAGATAGGAAGGGGGAAAGGGGTTTCCTGTAGGGCTTCTGCACGCTTAGCACATGCAGGGCTAGACAGTGGATAAGCAGTGTGAAGGTAATTTTCTCTCCCCCACAGTAAAACTTTTCAGATGCTTTTCTGAAATGGAGAAACAGAAACAGTTGTTTTCTGCTCTTACTGTATGGCAGGACTGAGCAGCTGCTCAGTGCACACCGAATGTCAGCTACTCGAGGACAGTGTGAAACTGAAACTCTCACAGGACGGGCTGATTTCCCTCACTGGTGGCTGGTTGAACCAGAACATGCCAAGCAAGTTTTTACTTCTGTCTTTCTCACTTTTACTCCGTATTATGCTCTTCCCCGACCACTGGAATCCACAGAAACAGCAGCTCAAAAACTTTGTCCTCTGTTAGTCATTAACTCATTTAAAAAGAATGTTTCTTCTGGGAGGTGATGCTACAGAGATGGCCACTGTCCCTCACTTCAGCCCCATCCTGCAGTCTCAGCTGGCTTCCTTCCAGCTTTGTGTTTTTTTTTTGTTGGTCGTTGTTTTGTTTCTTTGTTTTATAATGGAAAACATTGCTCTGTTGGATGCGTGCAGCTGTTGTTTCCCTGTGCATGCCTGTTGGGTTGCTAATGAGTAGCTCATAGCCCATCCCATTTTTACTGCTGCTTTATAGACATTTCCTTCTCTGTCATTCACTGGTAGATTGCTGTGACCTTAACTGTCTCAGGCACATTGGAGCAGATGGATAACGGTGATCACAGGATCTCATGGTTCACTAAGTCTTGGCACTGGCAATAGCTCCAACGAGGGCGATAGAACCGGTGTAGGTAGGAAGTCACGTGGGTTTAATGAGCGTGTGTCAGTATTGTACATTTTCTGTGGAACAACCATCAAATATGCAGTAACTGTAGAAAATAGAATAACATGGCAAAGTGGAGGTTATCATGGAAAATGAAAAGGCAGATTCCTTCGTGTGCAACTAATGGAGCTGAGATCCGATATTCATCAGTGGAATTGTCCAGGAAGGAAGTACAAAAAGAGGGCTGAAGTCTCAGCATGCTACAGTTCCTTTTCCCTGTTCTCTGCTGCAGCTTGCACTGATTAGAACACCTCTGAGAAGAGCACAATTTCTAATCCACCGCTCTCATTTGCCCAGGCTGCGGTGTGGACTCCATTCACTGTTTCTGCACGCGCGCCGGAGCCTTCATTTACCAATTTCCCACACGTTTACATGTTGTCTTTTATTTCAGTCAGATTTGGGGTAGCAGCCTGGCCAGGCACATGTTGTTTGCAACTTCTTCCTCCATAGACTACACTGAACAGGCTTCTCTTTTTCCTATTTTTTGTCAGACTGTGATAGTTTTCGAGAGTGTTTGGTTTTCCAGTACTTCTTTGCAGTGTGATTCTTTCAAGCTTTTTCCATGGGGAGAAATATTAACAGGTATAAGTAAAATTAGAAATGACCCTTTTTCAACTTTTTATGCATCTGCATGTTTATGAAAATTAAAATCTTTAGCTGCACCATACTGTAAAACCTTACTAATTTTGACATCATTGTTACTTACTACTACTACAGCATTTCTAATTTACAGTAGATGGGGTTGTTGAATACAGGAGCAGGTGCTAATAGAATAAAGATTAATGCTTCTGACCACTTACCCTGCCTCTCTAAACATTTAAATCA
The DNA here is from genome assembly GCA_013399075.1 of Chloroceryle aenea. Classification (NCBI taxonomy): domain Eukaryota; kingdom Metazoa; phylum Chordata; class Aves; order Coraciiformes; family Cerylidae; genus Chloroceryle; species Chloroceryle aenea. The sequence continues at coordinate 62,489 of VWZY01001684.1, forward strand.
AGATGTGAATGGGAGAAAAAACCCAACCCCCTTTTAAAAAACTATTGAGGAAGCTAATTTCTTGTTTCCTCATATATTATGCAAATAATAGCTCATGGTGACATTTACCCTTCAGGAAAAAGGTTCACAGATACTACCTAATCTTTCTGATAAGCATGTCATTCAAGATGCTGCTGTCTCAACACTGGTAGAATAATAAGGGGTTTTGAGAGAACAGGGATAAAAGCTCAAATCTGCCAGATTTCATCCAGCACTCTGCCCTTGACCACGCAAGAACTGAACTCTGGAATTTGTTTACCCACAATTATCTGTTGGATTTTTTGTTCTGCTTAGCAATGCAACGCACGTGTTCTCAGATGTGGGCCGGTCCATCTGTAAGAAGGCCTCACCCATTTCATAGACAGGAGAGTCTGAATATTTAGTAACTGTACTGGTAGCTGCTTCCTTTTGTTACAGGGACACTGCAAGTAGCATTTCTGTACTGAAGTTCTTTTTAAGTGCTGTACTATCAGTCTGCTGTAGAAATGTTTTTTATTAATACTCCAGTTTTTCTGTAGTTACATCTATCACTTGGGCAGTTAATAGTCTCATTTCTGCCCATAATATCTCCAGATATATCGAGGTATTCAGAATAAAGATTTCATCAGAAACTTCTCCCTGATGCTACCTACAGACCTGTCTCTGCTGTGAAAGGAATGAAAGGGAGTTCAGAGATTCCCCAGGCTGGCAGATGTCTTATCTGCCAGATCCTTTTTGCATGGCACAGCATCGTCAGCTATTACACGGGTCCCATCAACATTCTCAAGGTGTTTCAGCTCAGTGCTCACTGTACCAGAGAGCACAGAATAAATAAGATACTGCTTAATACCAGTCAGTTTGGGATCGGTGCCATTTCTCATTTCCACCTGCAGACCTTCCAAGACCCAATTAGTCACTCTCCAACATAAGTGTGTATTGTTCTAATTTCAGAGGACCATCCTTACAGCCTTTTTGTTACTTCTGCATCCCACCTTCTTTCATTCCCATTATTTTACCCTGTGGCAGTACAGTAGTTGCCTGCAGCCATAACACTTTGTATCAAGTCTTTGCCTCGTTCCCCTCCATTCCCTAATTACACAGAATAAGTAAAAGGAGGAATCAATGACCACCCAACTTTTCAAAGTAAGTCCTCTGTTAACAGCTTTCTTATTTCTGGCACATGGAGAAATTCTCCAGTAAGGGAAAAGTTTGTGTGTAAGGAAGCAGTGATTCCTCACTAATCTGGAAGCTCTTCCAGAAGCCTGGTTCAGTTGCTACTCTTGCTGTCGTCTGTTTCAATTATAAGTTGTGTTTTGTTTTGTTTTCTTTTAATGTCAGTATGTAGTTGTACGAATATTTAAAAATGAGAGCAGAAACAGGACATTCTGGCATTGATTTACAGGGGCTTTTCCATTAAGAATAGAAAAATCACCCTCTTAGAGCATGTTTCAGAAGAGTTTAAATGAAGAAGTATAACTGTACTGGTTCACGGGGTTCCATGAAACCATTGGCAAGACAAAAGGCTGTGAATCACGGAGCACTCCTCAAATCCAATATTGGGCCTATTTTTTGTGCCTGTTTCTTAGTTTTTGTCCTGTCAGAGGATAACAGAATCAGTTTAATTGCCACATGGATCTGAGAACTGTGGGCTGCATCGTTGTTTCTCAGCTCACAACCTGGCGATGCATTTGCACATGTTCAAAGTCTACCACAACTAGAAGCAGCTTCTCATATGGGTTGTGGGGTTACAGATCCAGGACAGGGTTTTTTTATCAAAATTACCATTTAGTTCTGGTCCTCAAGCTGTGTATAGCTCCTGAGCTAGGAGCAGAGTGGCACAGTATTAGTACTCTTTGTTCAGGCATCCGGGGCTGTTGTTTTCCCTCCCCAGCAGCGTGCCAAAAGGGATGACTCTCCAGTTAGATAAAGAAGTTATCAGCCCATAGATACAGTGCTATGTTCAAAACCATCAGCTGTTCCGACACCAGCAGGGTGTAAGGGAAACTTCAGAGTTACTTACAGCACATCTAGAAGGCATCTCTTCATATTTGCTTTAAAATATGATGTAACAAAGTAATGTTAAAGAAACCAACACCCCCCTCTCCCCCGATACTGTCACCCAGAAACTATTGTCAGAGGCCAAGAGCTTGAAAGTATCCGGGAGGAATCGTGAGCAAGCGAGAATGGCTTAGCAAGGTCCCAGGGGCTCTGATCTCGTCTGGACCAAGGCTGCAAAGCTCTCCCCAGCTACCACTGTTGGCAGCCTCGCTGGGATACCTCAGTGAGGAACCCACACTCTCCCTGTGCTTGGGCTCTGAACTGCCCTCAACCACAACAGGCAGAAGCAGCCCAAGCACATCACAAATATTAGCAGGAAAGACGAAATAACTGGACTTTGTGTGTGTAGAGCAATTTCATTTACTCCCTTCATGTTTCAGTGTCATCCCATGTGTTCGGTCACAAAAGCATCCCAGAGGAAGCCACTGTATGGCCAAGTTGTGCATCTCTAGTGAATAGTATTGCTTCGAGTTGCTGCATGGCAGCTGTCCCCCTAACAATGTTCCTGATATTTTTCATTTGTTAGGCAGATAAGGATAATCATCTCTGCAGTTTATAATTACAAGTCATTTTTATATTTGCTATATGTGTATTTATTTATTTTTAGTTCTAACCACCATGGGTTTATTTTGAATTTGTTCCCTAAATATTGGACTGTAAGTAGTGAACTGTCCTAGGAGACAGTGTGCTCTTTATCTCGTGTTTACTTGTTTTCAGCTTTCATAGCAGGGTGTGTGTTGTCTGTCAAGTTAAACCAAGTCCTCAAAGCAGAAAGGTACACTTGAATAGAAGAAAATTATTATTGTGCCTTGCCAGTACTCCAGTCTTTATTAATGGATAGTATTGATACTTAATTTTCTCTTTAATTCCAATTTTTGTTCCTTTAGTTCCCATATATGTGGTGTGGCGATACCAAACGTGCTGCTAAAAATACAGGAGAATGAGCTTCATCTTGTAGACGACTGCATTCAAAGGCAGGGTGTCTTTATGCCAAGCTGTTCAATTTAATGTCGTCCGATTTAATGTCCATTTCCAGTGCTCTCTTGGGAGACTTGTTGTAAGCACTAATCTCTTCCACGACTGATAATACAGTGAGAGTAGTTAAGGTGCGGGAGCGGGACAGAGGTAGGAAAATGATCCCTTTACTATCAGTGTTTAAAGTGTGTTTATGTTGTTTATTCAGTACATTAGCCAGATGGAGAGCTACTCACAGTAGCAGCTTACACACCTTTACACTCAGCTTAGTTCTGCACTAGTGGTTGTTGCCACTCGTGTTTATGTGTGTGACCATTTAGTGACAGAAGGCTATGCTGCTGCTCTCGTTCCTGATCCCATTCCCTAATTACATTATCTTGATTTTGAGCTAGTGCTGACTTAACTCAGTAATAGCTTCCTAAAAAGGCTGTATTAGGGCAGCGTGGTAAATGAGGTCCTTCTACTGCTTGGAAAACAAACACTGGGCACCCAAGAAACTGACCTGCTTGAATGGATAAATGATCAACGAATGTCTCGAACATGCCTTTTTACCTTCCAGTTTTATAGGCTTCATGTAGCCTCTAATCACAACATTCAGAAACTGTAATCTAACAGAGAAATGGTAATGGGCTTCCGTGAAAATTCTGAATTAAAATCCTTGTATTTCCCACGTTAAACTAATGGTAGAAATTAAGATTACAGAACTAGTTTGCCATTTGCCTAATGTCCCAATTCAGATTCCTTTTTCTTGCAGTCACTTTGAGTGGTTTCTATTCTCTTCCAGTCTCCAATGAATCAATCAGCATCTGACACAGCCTTCCGGGTCCTCGGCCGCGTTTCCCCAAGGCAGTGGAAAGGAAATCAAAAGCTACGTCTATAAGTAGGGGGTTAGAACACAACACAGCAAAATAATGTTGTATTCTGTTGAATACAATAAAATACACCACGAATAAATTAGACTAGCTCTATTTTCTGCTGGTTGTCAATTGGGATTTATAAGCTTATGCAGGGATTTAATCTATCTAGTCCTTTAGGATCTGATTTTTAAAGATGCCTTTCATTCTGATCTAAAGGGATGTTTGTCCCTTTCAGTTTTATAGCCTGAAGTTTATACTCTTAATTGAAATTTAATAGATTCCCTCAGGTTATGATAACTCCTTATTACAGTGGCTGTACTCTAGCTTTGTTCATTTTTGAGACCGAAAGCAAAATAAAAATCATTCTTTGTTCTCTTTCCTCCATTTGGAAGTAAACGTTACATGCCACCTAAGAACATTTTAGAAAATGCTAATGGTTTTTCAAGTGCGCTGTGTTCATAATACATTTTGTACTCATTTACATTCCAAATAATCAGTTGCAACTGCCTCTGACCACTGTATCTTGCTAGGTACCTGATTTGCCCTTGATTATAACAAGTAGGGAAAGAATTATTATGTTGTGACCTAATTAAATAGATGAAGGCAGTGGGACTCTTCAATGATAGGGCTCGAGGGAATTAATCTGCCCAAGTTTTTGAAGCCGTCAAGAGAAGCGAAACTGTTGAGAACGTGCTGTGTGTTTGACTGAAGCATAAGTAAAGTTTTTACAGTAGGAACAAGAGTGTCTGGAACAGGGGAATTAGCCGTTCAGAAGGCAGCGAGCCAGGCATCACGCATCCAATCGATCCCTGTAGCGTGGTGGGGTGTGCTGGGATTTAGCACCCCGCATAAAAGTGCGGGATGTGCTCTCCAGCAGAGCCTTGTCCGAGTCCTCTGAACCACAACCCCGAGCTATCCAATGTTTTGATGTCCCCATTTGTGTCAGGGTGTCACAGGCAGGAACAGAAAGAAATTTTCTCAGTGAACCTCCATTCCTACCCCTTTCAAGGAGCTGGCCGTGCAAACCCTTACAAGCATTTTAACCACTGTCTGTCCTACCTTACTGATCTTATGGCTCCAAATGGGAGTTGTATGCAGTTCTTACAATGACAGTGTTTTGTTTGCACGGCTATTTCCAGTGCTGTGGGAGTAGTGGAAAAATGCAAGTAGTTTAGGCATAAAGACAGCATATAAAGAATGAAGGGACTAATAATGCATATGAAAGCTTTCTTAAGTTTATGTCAACTTAAAAGGCCAGCAGTCTCTTTGTCAGACAAATACACAGTTGTTCCCTGGTGACTAGATAGGCTGTATCTTGTGTTTCAGAGGGGTGTTTATAGAAGCTGTAGATTTCATGTGCTGAGCAATCTGTACCGAGAAAACATACTATGATTACAACGTAATGATTTAACAAGCCTTATCCTTTTTCTGTAGCTACTTGACAGAAAATAAAAGCTTGTGGTTTATACCTGAGGGAACTAATGTTTTCTTAATTTCAAACCATTTAATTCACGATGTAAAGACTAATGCTGAAAGACAAGCATGCTTATTTGACTTCCTTGTAGACCAGCTGTATCTTTTTGTGAATAAACTGAAAAGTAATCTCCAGATTTCATTTGTCTTTTGGATTCAGAAATACCACAAAGCTGCTTCGAGTCCTATGGATTCATAAGCAGTTATTTGAAGGAGAGGCAAACATCACGATTTTGTTACTTTTCCTGAATATTTGAAAATGTGAGGAATATAATGGGGCTGTGGAAATACTGCAGTACAGCAAAGTGGTTTGTAAGCGCTGCTCTTGAGCCTGTGCTGGAAAGAGTAAGGTACCATTTGGGCCAGAAATAGAAGCTATAAGGTATCCTAGTTAAAGCTTTTATTTATTTAAATTCACTTTGGACTTTGTGTGACCAGAGATACAGGCAGGCTTTTGTTATTTTGTCTCTCTGTGTGTTGGTTTGGTTTGGTTTTGCGGGTTTTTTTTTGGTGTCTTTTTGTGTTGTGGGGTTTCATTTTGGGTTTTTAGGGTGTTTTCTTTGTTGTTGCTGTTGTTCATTTTGTTGTTTGGGATTCTTTTTGTGTGTGTGTTGCTTTTGTTATTTTTTGTTTGCTTTATTTCATTAATTTCTTTTTTCCAAACAGTGGACATCGCTGCCTAGTGAAAAGCCTTGTTAAGGCAGAAACAGTGAAGAATATGACAGTTAGATGACTAAATATTAGACTGAATTAATCACTAGAAACATATTTCTGGAGATGCTGCTGTAGTAGTTAGCACAGAGTGGACTACATAAACCTCCCTGCTTAACTGACATACTCTGGAAGTTGTAGAAATAACAAAACACAAAAGTTGGTAGCATGAACTCCCTACTGGTGCTGCAAAGTTCAGTACAAAGGTTTTTTAAAATCTAAATAATCAAAAACAAATTAAAAAAATAAACAGTGGACATCAGAAACATCAAGTCCTTTTTCCAACTGAGCTGCGGTAGCAGCTTGGTCTCTTCTTTTAGCTCTGCCACTTCCCAAAGTTTCTTAAAGAATCTTCAAGAAAGAAATGTCTTGAGAAAGGTTAGAGTTAATGTTTGTACAGAATCTGGAGCTTTGGGGATTTATTTAGAGTTAGAATTCCATACAGGATCTGTGCAGACATTGAGATGGAAGGTAGTTGATGACAAATGGTAACGTGGTTCCCAAAACAAGAGGTGTGAGTTGTGGGACTTGTAGAGGGTGAGCTCTGCAGCAGCAGAACTTTCTGCTGCTCTCTCGATGCTGCAGAAGGGAAGGGAATTGTTCACTGCATTGGACTTGTTAGAGAATGTTTGCTTACAGCATTTCCCTCTGTGCATTACCTCCCCTCCTCTCAGCCTTTCCTGTCTTTTTGCCTGGAATCACAAGAAGGGGTGTTGCAGCTGATGGTGAGAAAGAAGAAGAAATAGTATATTTTCTTGAAGAAAACAATTTAGTTTATAAGCCAATATGAAAATTTAATTTTGAAATGTAAAAAATTTATAGAGAAAAATGTTTTTAACAACTTTGGAAGTCCCTGTGGTTTTTACCTTTTAAAATGTTTGCATTAGTTACATCTACAAAAGGGTATTAAAGGAGATTTTAATGCTAAATAAAACCTTTTTTTTTTCTGAGCCAGAATTAAATTCTTTTCACATTAGATTACTGAGAACTTATTTTGCTGTATTTGCTTTGTATAAGCCTCAAAAATACATTCTTTAGATTCCATTGGCACTAAGTGCTTTGGAAGCTATTTATTTCAGACAAGAGGTAATTCCATGTCCTGTGAAACCGCTTCGGTGGGAATAAATAGCCCTCAATTTTAGAATGCTTATTTTGTCAAATGATTACATCACCGAGTGCTGCTCCTATTGCTCTGGCAGACTGCTGTCTAATATATTTTACTGCTTACTGTAATGCATATCCTCCAATGAAAGGCAGTTGTGACACACAGTTTAGGGGAATGCACAAATAAATGTGGGGCAAAATTTTGCTTTTGGAAGCCTTTACCTATAAATTTATCCCTTTATCATTGCTGTTTGCCTTCAGAAATCCTGAAATGTCTCCATGCTGCGTTAAGTTTTTATTTGCTGATGGCTTTGTATGTTGTTTGGGTTTTTTAATGACAATATTTTAGAAATTAATCAAAAGTTTTGATGGCTTCTCTTTTGAAATACGTAATTCCCCAGGGGTAACAGTACCATCCAAGCGACACTGAGCCTCTGTAACTGAGGACACACGAGATGTTTAGGGTTTCTGCAGCCTATCTATATGTAGTGCCTGTGTGTTTAACTAGGCAAGGCCATTCCAAATGTGCTCAGAGCTAGGAGAGGAGATATAGTGAGACTATCCTTTACTGAAATGCTTGATCCTCCTGAATTGCAAGGATATTAACTTAACTAATGATCCTTTAAATGGGTATGTAAAATATAATTTAAGCTACTTGCAACATGCAAAAGAGAAGCGTCATTTGTTACTGCCAAGCTCACTGGCATGTGGAAATCAGGAAAATCATTAGCCTTGATAGAAATAGTTTAATACAGCAGGGAAGAGAACACATTATTTAGAGCAGTTAAATGACAATTGATGCAACTACTGGCAAAATGCAGAAAAATGACTGTGATTTAGCAAATGATAAATACTGCACTTAGAACTTACGCATGCACAAAATGAAAATCTTTCCTCATTAGACTGAGTATTCAACCTAGGAGACAAACTTTTCTAAAGTCTACTATTCACCAACTCTAATTTTTATAACTTTATTTCTAGATAAGGCTCCTTCTTTTTCTGTCTATGGAGTGCCCTAGATTGTCTAAGGAGTACCGTACAAATTGCATCTCATGCTATAGTTGTAGAAACACATTGAGGAAGGAGATGTTCACACTGTTTTAATATTGCCTAGTAGCAGCCTGCAGACTTGTTCTAGGTGATGTCAGCTGGCTCTGAGCTGAGTTTCATCAGTGAACAAACCAGCTCTCGTTCTTACGTATATGGAAATCATTTTATAAATCTCTAAGAGATTTTATAGGGAACGTAAATGCAATCTCACTTTTCTTAAAGGCCTCTTCTTACACTGAGGGTAAAGTGACATTAGGAGAACTGAGAAGCAACTGGAGTCAGCTTCCCTAGAGCAAAGCTGTATGTACTGCTCAGGGCAAACTGAAGGAACAAACGCCTGCTCCAGTACCAGCAGGAATGCAGCTGCATAAAAATTTAGACTAGAAAGGGAGAAATTCCGTCGGTATGTGCTCATCCTCTCTCTATCTGTTTATCTTTCTAGAAATATAAAGACAAAAAACAAACCCAAAAAGAAAGGAATCAATTCCGACACCGCACAAACACCCCCCCCAACAGAGCTATGCATTTCTTAGCAGAACTCTTCTGTGTACTTGTCAAATGTGCTTTTCTGTGTCACTGAATTTCCTCTCAAAGGCAGGTTGCGGTGTCATGTTTGTTACTGTGCCTGTCTCCTTTGGAACTTGTAATGGACGTAGCTTTGTGATTTTAGGGACATCTACCTGTACTTGACCAAGTTTTCCCCACCCTGCTGGTCTGCAGTGGCATTCCCGCGTTGCCACAGCACAGGACACCGACACCTGGCCTCTTGCTCTCAATCTCTGCTTTCCTCTTCAGACTGGCAAATGTTCTTCTGAAATGTTTTCAACACGTAGCAGTCCTTGCCTGGGCATCTGCAGAGATGTGTGTGCTGTACGGTCAGCTCTGCTGGTGGCTGAGCTGCAGCAGTGGACGAGTGACTGACAGGTTTGCAGGTCAGGAGTCCCTGTCCCATGTAATGCTTACCCTACTGCACTGCCCTGAGCCCAGCGCTGCGCTGGCTGCGTGTTCTGCTTCACATAAAGGCTGTTCAGTGACGTGGAAGGTGTTTACACCAACAGAGCAAAATATTGTTTGTGACAGAGTATCTTGTTCTCTAGGAAATTACTTGAATTAATGGTGTTGATTATAATGAAAAGTGAATGAAGGAGATTAAAGAACTTTTACCGGTGCCAGGTTTATCTGGTCATCTATGCACAAAAAGTTCAGGGTTTGGGTTTTTTTCTTCTCTTTTATCACCTGTATTTGAGATCTTACGAGTCCTTGGAGAAAATATTTTGATTTTTCTTTAGAGTGAGAGTGTGTAAGTGGGGTCAGGTTTGATCCACCCTCCTCCTTCTCTCCCACATAATTTTACAGAAGTATGATGAATAAATATTCTTCGAAATTGTGGGGTTTGTGAAAACAAGAAACCATGGAAAATGTGATTTGAAACCTTTTGCTGGAAATGAAGGAACAACTAAATCAATACGAATAACAGATAAAAGCACAGTGCTGTTTCCCTGACATTTTGAAGCATTTAAGTTACTATTGTGAATCCAAACATAGTACATGTAAAATATCCAATGCTCTTGAAATCTGCAGGAAAATGAGTCATTCTAGCTATACAATCTATTTAATGGATAGCATCAGAAAAGATTGAAAAAAGGCTCTTGACCTACACATATTTAATCTATACTTATTTACCACTACAATGGGCCAGAGTTTTCAGGATGTGTCAGTAAGATTTTTATTACTTTGTCTGTAGTTTTGTGAGTGTAATGGAGGTGCATATCATTGTGTTTAGACATCTGACTGCTCATCACTATTTGGAAGCTCTGGGTAAAAGCCCATAAATCAAACAGCTCGTGCTTAAGATTTTTTTCTGAACATGTAAGTAGCTTAGAGCTCAAGTAATTTAAAAAGTTAATGGGCTCATAGAGCATTTCTTTTAAAGATCTCTCCCTCAATGTCTAAAGCTGTTGTGAGATCTTTTTTTTTTTCTTTTTCATCTGGGAGTATTATCTGCCATAATTTTCTGCAGCCATTGGGGCTTGGGATTGACAATATTCAGAACAATGTTACTTCTTCTAATACAAATTATCTGTCTCTCAAAATCTTTTGAAAATCATATGTTGGGCAAGTGAGCAATGTTCCAGTTCTAAATGTGCTGATCAAAGACTTGATCTGAGCAACCAAAGCAATACAGAAACCCAACACAGTTGTTCTAGGGCACGAACAGTGAGTATCAGAGAAGTAAAGAAGAGAGACAAAGGTTTCAGGACTTCTTTGCCAAATCTACAGCTGCAGAAATATATTTTTTTTTTTTCATTGCATCAGTACATAGTGCCATTTAGTTTGCAAGTCCAACTGGCAAAAGGCTGAAGTATAAGGTGTTAGGTGCATGTATATTCATCTGCAGAGACAAGTCTGTGCTGCTGAATTTGTCAGGATGTTGCCTGCAGCTTTTGTGTAAATTGGAACAGACCGAAATGAGCTGGGAGCGGTGTCTGATTGAACCATAGCACACATTTGAAAGAGAGGCTATTGAGGAATTGTAATAGGATATGCGTGTTTTCATCTCTCCTTCTGCTGTAAATGCTGGGGTTGATCACAGTGTTTACAATGCAAGTGGCTGCCTGGCTTCTGCTTCTTCCTCTCCTAAGCCCTCCCAAGCAATTTGGAATTTGTTCTTGCAAGTCTCCTGAAAATAAATGCCAGCCAGGAGCGCTCTGGGTGCCAGTGCAGGGGGAGAGGCTGCGTTTAAACCTTGTATGTCAGCTGTCAATGCAACATACGCCAGTCGGGTGGTTCTTTCTCGAGCAATAATGATCAACTGGTGCTGTGAGAGAAGGATGGATAGGGTGGGGAAAAAGCAACGCAAAGAAAACTCCCAGAATGGCACCCATTCTGGTCCTGCAGTTTGTGTTTATGCTTCCTCTTCTCTGATCTTCTGTTCCTCGAAGGCGTTTTTTATCTCAGGTGTATTTTGACCTACAATTGGAAAAGAAAAAATGAAGTGTCAAATGATTTTATCATCACTATTATTCCTTTGTTTTCCCAACAGTGCTTTTATCACAATATGCCTGCTAGAAGCCTGGAGTCTGTTCATTCCTATCATTAGAGAGAAATGACTTTGACATTTCAGATTGTTTCTTCAACACGGAGCAGTGTGGAAATGATTCAGAAGTCAGAACTAGTACAAACATTACAATTAAAACAATATTTACTTGGAGATTGATTTTGTCTGTCAGATTCTCTTCCTTTCTCCCTTGCTTGATCAAATTTACTTTTCCAGCTGTCCAGGTAGAAAGAGGTAGAAAGTGGCTGTGGTGGTAGAGAAATCTGCAAAGCTTACTTAAAAATGTTCCTTAAAGGACAATAACAATTTGGATTTTTTTTTTTATCTTGTCTTGTACTTTAGAACTAAAGGTATTTTGTCATCTATTGCTCACGTAAGTTCGTGGTTAAATTACACGCAGATTCAAGTAGAACTTCTGAGTGTTTCTGTAGCTGAGGGTAAAGGAAGAATGAAGGCTAAAGCAGAACTACAAAACCACACTGTTCATCACGGTGACATATTGACAGTCTCTGTCATCTTCCAGATGAAAACTTTTCATTCTTTGTGTATTTTTATATTAACTCACAAAAAATCTTTTTTGGTTGGTTTTGGTTTGGTTTTTGCTGTGGGTTTTTTTTGTTTGTTTGTTTTGTATTTTTGTTTTGTTTAGTTTTTATAAAAACTTGGGAGGGTTTATCATTTCCAAGTTAAACCTCTCCCAGTCTCTGCTATCCTGATTCTTTTTGGCTAGACTGTTGAATAATTTGAGAGTAGAGAAGACAGTGACCATTTTATTCCTTTCCCACAAACTCTGATGTGTAGAATACCCTTGAAAAACACTGTTCCCAAAATTAAAAGTCTCTGTGGCTTTCCAAGAGGCTTCTGCCTCTTCTTTACAACCCAGTGCCTTTGTCTCTACAGCAGCTGTGAACATGGTTCAAGACACAGACAGATGAAAAAAGGGTACAAGTACCTTGGCACTCGATCTCTGTGTTAGATGGTTAGGCACTAGTCCAGTGACAGTGACCAATGTCTGTAGACTCAAAATTGAAAAGTTTTTCTCTGGAATGTGTCTATTATTGGTTCTCGAACTACCTAGCCCATCCTCAACATAGTTATGGATGAATAATTATTTACTTGGTAACTTTACTTACTCTAGAAAGAGTTCCTTACAAAGTACCATCTGTACAGGGCAAGCTATTGGAAACATTTAATATAGTTTTTTCTAGCCGTGTTATCTTTTCAGTTTTCATCTCTTTTTACATTTAGTCCAACGCCACCTACAAGAAACTGCTGCAGTGGCAACACAAGAATAATTTGACTGTGAGTATCTATGGTAATGGCGTAAGACTTAATAAGACATAATTGCCAATCAATTAGAGCCACCACCCCCCCACTTTCTTTCTCACAGTTATTGGTTTATTTTCATTTTCAGTATATTGCAAAGGGAACCAGCACAGTGAATTCTCTCGCCTCTGAAGATAAACAGAATGTACTTTCACATTACTTGCAATTAAAAAGCTAGGTAAGGTTTTTCTGTGTGGCAAACATTCCTTAGGTCATACCCTCTGACACACATTATCTGCAAAACTGGCCTTCGTTAGTCCCCGGGCTGTGGAACTGCTCGTAAGAGTAAGCAATGTGGGCTACCAAATCAAAGTGCATCAGCTAATTGTGAATGCAGATCAAGAGAATGGTGAGGAAATACCCTATACTCTATCAAAACAGAAAATGTAACAGTCGGTGACACGTGTTCTTAATACTATGCATGCCATGTAGATGCTTGAAACTGTACTGGGTAGAAATTACTGGTTTAGATACTGGCTTTAAAATGATTTGGGATTTTTATTCTACGCATGTGACTCTTGAAAGCCTGTATTCACACAAGCACATTCCTGATTCCTTGGCCTTGCAGGTAGGGCAGAGCACACAGAGATGAGCTCTATTTCTTTTAGCATAGCATAGAAATTTCTCTGAAGCAACTCTCCACCAATTTTGTCATACGGCGTTGGTTGTGAAAGCTGAGAAAAGGACGATGATAAATAATGTGTCTCAACTTCATTTAGAAGCATCCCACAATGAAAAATGAAAGCATTTTACTTTTTATGTAAGAGATGGGTGAAATAAACTGTGATTCCTCTTCTCATTTTCTCTTGCTTCTGGTGCCTTAGGGTATTTTTTTATTTCATTTGGTCTTCCACCGACATAACTAGAGTTTGCCATAGACCCTGGAAACTAAGTACAAAGATCAAATGTTGGCAGTAGTTAATCAACAGTGCTGCTGTTTAATAATCTCTTTGGAAACCACGTCATGGTTTACGGTCGTGATGAACTCAGAAAACCTTTCAGGTTGACCCTGCGGAGAAGTAATAGCAGAAAAGTGGGAAACCCATTTTCAGTGCCGGGTCAGAAAGTTTAAATTCAATGAATAATCCTGCAAAGAAAGTCTAGCTCAGAGCTCGAGAAAGGGTGAAAATAAGAAAACTGCTAGTGAAATTGGAGCTGCTGCTACTGCCTGCTGCAGTAAGCTGTTCAGCTTTTCTGGTTTCTGAGATTCCCAGTGGAATTCTGTAGACATCTGACTGGAGGCTGGAAGGTGATACAAGATGACAGTACAAGAATACAGAAAATGACTAGTGAGTTTCTGAGAACATCTTTTAAAACACATAAGCTGTTTTAGGGTCTTGGGGTTTTTGTTCTTTTATTTTCATGGGTAGGTGACAGAATTTTTTATTTTATCTTATTTTTTTAGGAATGGTTCAAAATATACCCATCAGGTCGATAAATTTTGACACGTCTTTACACATGGGTAGTGTGAAACTTTAGCTTTCACAGCTGAATTGCTGATCGTGTGTAGCTTTGGCACAGGCAGGGAAATTAACACCAGGCATATTCTTATCACCCCCAGCAAATATTTATTGTTTAGTTAAGGATTAAAAAATGGACACATGGAACCTGTCCCCGGAGTCTGGCTTGGGAAATCTGCAGTTGCTTTACTGCCATTTTTATTCTAATCAAAACTGTCTGCTTTAGGGAAGATCAATTAAGAGTCACCTTCCTTCAAGTGTCTGGAGGCAGTTTTTGTAAATTAATCAAGTTTGCAAATAGTGCTGTGAAGTAGGTAGAATAAAACCTCTTGTGCAAATGAGGTAAGTGACACACTTCAGTCACACGCCTCGCTCAAGGTCACCCAGTTGTGTTGGTGGCAGAGCTCATTAAAATATTTCCAGGTCCTTATTACTGTATCCATTGGCTCATAAAATCTTCAGCCATCTCCTCAGCATCCGGTGAAAAGCAAATATTCTTTCTTTAAATCTTCTGCCTTCTACAGGGGATCAATGCTTCCATTAGTACCAGTAGCTCTGTTTAACTATTTTTTCCTCTTGACTCATTCTGGCCATTTGATGTTTTAAGGCTCTGCTTTGAGAATTTACCCAACCACTCTCTCCAAGTTCTGTGAAGCATTTTGCTGTTTTGAATGACACTGAGTTAGTAACTCGCCTGTCAAACCTTTCCAAGGGTTTTCCTAGCAAACCAATAGAAAGTCAAAAGACTTTATGGTCCTGTAATTGTTCTTTTTATGCCTGGCAAAAATCTGGCTGTTGAATTGGCTAATATTTTGTTTTCTAATGTTGACAGCTAATGCTGCCCTCATTTTGGTTCTATTTATTAGCAGTGTGTTTTGGTTTTCCTTGCTTTTGTCATCCTTTCACTTCACTTGACATTCTTTCAGAAGTGTGACACCCTGTCTCTGGCTGACAGGACAGGTGAGTTTCAGTCCTTGAGGAATACTCCTTCCTGCCTCGACAGAGAAGCATGGCTAGAAATCCTCCTCCAGAGAGCCTGAACGGATCGTCTCTTTGACGTGCTCAGCCTCTGCTGACCAGACAGACACCCATGAGCCGGCGCGTGCACGTGGGTGACAATATATTACCCACTCATTCCTCTCTCTCCAGCTTCTCTCTGTTGTCCCTTTTTTTGAAGAAGTGGAGTTTTACTTCTGTGTATGAAGGATCAGAGATTGTACCTTAGGTGTTTCTGCTGAGAAGCTCAATAGTTTAAAATCCCTTCTGAGATCAATTGGAGTGGTTGCTTTGATGAACTTCCCAATATTCCCTGTTGTAGCTGAAATTGTTGCATTGGTATTTATGGAAGGTGAGCCCAGTCCTTGCCTGAGCCTGCTTTCTGGAGATTGATTGGCCATATTGTTATTTAGCATCTGACAGAGCACGGAAGAATATTAGGCATGAAACATTAATCAGGAAATTATGCATTGCTTTCACAATTAATGTGCAACTGGACTTTACTTTGTAATATTGTATTAGCTCTTAACATGCAAATTACTGTAGGTAATTACCTCATTTTTCAGTGGCCATTTGATGGATTGAAGTTTCATGCAGAATGTTCAGTGTAATTTAAAATCTTGCAATGATTTGCTTCTTTACTTTTTCATAAGAATCTCAGTTTTCTTTATCATACATCAGGCATAAAGAGCCCACAGCACTGTAAAATCTAGTGTACAAAGTTCAGTTTTTCACTTCTTTTAACTCTAACTAGAGCTGGCAATTTGGTCGAGAGGTACAGTAAAGATGTCTCTCGCTGCAGTATGGTTCAAAAAAAAAAAAATAGTTGCCTGTGATGCTATTTATAGCACACATGTCAAGCTGCCTTTGTACTGTCCGCATAAAACAAAACGGAACCGTAGTCGAAGACATCCTTTATATTCTGTTTTGTATTCACTAATCCAATCCATCCAGTGATAGGTTTCAAAAATAATGATAGAATTATATGATTCAATGTTAAAATGCTTCAGTAGTTTGAAGTATGACATTACCAGCTACTTTTGTGTGTGTGTCTTAGCTGTGTACAGCTCCACATCTCTGCGTGTCAGGAAGGCATTACCATAACAAATACAATATATTAGAAAGTCTCTGGCCTATGAAAATATTTTGATGCATGTGAATAACTGAAAATTTAGATAATCCTTTCTTCATGTTTTCTGATCTTACATGTCAAAGTCACAGGTATTTGTTGTGATCTTGTCTATATCCTGTAAAATAGCTCCCTCATAAAAGGCAAGCAATGTAACATTGAATGCCTATATTTAAAAGACTCTAACAGACAATAAAACTCTTGAGATTAAAATAGTTTCAGTCTCTGAGACAGCTTCCTCTGCAGCAAGCAATTTGTGGCACATTCTGTAAAATACAATTTAAATAAAAAAAAAAAGATTGAAACTAAAAGCACAAATGAAAAGTATCTTATAAAATAGACTAGAAATGTTGTGCTTGTAGTCTGAAGGCGAGTAGAGAACCAAAGCAGGATAAGATATCTTGTCATTAATCACTGAATTTGTATGACTTGATTTGTGTCCTTGCCTGCCTATGGAGCTTTGACACTCCTATTTCAAGCCCTGCTACCAGAATTTCCCTTCCCTAACATCTTTTTTTTTGTTGGTAGTGGTTGTTTCTTTGTTGTTTGGGTTTGGTGTTGGGGTTTTTTCCTATCTGAAGAGAAAACTAAAGAATTAGAGTATGTCAGGTGCAAGAGATAATTGCTTTTGCATTTGTAGGCAACAGTTTGGCCTTTCCGAATGTAGAGTTTCCATTTCCTTGTTGGTTTACCAGCACAAAGGTTTGTATCGTGTCTGTTGTGATAAGAGCTACTGACTGTCATTTGCTCAGAAAATATTTAAATGGTATGTGTAAGCGTGGATCTGAAAAATGTTTTTCTCCCATCTAATGGCAACGTCAAACCTCTCTTACATGGAATTTAGTACCTTGCAAACAGATCTCCCATACAAGCTCTGAGCTAGGGCACTGATGAAAAGACTGCTGCTCACTGTTGGGGTTTAGCCCCAGACAGCAATTAAGCACCACACACCCCTCCCTTGCTCCCCCTGCCCAGTGGCGTGTGCTGAAAGTTGAGGGAAAAAAAGAGTGAAACTTGTGAGGTGAGATAAAGGCTGTTTAATAGGACAGAAGAGGAATGGAAAATAATAATTATTATTATTACAATATGCAGAACAAGTGGTGCTCCCCACTCACTGACCAATGCCCAGACCAAATCCCCAGGCCGCAGTCAGCTCCTCCTGGCCAACCCCTCCTGGGTTATATATTGTGAATGATATTTTGTGGGGTGGAATAACCCTTTGGCCAGCTGGGCTCAGCTGGCCTGGCTGTGCTGCCTCCCAGCTTCTTGAGCACCTCCTCGCTGGCAGAGCACGGGACACTGAAAAATCCTTGACTTGGGGTGAGTGCCAGCTGGAAACAACTAAACCAGCGGGGTGTTAGCAACAGGATTCCCAGGCTGACTCCAGAACTCAGCGCTGCACCAGCACTAGAAGGATTTGAACTGTCCCAGCCCAAACCAGCACACTTACCCAATGATTAATAAGTGATGGCAAGAAAATAGATGAACGTGTTGATCCCTAAATGATGTGCTAATTAACAACGCACGGATAATTCAGGTTCATGCCTTCATTGAGCACGGTTGGTTGATTTTTAGTGATGCATGCACTTTGTAAGGCTGGATAGTTCGGAAGGCTTGTCTTTAGGATGATATTTCTGAGGGAACTGGGCATATATTTCCCCAACAGATCTGTGTTTGTATTCTGAGAACAGAAGGAGCCCAGCTAGTGTGTCAGCTCTGGAGTGTAGCTACTGAAAAAAATGGAGAAAGAGCTCATTAAAGTTAACTTTGTCTCCCACCCTCCTTCCCTAGCCCAAAGGTACGCTGTGCACAGGTAATACTAATGGCATTGCACTCTTCACCTAAATAAAAATAGTATGCATTTTTAATAACAAAAGAGCAATGACAATAAAAAGAAGTCCAGACCTTGTGGTCTGTAGTCTGAGTGTGAAGGGTAGGTAAAAAAGGTAGGTAGCCATTCCAAATACTGAACTTTACACTCATTAAGAAGCCACTGCACTGTATAGTAGCTATAAAAATTATTTTATGCCTAAAGGGGAAACAAACAGAACAATCTTGCCAATGACCCTGTTTCTCAGACCAGTAGGAATTGGTTTACATGTCTCTACCCATTACAGTTGAAGACTGGAAATGAAAATGGGAGGCGAGTTGTTCCATGCCACGCAGCGGCGCGTGACATTGTCCTGGCGTGAGTATGCCAGTATCTGTGCACGTGGCACTGAAATACCCCAGAGAAACACTTTCTGGGGCCAGAAAGTGGCACTGGATGGTAGTCCCTGCTCTTTCTCATCTAGGCAAGTCTCCATAGCATTTGCTAGCTTCATATAAAGTACCTTAAGCACTGTCCGGAAATCAGCAAGCAATTATTTCAAATGTTATTATTACTTTATGCTTCAGGTGCACGGCTTGGTAATTCTGCCTGTTGAAATGCTAAATGTGGTAAAAGGCTGGATTCTTGGAGTATGTCGTACTAATTTGGGTGCTTCAGCTGAGCAGTGGCACCCTCATGGCAACAAGTGCATCTGGAAATGCCCCTTCCAATCGTTAGCAAGGGGAAAGTGCCCCGGAAAACAGAAGCCATGCTCCTTGATGTGCATTGTCCCCGGTGTTTGCGTTTCCTTGGGATGTTAGGAGGCTTCTGTAGCTTCACGTATGCAGCAGTGACATGTTCTCCTGTGAGCTGGTGGAAGATGATGTCACTATCAAAGTGTGGAGGATCAACATGAGCTGTCACGTGATGTCCCTGCTCTCAGCAGGGGGTTGGACTGGATGACCTCTGGAGGTCCCTTCCAACCCAGACATTTGATGGTTCTGTGGAGGCTCAACATGAGCTGTCACATCCCACTTGCCACTTTTCTTTCTCGAGTGAGTTCTTTTCTCCCTGGTCTTCCATTACCTGGCATGTAAAGCCACAGGAAATGTCTCCGTGTTGCAGAGAGTGGGGAAGCAATATTTGTCACCAGAGCTAATAATTCATGAAGGAGGTCTGGGGAAAAATAAGAAAAATGAAAAAAAAAAAAATTTGTTGCAAATTTAAGAATAATC
>VWZY01001684.1:89244-157768 GCA_013399075.1 Chloroceryle aenea
TTTTTTTCCTGTTGCCCTGTCCAGAACCTACTGCCCTTTCTATTCCCCTTGGACAGCCTGTGAGTGTTGCCCTCTCACTTCACACAACCTCCGTTGCTGTGCCATTTGGCCATGCTGAGTGGTTGAATGTCTTCAGTATGAAATGATAATCAATTTTTCCAGTGGTTTATTGTCCTTTAAGTTACCCTCAGCACTAAAGCTTTTTTTATTTGAAAGCATTCTTTCTTAATGTTATCCATAACTCTCCGTGCCCAGTCCCAGGGGACAGTTTTGCTGTCCATTAGAAAGCAACGAGGTAAGGGTTAATGCTGGGTAAAAGGAGCAGTTTTAAATTAATCTGATGTAGTACGTGAAGCTAAAGATTCAGAGAGAAGCTGAAATTAAAGCAAAACATTTGCTGTATTGTCATTGCTTCATGCAATTATTACTGTGTATCTGGTGACACGAGAGATTCTATGTGTTGGGGATTCTAGTGAATCTGCAGATGGCTCAGGTATATGACTCAATATGAATTTCAGACAGAAGTATTTTTGCCAAGATTAATACAATTAACTGTAATAGTGGCTCACTGCTTTAGCTAACAAAAAAACCCCAAACTCAAAGCGGGGAGGGAGAGTTTAACTTTCACTTAGACATGCTCAGAATAAAATACTTTGACTTCTCATGTCAGAATGATATTTTGTGTTGGAATATAATTATGTGCAATCAGAAGTAAAATTAAAATGAACTAAATACAGTCTTGCATGAATATTTTTTAAAACATTGCACATTTGTGAATGAAAGAAAAGTCTTCCACTTTCTATCTACCTCCCAGTTTTTGGAAGGGTTCTATTTTTTTAGGTTAGCTAGGAGAGCAAACACAGATCAATCAATTATTCACATTATGCCTCTGCAGTACTAAAATATTCAATTTGTTGACTTACTGTGGTTGTATCAGTGTTATTCTCTCTCTTGAATTCAAAGCAGTACAACTGTTTTGTACAAATTACATCAAAGGAGACAATGAAATCTTCTTTGCTTACCATCGTGTGTTGTATGGAAAGATACTTTCCTTGATGCATGCTCAGACAGAGACAGTCATCCTTCCCTTTTCCTGCAGTTTTAGATAAAAAAAACCACAGTGGCAGTGATTCTTTCAGACAGGATGAAGGACTGTAGCCAGCCTGAAAAATGATGGGGTCAGATTTCCAGAACATACAAACATAGCCCCTCAGAAAGTAAATTGGTTAATCCCAGACTGAAGGAACCAAAATTGCCGGAGCCTTTTTTAGGTTTTTGCTTGATTGTGAAATCCAGTCCTCTGGGAGAAGTTGCAAGAATATTATGTCATCATATGCAAAAAAGCCAACCCACCAACCAAAAAAACTCATGAATCTTGATTCCTAATCTCTGGGAATATCACATATAACTCTGGAACATGTTGGTGATGTTACACCCGACAGAATATTTTCCTGAAGGTGATTCTCTCTGAACTCAACAGAAATTTTTGCAAACTTGGGAAAGGTTTATTACTTTAGAGGTAAAGGGGGAAAAAACCCAAACCACTATGTAATATTTTTGTTTTCTTTTCCTCTTCTTAAGCATGTATTTTTGTACATAAAACTATTTTTGAAACCTTAATGAAAACAATATATCACTTATGAAAAATTCTACCCAAGATCTTGGAAATTTTCTATCTCCATGATTGTTTAATTTGTCAAACTGTTTGTGAAAATTTCAGCCTCAGAAATTTATCTCATACATCTTTTCCTTGGACATATCAAAGCAGCGGAAAGTAATAAAGGATAGGTTGTATTCATTCCCCCCCCCCAAGCATATGCTGTGACTGGTACATAGGTCAAACAATCTTACTTTACTTTCTTTCTGATCATTTTCTCAAACTGGGAATATAAATCAGGTTTTGTTAGTTGGCACAGATTGCTTTCCTCTTATTCTCCTTCCCTCAGCAGCGTGTTTTCCCCCCTTTATACATGCTCAAAACCAAAACACTTGGTTTTATTTCTATCTGCTTTACTGTGAATATTAAACAGATTTATGAAGCATTTTGCATATAATAAGTAGAGCATATCTTACTATTCAAGAATGTTTTTCTAACACTTAAATGCTTCTTTGCCAAACTCTTGTTTTAAAGACTCATTAGTTTATAATTACAACTTGAATGTAATTGTTTGATTTGGAAGCTAATAATTGAGGTAATAATGTGGTTCATTTAAATATGAAGAATTGTTTGATCCTGAAAAATAAGAAATGAGAGTGAGTGTGAGGAAGAGGAATTCATTGGCCAATGATTCCGTAGGAGTTTTCCCCGGACCGTGGTCATGTACGCTTGGAATTTCAATACTCTTTAGACAGAGGAATTAGACAGCAGATGCGTTTGTTTCTCTTGTGAAGTGACAACTTCAGGGATTATTTCTGGCAGCCGTGTTTAAGTCCTGCTTGGGGAGCTTGAAAAGATGGGAAGTCAGTAGGTGCAAAGTGCTACCTTTGGGAAGGAAGCTCTTGGGCCAGTCTCTGTGCTTCGAGGGGCTGAGTTCAGAAAGATGCTTAAGCTCTCTTGTCAGCGTTGTTTTAAGAAGCAGATCTCTGTGCACAAATGAATGAGTTGTGCTAAATCTAAGAGCGGTGATTCAAAAAATTGCTACCCCCATTTGCCTATTCCTATTTGCTGGCAGTCATTTGTCTTTATTGTAGTTTAAGCAGAAACCAGGGATGGAAGCAGCTGACACACAGGCACTTGTTTAAAACTTTTAAACGTGTTTTGAATCTCAGCTGTGCAGCATGGTCTTCAATGACTCTGAACTCTGGATATCTCAATGCTCCTCTGAACAAGGGCTGACATGGTGTGAAGAGGGCTAAGCTGTCCCTCGGCCATATTGAGGCAACCATAAGACATTGAGGTTCATCAGACTTGCTGCTTGTAAATATTTTTTGAAGAGTTCTGCAGCATAGGCCACACAGGATTGGGAACTGTCAGTAAGGTCGTGTTGGTTGCAGCCAACGTTGTTCCCCTCCTACTTTCACTGTGAAGCAGCAGTAAGGACAATGTATTAGTCCCACAAGCTGTCACTCTTCTGGCCTTTGTTTTTAATACTGTTTATAGCGTCCTGTAAAATTCTCATATATATTTGTACCCTGGGAAAGTCCTTCTCTGCCAATATCTGTGTCTAAAACTAGATATAGGTCAGAATCACACATGGATAGACTTGATTCTGCAAACCTTACTGCTGCTAAATCTGCAGTAGGCAAGTGTAAGTGAAAGGAAGGGGAGAATTTTAGATCAGGCAGGGCTGATACAGGCAGTGAAAATCATCGTCCATAGCTTGGTATGAGTTGTTAATCCTGGAAATGTTTGTTTTAGAAAGGCAAGACACTTTCACTTACTTCATTATGTTGCATATAAATGAAAAGAAGGCAGCAGATAAATATCTGTTGTCATGACAATAAAAGCAGTTGTAGCATTTACAACGAAGTCTGCTAACTTGTGTTTACTATTTTATTATTGCTTTCACATCTCGAGCAGAGCAAAATTATTCATTGTGGATTATATTGTTTGTTTCCATTAGCACATGAATCAAAGGAAGTTCAGCTCAGTCAAACAAAGGGAAAAAATGGATGTCGGTGTCTGCCCATGATTAAGTTGCTGAGTGTCCAAAAAGACATTTTAATGTTGGACATGAAAGGAGGTGGTTTGTAATAGGGCAGTTTTCAAACAGTGACAGTAGATCTGCGATTGCTCAGCACCAACCGAAGATATTGTATCTCTTAGAAAAGAGATCGGGGTTAAAGGTTGGGGGGCAGGAGAGAAAATGATAGGGAATAAGGGCACACAAGTGATTGATTCTGGTCATATGACATCAGATCTCACAGGGATCAGTTAGTGTCTCCAGGAGAAAGTTGTTTTTGCAATCAATCAGCAGTAAACCAAAACCAGTTTAGATACATGCACATTATCCTGATTACACCTTAAATGTGCTGTGGATTTAGAGAAACTAGGAAACAGAGCCGGGTTACTTAGGTAAGTGTTACTAGCAGTGTGGGCAGCACTGCTGCAATGCATCGGTCCAGCTCCTTGAGCAAAATCCCTGCTTGGACAAAATGTCACCTCATTAGTCTGGTCCCACAGACACGCTGATGTATCTCCGTACGTATCCTAACTCCGGGGAGCGCTCTGCAGCCAAGGGCAGGCATGTGCAGGGCAGTGCAGGCTGACTGCTGCGGCTGGCTCCAGGCTGAGCACGTGGGCCCAAGAGTGAACATATACTGTGCCTCCTGCAGGACCTGCTCCTGTATTTTATTATCAGAGAGATTTCCCTTACTCAAGGGATCCAGACCCTATCTTAGTTTGATCGTAGGTGTGACTTCGTTCAACAAATGTCAGTTCTTGAGGAAGTGAAACTTTCAGTTTGCTTGTTTTGTCCTCTTACCCATGATGTCTTCCAAACCCCAAACTTTCTTTTGGCAAAAAAAAGTATTTCAAGTAGAAAATGTGTCAGATTGTATCTAGGTCCAATCTGTTTTCCCAAACATTATATGTGTTTTGGATCTGCTTTTAAATCTCCGGAAAGATCTCCTGTTGACTTCAATAAATGAATAAACCCTTGTGGGAGATCATTTCCTCCTGACCTGGAAGTGAATAAGTAGTGCCTCATGCTACGATGGATCAGCAGCATCACTTGTTAGAAGCTAGTGGAAGTGTGCTCTGCTGCACTATGCACATGAATTAGAAAGACCTCTGCCCTTGGCACTGGTTACTGCAGTAGCATCGGGATTCTGTGAGGGCAGTGGGATGTACGTGGAGACTGACTTTTTCTTCTGGAGAGAAGTCATGGAAAACTTACATGCCACTGTTAGATTGCTCCTAGTTGGCTGTGTTAGCTCGTTTCACAACCCCCAGTGTGTGTGTCTGGTGAGGTCGTGAACGGACTGTCAGCACTGGGTGATGCTCAGGACACTGCAGTGGCTGCTGCAGTGGCTTCTCCCCTCCCCTGCAGTCGACACCTTGCCCTGGAAGCTGGGAGAGCTGAACGTGCACTGCAGGCGACAGCCCGGGCTGCCGAGGCTCAGAGCAGGAACCGTTCCGTTGATAGGACATAAAGCCAGTGCTGATTGTGTGTGAACCCTTCAAAGGCCCTGGGCTGCTCTTCCAGAGTGAGCTCCTCTGACAGAGGAGGTCACCACCCCAGGGGTTTTGGCTCAGCTCTTGGCAGAGTCTGATCTGAAGTGGGCCCATGAAACAGCCAGATCTTTTACAAATGAGTGAAGCTTCTCCAGCTTTATCATTTGACATATTTGTTCAGTTCAGAGAGCAGCCAGAAGAGTATGAAATGTCATGTGGATGAGCCTGTCTAAAGAATGTACCTCCAGGGAACCGCAACAGGTTGGATTGTACCTGCAATCAGTAAATTGAGAAGAGACTCCAAACCCATCACTGATTGTGTACCTGAATTTCTGTCACTTATCTTTACGTAGCTATATTTATATTTACATGGCTGCTTCTGCACTGCCTATGTTCTAGCTATAATTGTTATAAAATGAAGTAATGTTATAATCTGAGATGTTTTTCTGCCTGGAGCCACATGAAATGGTATTAGAACTAATTGCAGAACTGAACTCAAAAGGGGAGTTGACTTGATTTTTATTCTGGTTAATTGCAGTAATTTTTAATATGTGGTTAAGTCCAAGGTCCAAATATGTCCAGATGGCCTCTGGATCAAAGTGAACGAGAAGTTGGTGTTTCTGCCTTCTGCGTAGGTGGGTAAATAGGCTGCAGACTACTGGAAGGCTGGGCAGAGAAAGGCTCATTATCTGCTGCTGTCAGTCCTGCTGTTCTGTTTAGAAAAGAATATTGGGCCTCAGTCCGTAGTGCTTGGCATCTTGTGCAATTGATTTTCTACCAGTGCTAAACAGATGTGACGTGCTACGAAAGCATTGTGGCAGAATATTACTTTTAACACTAGTGTCGGGTATAATTTAGAAAGGTGGAGCTTTAAGAAGAATCATTTCAGCCTTTCAATTATTTCAACATAAAGTTTTACGTCAGAAATACTTTTTTACAACCTTGAAATGAATAATAAAAATGTACCAAAATGTGCCTTAGTGGGTTCTGCCACTCACTTCAGTATCCACTGGCAAAATTGGTGGGGGACAGAGCTTTTTGTTTCGTTAGCATTGAATTCTGCCCTATAGAAGCAATCTTCTTTCATCGATATTTCTGTAGCCTTGGGCTGTGATCTTAGCTCTCTTTCCATCCTGTGCAGAATTCTTGTCCTTGTCACTGTGATCATCATAAAAGAAACAACTGCTGCTACTGTAATTGATGCTGGTGTTGCCCATCACTCCTTGTAGGCATCCATGTGTAATTGTGTACCAGTCTTAGCACCATTAAGGCTTGCAGAGTCAAGTACCCAGATAGTTACAGGAAAAAACACCGGGCTCGGGACCAGTCCAGCCATCACTCTGCCTCTTTCTATATAATATTTATGAAGGCTTTTAATTAGATTAAAATTTATCTTCTTATCTCTTTGCCCTCCCCACATTTGTGCGGTCTAAAAAAGATGATCATTATTCTTAAAGCATCTGCTGCAGTAAATACCTAGTGAAATATTAACTATGCTTGCACCTTCTCTTTTTATTAATAGTACTCTGAGTACTAACAATAGAAAGTAGTAAGTACTCCAATAGTAGCCTCATTTTCTGACTGAGTTTTCATTACAGTAGGTGCTCTTGGATATAGCAGGGAATCAATAGACCCACTGCCACCAGCAGAATTTAACTAAGGAAAGTCATTAGGAGAGTGAAATTAAAAAAAAACACCAAACCAAAATGTCCTTAGTTCTGTAACTTAATGGTACTTTCTCCATCCTAGTGGAATATGCTGCTGCACAGGCTATATTGTTAGTTGTCAGGTATCACAGGTAATGAAACAGGTTACCTCCAGAAGCTAGCAGGAGGTCGGACAAACAATGGATTTGGCATTTAGTCACATTTTCTTTTGCTGATTCTCTGTTGGGACTTCATAGCCATTGGAGTGAAATGCTCCTGTACTTTACTTCCTGGATATCCAGTGTGTGTTGAGGGGTTATAACAAATCCAGGTAGATAATCAGATATTTAGCAAAGTTTCCAGAAGAAACCAAGTCTTCTCTCAACTTCATAACAATCCATTTACTTTGACATTTGAGTAATGATCTGTTTTTCCTAAAAATATATGGTAGCATGCTTCCAACCACAGAGGTTTAAAATCCATAGTATCCTACTTGTAGACAGTTGTTCTGTACCTGATCACTGGTAGATGCAAACTGAAATTCACCTAGTTGGAAGCAGTGCCTGGAGATGAAACCCTCTCTGATGATTTTTAAGGATATGTTGCAAATGATGCCCAGATGCACTTTTTAGTTTTTAATATTATATACATTTCAGTGCCCTTTCACTTCCAGAAAAAGCCCTCACTAAATGCAAACTGGCTTTCTACTTTCTAAATATGTAAATTAATACCAGCAAAGGTGTGTATGCTTTGATAAATTCAGGATTCCATCTGGACAAGTGATAAGAGGTCTTAGTCTGTTCAGCAGGGATTTAACTAAACATTATGCAAATATTTATCTCAAATGGTGACTGGAAATCTTATGTATTTATTCCCACAGTTATATTTAAACTACTGTGGTTATTTTATAATGTGATCAAGAGAAAGCAGAAAAGTGCAAGGATTTTAGCTAAAATTGTTATGCAGAAAATGTAATGCAGAATAATCCTTGAAAACAGTTGGATATAAAATTCAAAAGCCCTACCTAAGATTAGGAAACTGGAAATGTTTTGGAATTCATGAATTTCTAGCTATGGTGTTCTGGAATTTGAAAACAAGCAACAGTAGTGGTATAGTTATTGAGGTAATTGAAACTAAACCAAATGCTTACGGGGTGCACAAAGGACAGACACATCTGCTGTCTCTCTGAGTACTGTGTGGAGCTCTGCGGCCCCCAGCATAAGAAGGACACGGACCTGTTGGAGCCACAGAGATGATCGGAGGCTGGAGCACCTCCCCTGTCAGGACAGGCTGAGAGAGTTGGGGTTGTTCAGTTTGGAGAAGAGAAGTGCTCCAGGGAGACCCTACAGCAGCCTTCTGGTACCCAAGGGGAGCCTACAGAAAAGATGGACTGGGGTTTCTTATCAGGGAGCATAGTGACAGGCTGAGGGGCAATGGTTTGAAACTGAAAGAGGGTAGATTTTGATGAGATATTAGGAATAAATTCTTGACTGTGAGCGTGGTGAGACACTGGAATGGGCGTGCCCAGAAAAGCTGGTGATTCCCCAGCCCTGGTCCAGCTTGGATGGGCACCCTGCTCTAGTGGGAGGGGCCTGCCCCTGGCAGGGAGGGTGGAATTAGGGGACCTTTAAGCTTCCAATTCAAACCATTCTATGACATTTCTGAATCAGGTCTCAAATGACTTCAGCAAATAGAGGGATTGTTTACTGTGTCTAGTTGTGTTTGACTAGTAGTCAACCTCAAACTCCAGAATAAATTTGTTCCCATCCTGAAATAATCCCCCCGAATGCAGAATTTACACATATACAGATAAAGCCAATATGGATATAGATCATCCAGTCAAGAACATCCCATAGGTGAGCACTCCTTCATGATGCCATGTGCTACTGCACGCATCATAAACCAAGTTTAGGTGTTGCCTTTCTGAGTTTTGCAGTGTCCAATCACCTACAAAAAGTGAAGAACATGGGAAGATTTCGATTAATTTATCCAAACTGTAAACCACTGCCGGAGCGTGCTTTGGTTACACGATCCAGCTCCTGTGCATGCCATGGGATCAGTTCCATTTAACAGGAGTTAGAATCTGTCTCATGCAGAGTTGTTTGAGAGCAAGTCACGGTGAAGTCCTGGACTTCCCTGGATGTACTCCTTCCCTGGTTTACAGTTATGAAATAAATACTTGAATAATTGATGACATTTACTTACATTGGTTACATATCCAGCTGTCTTGGAAACTTTCTAGGTCAGTCTTCAACAGAAAAATGACCATCTGCTGTAGTATTCTACTTAAGAACTTTCAATTAGTTTTATTTTTTTTAATATGCTGTGTATAATTCAATTATAATAATGCTTCAATGATTTATGATGACCAAAAGCTATCAGGGCTTGATTGTATCAGTTTAGCTGCAGACAATTGTTGTTTCCAGTTATATTTCCAAATGAAAAAATTAAACACGGGAATCTTTTTCTGGTTTCTTCACTTGCTCTTTTTTTATTTTCATATGTTTCACCGCTTCTGACTACAAATTTAGAGTAAATTGATGTAATTCTGAAGAAAAAACCCAGACAATCTGCTGGAATTACTCAAATTGACAGTAATTTTGATGGGTTCCCCTGTGACCAGTACCAGTCTTAGACTTTGAAAATTACTTGCCTGTAAACACTGCGCTTCATCGGTACGGACACTCTGTGCAATTAATATTCTGTGTTATTATACAGTGTTTTCTGTGCAATTAATATTCTGTGTTATTATACAGTGTTTTCTGTTTAATACTACACACTCTACTAGCAACGTCCAGGTGCTTAGTTCTCCTTTCTGTACAAACTGCTGTTTATTCCTCCCTTTTCTCTACACATCCTTTCTTCAGGTACAGTTCTCATGCCAGTGCCTATTTTCTGCACAATCCCTTTCTATTTCCCAAGAGTAATATCAGATCTCTCTTTGCATTCCAGAGAGATTGGATAGATTCCATTTCCATGCTTGGCTAATCCATGTAGTATTTTAATCCGTTTTCCACTGACTCCAATGTTGGTTTTTTTTTTTTTGTATAAAGATCTGCGTATTGTGATGGGAGGAATGTACCTATAATTAGCCTGGTATAAATTGGATCTTTTAGTATAGGTTACAGTAACATTAACATCAAGTGTGTACCAAGTTGTGAGATGCTTTTGTGCAAGATAACCTCAGAAAATGAATGAGGGTGGTTTAGAGATGCTCCAGCACAGAGTTTTACCAGCTACACCCAGTATACACCAAAGCTGCCCAACTCTGGACTGCCAATACAAGACACTTCTGATAGTGCTGTCCTTTCTCTCTTCCATACCAGCTGTAGTTAGAGAAGTTGATTATTCATGTCGCATTTGATAGCTTGAATAGAATTTTTTCTTTGCAAACTTTTGCTCTTCTGTTTCTTTTCTCATGCACCATGTAACTTGGTTGTTTCAGTTGTGATTGCACTTCAGTGAAGTATGTTTGCTATCTGCATATCTTCTCTTTGCGTATTCTGTGCTTTCTCTGAAGTCTACAACAAACTCTGCTGCAGGTGAAGGGCAGGTTTAACCCATCACTGGTTGCCTGATCTAGTCATCCACCATTCCTTCACCCCTTTTTTAATTAACGGGTAAATATGTGAGTCAAAGGATGTTTTGAAGGTTCCATTCTTTTCTTGAAATCAGGAAATCTCCTCTCCTGTTCTCTGTCAGGGCTGCGTGTTTGGTTTTTTTTTTCTCCTTTTGTCCAGTCGACCTCTTTCAGTTTGTATTATCTAAGCTCAACAAGAGCATCGTTTAGACTCCATGAGGTAAAGCACTGAGAGAATTGTGCCACTCTTTTCCTTTTTAACAGTGCTGTATCAGAACATTTTAACAGAATGTGAAAAGTGGTCACAAGGCATTTTAATCTTCAGATTTAATCTGCTGCCAACCTCCCACGTGTATGACAAGGTGAATACTGCGTGCACGGTGTTCGGTGCTAAAAGCATCAGCCCAAAACCACATCCATTTGCTAGTAAGGATGAGATCATTTAAACTAATGAGAGACTGAAAAACAGAGAGACTGAAAGAATTTTTTTTAATAAACTGACCACATGGGAAGACACAGTGTCAGGACATTTTTCTGTGCTTTTGATAAAGTTAAAAGGTTATTTCTACTATGGCTTGTTTGTATTTCTAGCTAAACTAAGCTGAAAACTGTATTTAGGATATAAAAATTATTACCCAAGTTTGCCTGCTACATTACAAACTAGGGTATCTAGTTATATGTGCAGATTTTTCCTTTTCCAGGTTGTAGGGAATTGTAAGGAGGCTACATGAAGTTAGTGTGCGATGTAAGCTGCAGTCTTGGTTGTACCCTGAGAGAAGAAATGTGCGATGTGTGGTAGATGCCTCCTGCAATGAAACTCTACTTCTCAGCACAAAGCACTTCAGTGTTGCAGGTCAAGATTAGAGGGTAGGAACGAGGGAATAATTCAGTTCCTCACTTGGCAAAGAAATGGAATCGTTTCCTTTTGCGTGACAGTCGCTTGAGTTGTTTCTTTAAATCTTCCGAAATAGAATTCTCAGTGTCAATATAACCAGTCTGTAATATTATAGTGATGCTAATTCATAAAAGTACTTTAGCGTGGGCTTATTTCAAATGCAGCGTATAATTTTGTGGCAAACCTTTTAGTGGGTCTGTAAATTGACATCTCCTGTAATCAGCAGCTCAGAAACAATAGTTTTCAATCAATCAGTGAAAAAACCCTCCTGTAATACACAGAGAGTTCTCCAGAGAATCACTGTGTTTCATAATTCAAACATGCACTTTTCCCTCGTGAGTCATAATAGAACAGCCACCATTTGGAACCCTTGAAAATGACAAAATAAAAGGAGTTCAACACTGAAAAGAAAAAACTGCCGCTTAAAAGCTGGAAACAATTTCAAAATGATGCTTTTTCCATGCAATAAATACTCAAAACTTCAGCTTAGACCTTTCTATTAAGCAGATGTTGTTACTGGCATGGCTTGCTACTTCTCTCTGAAAGACCCACAGCACTTAGAACAAGATTTGTACCTTTTAACTACAATAAATGCATTAGGGGAAAAGATGGCAGAATTCGTCACGTCCCAGAAACATTGCCCTCCACTTATGTAACCATTACAAGAGTATTTGCTCCAAAGGCGATGCTTTTACATCTCTTCCTGTATTTCTCTGATAGCTGGCTGTTCTCCACTGCAAGGTTCTTCAGCAGGATTTCCAGAGCCAACACCAATCTCCTATTTTTCACACTGCTGCTGGAAGAATCGAATGTAAGATTAATGAGATTATGAATAATCAGACAAGAAGAAACATTCTTTTTCACTACTTGACTTTTATGTCTCTACTTCATCTTTGGTAAAGACATTCCCTGGACACTGTGCAGTAACAGTTGTGCAGTAGTTGAAGAGAAATGATGGGCTTTTTCAGCCCTTCGTAGGACTCAGAAGCCTGTTAGTAGAGAAGTTACTAAGATTAATTCCTATTGCTCAACGAAGGGACGTGCCCCACGCACCAGGATGTGTACGGGTGGACTTTTAGTACATGTGTTGGTTTCACTTTCTAATCTGTTTTGCTGCAAGTTGAAGTCCTTTTTCTCATACAGCAGAGCAGAACAGTTAATCTTTGTCTTTTGAGCAAGGGGTAGTTTGCTGATAATTTCTCATTCTAATTTATGCTAGCAACCAACCTGAATTTCCAGTATGTAGTCTTGGATATTGCATAAACAGATTGCAGTTTATCTTGTCCAGGACCAAGGACTCATTTTCAAGGTGCAGGATGATTGCACTATCTTGAAAATCTGGCCCAAACCACTTATGAAAAATTTCTTTTATAGGCTTTTTTTATTGTGGGAATGATCAGCTGTTAAGGGCACTAGTTGAGAGAGAGGAATGTGCTTGTTATACACTTAAGGCTCAGGCTATTCAAGTCAATGAAAAGGCATTTATTATCCTTAGACGCCTTCTTTGAGTTACACTGGGATGCTTTTTCAACCTTGCTACAGCACGAGGAGTAAAGCTGCTCAGGCAGAGGCAGTGAAAAGGGCTGTTAAATCTTCCCTCGTGGTAACACGGAAAGAATAAATAGAAAGTCAATGAGGTGAGAAGTAAATATTTATAGATGTGAACCGTTGGCTTGTCTTGGTAGAATTAATTGCACAAATCTTGGTGCACAATGATCCACATGAAGCATTAAGATTGTGTCCTTTATCAGGAGCAAATAAATCTCACACAGCAGAGGTTTGAATGGGCAATCATGAGTGTCATTCATGTGTCTATCTGTTTTATCTCGGCCTTAGCAACAACATTCTCTACAATTCAACCCAGGGATGTGGGTGAACTGCTGTCATGTCTGATGCTTCACATTCTTAAGAGAGTTTTACTCATAATCACAGTATTTAAAAAAAGAGCCATACCAGAGCAGTGGCAGCCAGACAAACACTGAGCTTTGGCCCACTGCTCCCAAAGCAGCCCGTGTGTACACTGGTCTGCCTGATTCAAACTGAGTGACCCAAACCATCTGTAGGGTTGGGGAGTTTTCTTCTTACTGCCAAGGCTTTGAACCAATGTCTCTCTGTTTATGACACCGTCCTGGGTATCCTTACAATATGTTTTCAATTCTGTTTATGAGGTCTTATGCCAACCAAAATACAGCCTGGAATCATCTCTGTATTTTCGATGCTGAAAACAGGGTGGTTTTGCAGGTTCAGAATACATTCTCAGATTTCTCATTATCTTTTCCTATGTGAATACTTGCATTAAGAGCATTTAACTAACTATTTGTGCTATATTTCACGTAGCAGTTGCTCTAACCTGTCTTAAGACAGATTGGTGAAACAGCTTGAGGGTTTGATGGCTGATAATGATTTTAAATCAATATTGGTACATGTTTTATTGGAAATGCTCTTGGGGAAGGGATGTCATGATATAGCACTGTAAATAGAGGGGGTTTGTCTAGGATGGAGTATTTTTTGGTGATTTTTAACTTTGAATACGATAATCAGATGAAATATTGATTTCATTGAAATATTTATTTCCCTTCTAGTAAAAGGACAAGATTATGAAGAACTGGCTGCAGGGCATTCAAAATATATGTAAGAAAAATTGTTCAGTAAGTTCAAAATGGAATAGTGAAGTGGCTCTCAATGTCTGCGTGAATCTCTAGGCAGATTCTCCGGACGTATCAGGTGGGATGTAGAACCCTGGCACTGAGCTGTGCCAGGACTGTTTCCAGCACTTTATTCCATGTCTCAGGATGTTGGTTGTTCCTGAAAGCCCAGCCTCAGCTGGATAAGAATCCTGGGATTTTCTCAAAGTTTCTGGCAATCACAACTAGATTGGAAAATGGAAAAAGCAAATTCTTACGACTTAGAAAAACAGAAGGCCAACAGAAAATGTTATCTTTACGTACATCACGATTTCTACCCATGTGAATCTGGTGCTCTGACTTCTTCAGAAGTTTATGGTGACACAGATGATGATCACTCAGGAAATGAACCTGAGTAGGATTTTCCAGCAATGAGAAAAAGGGATTAGTAAACTGACTTCTAGTGAATTTGCTGCAGGACTCTATAGAATAACCAGATGCACATCTTGAAATGTGAAGCTCTATGTGGCAAAATGATCCTTGCTCTTCTGTTTTCAAGTGCCTCTATGGTGGACCCTGCTAACAAGAAGACACCTATTGGAAATAATTCTGGGGAGCAACTAAAACTGATCTATTTTTCTTTTCCTTTTCCTTTTTTTTTAAAAATCCTCATTTTAGAGCACCTACTTTTGTATTGTATGTAGGCAAACCCTCTCTAGCAGTACATTTAACCTGACTTTCACTTAACTGACGAGGAAAATAAAGTACAGGAAGGCATATGTTCCAGAGAGTGCTGTATTATGGCAAACTACCGTAGTTTCTAGAGATGCCAAGCTGTTGTGAGTTTTGCAGAGTATCTCAGGGGTGGTAGTTGTGCTGACCACCAGGAGAAGGGCACTGGTAAAACCATCCTGTGCTTATACTGGCTTGACATCATGTGTTCAGATTACACTCTATAGGATTTCTTTATTTTGGTTGCACTTCCACCTACAACAGCATATTTGAAGCTTATTTGGTCATTTATTTATTAACTTTAGTTTTGAGTTGGGTTTTTTTAGAAGAAAAATAACTAATGAAGGAGGTAGGGCTTGGTGTCCTCCCTGCACTGGCAGCACAGTGGCGTAGCCAGAGGACTGCCAAGGGAATCAGTGAGGATCTGGACAATGGCAAGCCTTGGGTCCCTGACAATCTGCAAATAGACTGGGCAGTTGGCTATTCCTGACAACACGTGTGCAATTTTAAATGACAGAAAATACGTTTATTTCTTGGCTGCTTTTGCAGCAGTGGGTGACACACTGACACTAGAAGTAGGAGGCAATGCGATGCCTTGCGACTGTGCCCTGGAGAGCCAGCCAAATACTTGACTGCTGGTGATAAAAGATCCCTTATGTAAGAATTGTGTGTTTGCACCAGTGCTTTCATAGTGTGCTGTTTTTCAATAGACTCCTTTGGTAAGGTGCTGTTTTGATAGAAATACTCCATGTCCATATTTTTCTCCTGCCTGGTTTGGGAAGCAATTATAAGGTGCATTGATAGTAAGACCGTATCTTTTATTAGTGCAACAACTTATGCAAAGCAACATTTCAGTCTCTGTACAACTGGGTGACTCTGCATTTAGATATGAAAGATTCCAAAAACTTCTCTCTCGGTCCTTTTTGGTTTATTGTTTTTTAAAATGTTGATTTTTAAATTTTATTTCTTTTTTTTTATCCCAGTGGGCAACTGTCCTGGTTTTGCTGGGACAGAATCCTATGGTCTGTAGGCTGTGAGCAGTTTGGAGTCAGCCAGGGCAGGTGCTCTGTTGTCTACAGGTGTATCCCAGACCATAGAAGTCATATAAACAGGGAATTTTGCTGAGGACAGGGGCTCCTCCTGCCCCTGCCTATCCCTGGAAGGGCTCTCTTACCATTCTGCTCCCGAGGATGCTTTCCTGTGTGTTGTGACTCTGCCGGGCTGAGTGTAACTTTGTTTATTTTGTACTGGCATTGGCATTAGTTTGGCTGTTTCATTAAATCTCTTTTCATTTCAACTCAGACCTCTCCTCTCCTTTTCCCAATCCCCCTTCTTGGTTGGGCAGGGGTCATCTGGTGCTGGAGCAGCTGCTGCAGNAGGGCAGGTGCTCTGTTGTCTACAGGTGTATCCCAGACCATAGAAGTCATATAAACAGGGAATTTTGCTGAGGACAGGGGCTCCTCCTGCCCCTGCCTATACCTGGAAGGGCTCTCTTACCATTCTGCTCCCGAGGATGCTTTCCTGTGTGTTGTGACTCTGCCGGGCTGAGTGTAACTTTGTTTATTTTGTACTGGCATTGGCATTAGTTTGGCTGTTTCATTAAATCTCTTTTCATTTCAACTCAGAGCTCTCCTCTCCTTTTCCCAATCCCCCTTCTTGGTTGGGCAGGGGTCATCTGGTGCTGGAGCAGCTGCTGCAGGCTGAGCAGGTGTGTGCTCAGTACTGAAGCTGGAGAAGTGGTAGGTCCTGGTCCCAAACTGTCCTAGTCCCAGTAGCAGTTGTTGGCAGCATCGCCTTCCGTGCCCTTTGGCGGTAGTAAGCGTAGCACGGGCTGGTGAATGAGCCACTGTCAGGATTCCTGAAGGGTTGCTGTAGCTCATTCTGGGAGCTGGGGCTGTGTGCCACGGAGCCCTGTGGTTCTGGACACATACACTTTAGCACTGAATCTTCAGAGTGAGGGGCCACTATGCTGAATGGAATAAAAAACAGATAAAGTTAATACCTGCACTTCAAAAGCCTGAGAACATGTTCCCAATTCACTTTTTAACAAGTAATTAATGCATACAAGTACCTTGTTTTACTGTCATTGTTTAGCAAAGGCAGAGATACCAGCATCTGCAATTCCACTACTGCCTGCCAGAGGTTCTGTGTACAGTGTGTGTATTTAGAGAGCGACTGCTCCTCTTGTGGTCTGTCCTTGCAGACCGTCTGTGAATAAAATGAGGGCAAAGCATTGTACTGAGCAATGCTAATCTTTTAGGAGACCAGTAAAGACAATAACTGAGCAAAAGAGTTGCTGTAAGAGTTCTGAGCAAGTGGTTTTTCAAGTAAGATAATTTGTACCCTCTTAATTATGGAAAACTTGCATTAAGCAATGGCATCTCGGAGCTTGACAAGTTAAAAACATAACAAAATTATCTTAAGACCCAGCAAATACTCATTGATATTTCAGACAGCTTTCCAAGTGGCACCGTTTGAGTTTTATAGTAATTATATAAATGACAGCAATTCTGTTTAAAAAATTAGTTGTATGAATAGTGATTTCTAAGTTTATGGTCTATTAAGTATTCCTCAGCCACTACCACTCACTTTAAAGGAAACAGCTTCTTAACATGCTATAAATTTACAGATGGAAAATGGCAATAGAACTGATGATAAAATTTTGAGTTTATAAGCTGAGAAGCTTATAAAGCGATGTTGTTAGGCTTATTTGCTTTTAGAGAACTCAATTATTAATTGCCTGAATAGACTTTTGATGTCTAGGAAGCCCTGAGTTTGTAGTGCTCACTGAATGATTTCGCTGTGGCTGTCCTGAACCCTTTACTATTTTCTTTTTAAGTCTAAAATGAGTCATCAAATGTCCTCCAGAGCTTATACTCCTGCTTCACAACATAGAAACTGGTGCTGTCCTTTATCTGGGAAGGCTTTGGAGATATTTCATCAGTTCCACAGTGCTCTTCTCATACATACCTGGGATTCTTCATTCTTCAAAGCATGATAAACCTTGCGTGCCTTATTTTGTCTCATGCGAGTGTGAACTAATTTGTCAATATTTTTCATAAATGTTTCTGTGCTGGATGGAATGGGAGCACAACGCCTGTTACCCCATCAGGTGGTGGAGAGATGATTTTTTCTGTGCTATTCATTATCTTTGCTGGTTGCTGGTTGTTTCATGCATATGAAGTTATTTTTACTCATGAATACTTGAGTGTGTAATGTTACCATGGATGATGTTTCAGACCTTCTTGGGGAGTATTAGAGGTACACCTTGCAGACTGTTGGGCTCTCTTGATGGCACTACAGATTCATTTACTCCTTTAATGATCCACGAGGAATACACAGAGAAGTCAAAAAGTAGAGTTAAGAGAAACCTGCTGTTTGACCTGAATGTGAGCAGTTCAAAACCCTTTTTTCCCCTGTGTATATATAAAAAAGGGAAAATCTTCAAATTAAGTTTACAAGAGTGTTATTTAAAATCATCTAGATGCTTTGGATGTGTAAACTTCACTGACATCAAATTTTCATTTCTGCTGAGAAAAGAAAAAAAAGACTAAAAAATATGGCTTTGGAGCCTCAGGAATCAGATTACATCTCAGCAAATGAATTCTGGAAGTCTGTTTAATTGGTACAGCCACTTAAAATTATTGCTTCCTTACCTAGAAATGTCTGCTTTGCTGAGGTTCTTTTAAGCAGCCTGTTGGCTGGGAGTTCTCCTTTTTTCTTCCATGTAGCCTGGACAAAAAAAAGAAATAAATATAAACAAACTCTACCCTTTCAAACCTTCCTACCCTAAAGATAGATCTTCTTATCTCTTCCCTACATTCTGTTCAATTTGCAAAGGCAAAGGACATTTTGATACCTTCCTAACTCACCACAGCTTTTCAAAGAGTGGAAAACACAGGTTCATCTAAGTCAGGCACAGTGCAGTGGCTGGGCAAACGTTTCACCAAAGGTAACCCAGCAATTTAGTCTGCTCTTGTCGAAGGCCGAGTCATCATCATTTCCAGTTCTTTGCAGCTTTCAGGATCAAACGGCAATAGATGGAGTCAGTGTGGGACAAGGTATACTGGTGGGTTTTCTGGAGAGACAAAGCAATGTGGGATGGAGACAGTTGCTGTTACTGAACATGCAGGATGAGGCAATATAGAGATAAGGTAGGACAACTACTATTAGGTGTAGTATATGTACTAATTGTAACAAAGAAAACAAACACTGTCAGGAAGCCAGCTATTGCTGCAGAAGCTCATGATCTGCTGTGACAGTAATAGTGATGATTTGTGTACACAGAGTTGAGGATGAGTAACTAAACTAGAAGTGAAATCTTGATGAATGGCTTTTGACACTGATTTTCAAATAATTATGGAGAGCCTTCCTCTCCAAAATGGCTAATGGAATAGCATCCTAATCAGATAGAGTACCTGCACGTAGCTTGAACTGCGGGAGTCTGCATCTCTTCTAGAGGCAGTTTCTCTTCCTGAGGTCATTGCTAAGGACATTAGGACTAACATCCTGACAATATTATTTTGCTACCCTAATTTTTAGATTGAAATAAAATAAAATTAGAAGCTGAGCCAGTTTATAGACATAAGAGATGTAACGGTGGTTTGAGTAGCTAAAATAGTATAGTTAACATCCCCTACAGTTCCAGTAGAACAAAAAGGAGATGTTAGATTTTCTCCTGGGATTTAATTACTGCTTCCATTCCAAAAGAGCATTACAATAATTGTGATTTTTTTCTCAACACCAAATTCCTGGAGCTCAGTCAATTCTATTTCTTATTTTTTAGCTAGCTGCTGTTTAAAAATGGAGGTGAAGAAATTCTACAGTAGATATCCACATGTTCTTAAAAGCTCTAAACAGAAAACTTTCACTTTCCCAAAATACATATTTTTTCTTCTCCGAGTTATTGTTCCCCGTTTGATTTTGTCAGAATTGTCCTTTCCATGGGCATTTGCTTTGGACAAATAGGTATTTTACAAGGGAAGAATTTCTTCACTGTCTCTATTTTGGTTTCAGTGCTTTTTCTCTTGTTGAAAATGTTTTGAGTTCAGTGCTTACTGTAAGCTGGGGAGGGTTTCTCTATGCCCTGCTTACCCTGACAAGTGTTTTCCTCCCCAGCTAGCAAAGTTCAGAGCAAGAGCTGGCACATTGTCCTGCACGGACAGCCAGCTGATCTGGTGATGCAGAGTTTTGTGCATTTGGTTTTTAGGATGAGGTTTTCTTGGGAAGGCTTAGCTAAGCTCAGTCCTGGGCTAGATACTGCATAGATTTTAAGCCAAATTCAATGTATTCTGTATGTTTTTGCATGACAACAGTCATGTTAATAGCATGACTTAGTTTTTTTCTCTTTAAAATCCTATCTCTACGTATGGGTGGGACCTGGTAAGGACTGGGCAGCAGTGGGAGTGTTTGTATTGTAAGGATCAGGGCAGGGAGGGCTTCATGAAGAGCAAGACTTCCGATCATTTGTAGAACACAACTCAATTGTTACTTTGTGGAAAACCATTCTCTAGCAACATCCTCTGGATAAAGTATCCCTTCCCACAGCTCTTAAAGAATCCTGCCCCACAAGTCGTAGCCCTTTTGATTCTTTCCTATCACAGAATCTCTATCATAATAAATAACAGCTTAGATTTATTTCTGATGAAACTGGGTTTGATTTCTGACCGATTTCCGTGTTTGAATCAAACCTTTGACTGGTATCACGTCAAGCTCTATGGGAAGAATGCGAGTGTGTTCTTCCTGGAGCCTAATCCATGGAGAAAAAGAGATTCATTCTATATTTTCAGGTGCTGTGCCTTGTGTCTGTTGTGAGCAAATAACTTAAGTCCAGAGACAGGACCAGTCTTGTATAAAGAAAGCAAAGACAAGCGAGCATAAACCTCGAATTTTGTTTTTCTTAAAAGTGAATGGCTAGTACTTCATTAATTTTTTTCATTTATAATACCTATTTAAAATGTGCATTTATATGATATTTAATTTATCTCCTGCTTGCATGCATATAATGATCTAGTACTTAGTAGCAGTGTGACCTAGTAGTTAGTAGCAGGAGGTAAAAGAAAAGAAGATCAAACAAACCGTGATGTTTCAGAAGTGATTAATAAGAACCTCAGCTCTGCAATTGATTGTAAATTAACATGGAATGAAATGGGAAAAAGTTTAGAGAAGTATGTACTCACAGCTGGCAAGAAGGTAGCTGTTTCTGCTTCAGTCTTTAATCCCGTCCGCCTTCGGAGACAGGCTGTGCAAAGAGGTGAACCAGGGACACTAAGGTTTCCAGAGCCACACTGCCATGCTGTTTGAAAGGGGTGTTGTACACACCGTGAGGACAGCAAATGCTACTGAGAGGCATCATCTGAGAAATGCTAACTAAAGAAGTTGGTTACCTGTCTTGCCTGGAGTCTCCTTTGTGCCCGGTACCGCTTGTATCTCGAGAAGGTCCAGTACAGTACTGACAAGGGTGAGGATTTCTCTGGTGCTAATCACCCATGTAGCTTGTAGACTTGGAAAATCTTTTCAAATAATTGATGGAAAATTGCCATTCTAGCTGTTCCACAAGGTAGGCTTTAACTCCTTCTAGACAATGAGGTAGGTGGTTGTTGTTACTAATGGGAGATGTTCAGTTGTCAAGTGTCTCGGCTTGCGCAGTGTGAGTGAGAAGACACCAGCTGTGGTGCTCTCCAAGTCTTTCAGAGTTTTCATGTCTACTAGACAGGTTTGCCGTGTGTCCTGCTACTGTCTGTTGTTTCCTGGAATTGTCAATCACAGCAAATTAGTGAGTTAATATTTTATTGAGGACTAGTAAATAGGAAGTATACTTAACTATAGTTAACTGAAAAAAAAAGGTAGAATTTTACAGATGCTCTAAAGGTCCCTTTGTCAGCTGACAATTTTTGAAGGTGAGCAATAATGTTATGTGCCTGGGTGTGAGAGCCCAACAGGCTTAACATTTTTATCATTGGGGGTCAGGGTCAAACAGGTCTATCCACTGCAATATAGATGTTGTATTGTGCTCTCCTGTACAAATCATGTTAATACAATGGCAAATGCTCTTGAGCAAAGGTTGAGGTAAAGGAATTAACAAAGTAAGAATCTCAGTATCTTCTATTTTACATTTCACTGATCTGGAAGAATCTCTGCTGTAGCAAAAAGATGATCTTGGGGGCATGAAACTAAGCGTGCGGCATCATCATTGTAGTGCTTACCCATCAGTCATGAATATAGACGTTCAGGTGTCTGTTCTTAGTTGTGTAATGCAACTGCTGTGCAGTAATACCTCATCTCTCTGCATTTCTGTCTCCATATTTTAGAATATAATTACTTTCTATAACAAAATAACCCGAGATCCTTTCAAAAATGAGGTACTAAGGCACAAAGTGCTACTACAGTGCTCAGTAAACTGGATAGGCAGCAAACAGTATGAAATACGCCTTAGAGAATCCTAATTAATTTAGAACCACAGTAAACAAATGGCTTGTCACTTTCAGTTTGTATAAGTATAAAAAAAAGTGGAGGTTGGGGTTAGAAACGCTCGCAAGAACATATGTTTAACAAAGCACAGTAAGCAGAACAAACCAGAGAAGCCTAGGCAGAAGCAGAGATAACCCTGGCACCATCAGCAGATTGTATGGCTACGATCCAGAATGCAAAGGGAAGATTGTTCAAACAACTCATTCATATATTTAATTAACTACAGCAAAGTGTTCCAATTGTAAGAGGTTATTTTAATATTGTGCAAATGCCATACTAACCACATGCTCACCCCTGTTCTTCTGGAGATAACAGCAAAACTCCAACTGACTTAAACAGGAGCAAGACCGGACATTGAATATGGAAAATCAGGGGTTCTACTGGGTGCCATTAAATCCTCAAATCAGTTAAAACAGCAGACTGAAGAGAGCAGAATAGATGCTATTTTAATAGAAACCTTGGCAATTTAATACCCTTCTGTACCCTGAATTCTTGACAAAACACATTGGGGTAACTATATAATTTTATTTACTTTTCATCTTTTTATGTGTGTGTTTCTATAGAATAGAATTAAATGTGTCTATACACAAATGCACACAAAGATACCTGCTGAAGGGAAGCTCCTCATGCATTTGGTCCTTGCTCTGGCTGTCAGGCAGCGGTTGAACAGCCACAGCTAGGAATGGTACAGCCCTCAACTGTGCGCAGACAGAGCTCTGCTGCCTCTCGTGCCCTTGGAGAGGGAACAGGAGGAGGCTTTGGTTTGTTTGTGGGCATTAATGAGAAGCAGAGGTGGGACTGAGAAGAGGACCATCACCTCTGGGTGATGCCTCAGTGGAAGATATGGACTGTTGGTCCAAGTCAGCTGGAACTGGGCTGGAGCTGAAGGTAGGTGGGCTGGGGCTGGAAGCACAGGGGACACAGAGCTCAGCAGAGCAAGCAAATTCTGCTTAGTGCAGGGTGCAGTGTTGCAAACTCTTAGAGCCATTCTGTGTAGCCTCATGGAAAGGGCACTGTCCCAGACAGGCTCTCCTGACGTTTGTCCAGCACTGATAGACTTGCTCACCGAGCTGCTGAGAAGGACCAGCACACTAATAAGGCTCAGAGCAAACCCATTCCCTCAAAAAATTAGTTTTGAGCCCTAGAAATTCTGTCACCCAGCTAGGTTCAGAGCCATTTGGAGTGCTAGTACAGGAAGAGAGGGAACGTGGGACAGCAGGACCAATGCTTTTGGAGGCTGTGTGGCTCAAATTAGTGACAAAACCATGCTGCCAGTCCCATGATGGTGATGGATCTAGCCTGGGAGCAGAAAGGAGGAGCTGAAGAGAAAGAGAGGAGAAGGGGGCAGCCCTAGGAAGTAAGAGGCCAAGGATTGGGCAAGGAAAGTCAAGAGCTGAATCTAGTGGTTTGTGAAATACTGCCAGTTTTCTAAAATAAAGGTATAATTGGCAAAGTGTTGGAAAGAGTTGATCTGTACAGTTCCCTTGAATCATCAGACTAAATGTCATCTGTATCGCTTAATCCTGTAGTCAAGAAAAATCCTGTAGACGAGAAAGTCTGGGATAGGTTCAGAAGTCTTAGCCCTGCTTAAGTGTCGCCTACCTTGGCAAGGGAGAATTCAGGTGCCTAAGTTAACTTGCTTAAAATTGTCAACTTTGCCTTAAGCTCACTTAAAGGAGAAAGATGTCATGCTTCCTTCTCCTGAAAAAAATTACCGTCAGACTTCTTTTCCTCTGCCCGAAGAGTGGTTTCAGTTTCTTGTTTTCCAAGGGGAAAGGGAAAACTTGCTCTTCTGTCTTAAATTAAGTGCAAACCTCTGTGAGATTTGTGAATCTGTCACTAAGTTGACCCAGCTGCATTGATAAGCCCACCTTTCGAGACTTCTGTGTGCTCAAGATCCTCTTTCTTCTGGTGAGTGACTCTATACGTATTGGTGCATGGATCTATGTCTAAGTAGAAATCAGTAGCAGTAGTTCTTAAATGTATACATGGTTGGACAAGACTGCCAAAGCAGACCTGTGAATGTTATCTTTGGAAGACAATGCTCACAGTCTCTGACTCAGCCAGGGCATTAAGCTGAACTTTACTCTAGACCTGGTGAAATTTTCAGGATGCAGGGCTCCCCTCTGTCCTGTTGGTGCAGTGCAAGTATTCCACGTCCAGTAGAACAGGCCTGTCAGGGAGGAATGGGAGGTGACCCGCCAACCCCCCCTACAAGGGGTGACTTCGGTGGTAGGGGGGCAACCGGAGTAGTGAACGGCATCGTGCATGGCAGCAGGAAGGCATAGCTGTTGAGCCATGAAGCTTTCCCAGTGTTCACCCCTTCCAGGAATGTGGTTATCAGAACAATCTTTTGGGATGTAGGACATAGGTATCAAAATAAGGAAGGGAGTTAAACCCAAGTCATGTTAGTAGCGATTAATTTACTGGGCAACTACATGGACGACTCCTCCTGCTCTTCTAGGAGGAAACAACTTATTCTATGCTTTAGCAACAAACTTGGCCAAGAAGTATTTCTGCTTGGCTGTTCATATATATAATGGCTTACCATGAAACCAAAAGAGCAATTGTTTGTACAACATCAGGCATCACCATTACAGGAGTAGATTATGTCATGTTTTATAGCAAACAGATAATATTTACTACCTGGTTCCTCCAGGAAAGAGAGGCAGAAAGAAAACAGTTACTTGAAGATGCTCAGAGGTCTGGAATACTGCAACAATTACAGGCAGCGAGGGACTCACAGGCAGAGCTCAGGGGGGTTGTCAGGTACACATGGTGGGTTATTGGGGTGAGCTGAGGAGGGGGATGCTTACGGTACCACAGCAAACCGGATGAGCTTGGCTTGCTTAAAGTGATATAACAGGGGCTGAGATGGACAGTGATTTTCTCTCTGTCAAAATACCGAGGGAATAAATATGGAAAGAACTGTTTAAGCAGCAGGTGATGGCATGGTGACAAAGAGTTATCATCCCACTTGAAGAAAAACAGGGCAGAAATTGCTCTAATT
The DNA here is from genome assembly GCA_013399075.1 of Chloroceryle aenea. Classification (NCBI taxonomy): domain Eukaryota; kingdom Metazoa; phylum Chordata; class Aves; order Coraciiformes; family Cerylidae; genus Chloroceryle; species Chloroceryle aenea. The sequence goes on from VWZY01001684.1 coordinate 114,318, forward strand.
TCTCCGACCATAAGAATGGTAGTTTCTGGAATGGGTTTTTGGGTGGAGTAGTGGGGATAGTAGACCAATTTTGTGTAAAACTGGTGAATGATCTTGTGTAATGTCTGCGGTGGTCTGGGATTCAACTTGATGAGCAAGATTCCTCTTTGGTTCTTGGGATTTATGCAAAGTAAAGGTAAATGTAATGAGTGGTTTGCCAGCTCACCTTGTGCCTTATCCCTAGCTTTGGTGAACTGGTGTGTGAAATAGTCAATGAACTAATTTTAATCAACAGATTCAATAGCCTCCAAATATTGCTTATGTTCATACCAGTGGTTTAATTGTAGCTAATTTAGATTTTACTGCTCCTTTATCTGAATATGTATGTGTACATGCAGACTTGTGCATTGCTGTTTTCTTAAGCACAGAAATTCTCCACTATTTTCTGTATCTTAACGCTATTTTCCCAGAGCAGACCCTGTCACTTAGTCATCTTTGCAGACTTTTTTTAGCTGCAACTATTTAAAATCCTACATTATTTTTTCCTCCAAAGTCGGTATCCCCAACCTTATGTAGCTCTTCCAAATGATTATGCCTGAAATGAATACACAATGAAATCTTCCCTAGGCGCAACAGATGATTGATGGGAGTCAGGACTCATCCTACAGAAGGCACCGGCGTGTTATCTGAAGACACAAAAAAAGTAGATTTTCTCAAAATTGGTGTCTGTATACAGTTAAGGATTAAAATAATAATCCAGATACTCTAAGTTAGTCACAGCTTTATTAAACGGGGATAAACATGAATGATTACCACAGTCCTTGGGAGGGGATTGCCAAGTACACCGATTCTATTACTGCTCCTTCAGACGTGACCACGAGTGTTCCAGATACAGACAACATGTCTGATGGGCTTCTAACCCCAGGCAAAGTCTCAGGGTCAAATCTAGAATGTTTCCCTGGCAATGTTCTCATTCATTAACCTTGTAAATCGATTAGAGATTATGAGACTGGTTTTCCTCTACTAGGGGGTGGCTGCTCCACGTTCCCGGTTTGTGTGCACCTCTTGGGATTTCCTTCTGTAGCTCGCGATCAGTGTTGATTTAGACTGGAATTGTATTCACCCGGTGTTCACAACACATAAATTATCCCAATTCTGACTACCTCCCCTTGCCGTTCTAAATAACTAAGTCTCTAGAAAGCTTTATTTCTGTGTTTGAAAAATATCCCTAACTTTCAATGGGCAGGCAGACTTCTTTCTGTAGCATACGTAGAACTGTTGGACAATATCTGTCTGAAGAGAACAGCAAAGCACAGTATGTGAGGACACATTGTTTATATGTATTTAAAGGTTATCACATCCTATTCACTATATGAATAGCCCCGACTGACATTTTCTGTCTCTTCTCAAGCGATGCATGTCTTGTTCATTGTGCTACGCCGAGTCAGCTGTCAGGCACTGCATCAGGGGACCAAAAGCTATTTTCTTTCACTGTTTTGTTTGCACTTCAACTAAAAAGCTTTGAATCTTATGATTTCTTTGCAATACAAAACCTAATATACAACCAGGGATAGCAACTTTTAGCAGACGAAGAAATTCAGTAGCACTTTATTTCACATTTCAGCCATTCCATACAGGAGTAAACATAAAAGGAAGGCTGAATTTGGAAAAAGGGGCTTCTTTAAAAAGTCTTTTGTTAGCAAACAGTGTCGGAGTTATCCAGCTCTTGATAAGCTTAATTAAAGTTATAAAGAAAACGAAAAAAAGAAGGCTGAAAGTATGTTCTCTTTGATACTGACGTTGTTGCTCTAAAATACCTGTCCGACTGCCTCTTCCTAGATCAAGTGGCAAGTCCCACTGCGTGCAGATCGCTCCCTCGGGAGTGGCAGCAGCACCCAGCGCGCTCGCTGCCAGCCCAGAGCTGCACCACGAGGAATGGCTCAGGACATACAGCAATGGGAACGAGTTGCAACTTCAACACACATTGTAAGAATTCTTTTACAGGGCAAAAATGTCAGGTTTTCACTTAGAAATGCTAACCAGGAAAAACTGTGTCCCCTACTTCTCCATCAAATAGCTGTTCAGCAGCCAATGGATGCTCATTTAATGTTTCCAATGTGGTTAAATTCCAGGGTGTTCCATCAGGTAAAGGTAGTCAACAGATGATGGGAAGCTTTAGTAAAAACGATTTGCAGAGCACTTTCACTATTTTTTCAAACTTCTGTTGACTTCTATGAAGAATATTCATTTTGTACAAGCAACCCACCTAATGTAGAGATTCCCACACCAGTCTTTCCTAAATGTATTTGTTTTGTTTAGAAAATTGTTGTAAGCATTTTTATTAATATAAGCTGAGAACATTTGTGTTACTAGCAAAACTTTTCCTAGTTTAGGCTAAAAGTGGACAGTAATGTTTCTAAAGGCTTTTTGCTTTTCTCAGACATGGAACTAAATTAAATTCTCTCTTTTTCCCTTTCTTTCCCCAACCGGTGTTGAGTTCTGCATGTGTAGTTGTGAACACACAGAATATTCTGTTTCAGATGGAGATTCTAAGGTAGCGACTGAATTCTTAATGCCTTTGCTCGTTTCAGTAGCTTTAGTCTCAAATCCTTCAGAATTTGATCTATCCACCAGGTTGGCAGCTTTTAACTGTTTGTCTAATGAGTACATCAGGACTAGGCACTGTATATCAGACTGAGCAGCTATAAAATAACTGCCACCTTCAAAAGGGGAATTTTATCAATCCATTTTTAGAGCATTTCTGTTCTAACAAAAAGGGAGTGATAGGAATCTCCACTTTTAATGAATAGGAAGGAGATGTAAGGTGACTTAAAAAAAAAAAAAAAAAATTAAAGATGCTGCAAAGGAACTTTGGCAAAAGTCCCCCAAAGCTTTTATCGTAATAAGGCGTGCTGCAGTCGGTGCCATTAAAAGTGGTATATTCATTTTCAGCTGATTTTTCTTATGTTATGTTGGGGAAAATACACAGTAAGCAAGCATAGTAGCTGCTGAGGAAAAAACAAAGCCATTTGCTGCAGGTTGGAGAAGGCCAAACTAGGGGGTGTCCTATTAATACGTAAATTATATTCTTTATACTTCATCTTCTAAGAAGAAAAAAAAAATGCACCAAAGTAGATTCAAGCTTTTTAAAAAGCTATTTCTTTCAAGCAGTTTATGAAATGAATGCTGAGGAATTCTAAGCATACCTAAACTGATCCCATGAGATAGCAAGGTCATCCCAGTCCTTGTTGGCTTTCCCAGGGGGTATTCTTGCGGTCACTGTTTCCTCGGAGCGAGGGGTGCAGAGTCCTCCTCCACCATTTCCAAGAGCATTATTTGAAGAGGTGGTAGAAATGCAGTGCCTTGCTGTAATACGTTTGATTTGTAGACCACAAAAGGCTCCCATCACATGATTCAGCTTAAGTTCTGAAAAGGTGTCTGTTCATTTCTACTTTGGAAATTATTTTAGACAAAAGAAGTTCTTTAGACTGTGAAATGGATGCACCATAGACACATACTCTGAGTTATCACCTCAGAAAAATATAACTCTTTACAGACTCTCATTCCTTCAGACAGAAAGCTAAAATATGGAGTAAGGACAGTTGTTCTCGAGTATGAAAAGAAGAGGCAGAAGATGGGTCTGATTAAGCATCCTTTTGAACTCTCCTTTTCTAAGGGGGCTGATGAAAGCACATTTTGTGTAGAGTTTTGTTTCGAGTCAGTCTGCCATGAAGCTGTTTGAATCTAGGATTATGCCCACATTATTCATATTGCCAAAAACATCAAAACAGGAACAAAGGGAAAGCTAACCTTGAATTTTCAGCATGTATTTCAGTCCTTGTAAACAAGTTACCATGGAGATAGAACCCATGTGAACTGCTGCCTTTCTCATAACTGCTGCAGTCTTTGGACCGGCAAGAAAATTTGACATGGCATTGGTGCCATTTCTGAAACCCCCACCATATTTCAAATGCTACACTTAAGCATTTCCCTGCCACGCTAGCAAGTGAAAGCTCAGAAATTGCTTAAAAGCATCCAATTGCTTAAAAAAAACATGGGAGAGAAGTGAGAAGTAAAGCTTTACCTGTTTCACTTTTCCAAATTAAATAATATTCTAGCAGAAAAGAAAATGCAAGGTCACCCAGGCTGTCTTGCTAGCGAGATGAAACTCTGCAAAGACAGCCTGATTGCAGTTTTAAATAGGTTTCCCTAGGAAAAGGTTTCAGAGAAGCTGAAGTTGTGACACACAAAAAGTTCTTAAGACAAAAAGGAACAAAAATATCTTGTAATTGATTTTGTTGTTATTCTTCTATTTTGAATAAGGCTGCAATTGTCATGTCAGAAATAAAAATCGGCCGTCATGCTTACTAGCCTAGTTGTCTTCCGTCGACAGAAAAGGATAAATGCAAAGGTATTTGTAGGTTTTCATCATCCTTCAGGATTCCAAAACACCTCTTTTCTTGCTCAAGGAAGTCTTTTGCTTGCTAGTTCAGCTGATTTACTATTAAAAAACCCATGAGTTTTGATCGTCATCCCGAATTATCCTCTATTTACACAGCTAATTGCTTAAGTCACATTACTCCTTTATATTCTGTAGAAAAGGAAAAACATCCCCAGCCTCTAGAACAATAGCTGTGACTCGAGAAGGTTGTGAGTAAAGCCATATTGCAGGTGTCAAAAATGGAATGGATTCTGGTGCAGTCATTAATGCAAATAGTAATAACAAAAGCTGTGGTCGAGTCTCTAATTTTCCTTTTGTTACTCCAGTTCGAAGTCATTATTTCCTTTCACGGCACTGATGGCTGGAATTGATAACTTCTGTGCTATGTCCTGGGATGTAGCTGTTCAGCCTGTAGATGCTTGAGGAGGGGAATTGTCTTTTCATTCATAAGCCTTTTTCCCCGTTAGCTTTCTTTCCTTTGCAAATGTTATTTTCTAACCCAACGCCATAATTATGCAGTTTTCTTCTTCCTCAGAGTTTTGTGCTTGCTTTCTTGATTTAACTCTTTTTTATTCCTTCTTTTTCCCTTTGGTTCCTTTTTGTGTCTCTTTTTTTTTAATTTTTATTTTTTCTTTTCCCATAAATACCATTCATTTTAATTAGTTTAGTTCTAACCTCCTACCACAAGTCCTGATACTAAAGCCACTGAAATCCATGACACCATTCCCTGATTACAGTAACACTTGGCCCTTACTTCTTTTATCGATGGCACTTCCAGAAGTCGTCAGTTCTGCTTGAACAGTTTAGGCAGTGTAACCAAATTGTCACTATGAGATAAACCGGTAGGAAAATGTTCTGCTACAGATGCACACATTTGATACTTTTACAGAATCCAGGAGACACAGAGCAAAAAACAATAGTCTGAGTCCAAGTCGTTCCTTCCAGAAGAAAAAGATGCTACATTAAAATCAGATGTCTTAATAAAGACAATTCAGGGGAAAAAAAAGTCTGATTTTCTAGAAAATAAATTCAGATATAACATGAAATACTGTTAATAATTCTGGGTAATTTGCTTTTAACACTCTGAGAATCTTACTGCCAGAGAATCTGTCTGGCCGTGTATTCTGACAGCTCCCCTGTGTTATAATGCAAGCAATATTTTTCCTACTCAAAACAAAGCAGTTAAAATGATATTCTCCCAAGCTGTATGGAAATACACTGATTTGTAACTTTCTAAAGCTAACACATTTATGCTTCAGAGATACATAATTTAGTAACAAACAGCAGACTGAATTTTGATCAGCTTTAAAAAATGGGTACAATAGCCTTCAGACTTCAAATGAGCTGAAAAGGCTCCCTTGGTGTTTTCCTCCAGCTGAAATTTAACGGGGAACTTTTTTTTTATCTTGAAGATTCCTTTAAAAGGTAATGAGCAATTCCAAAAAGCCTGTTTATTAATACTGCTGCCCAAATATCTTGTTAATGAAGCTTTCCATGTCAGCACAAGCACTAGCTTCCATAATGCTTTCTTAGAGAAGGGATAGAAACTGCAGCACTTGTCTTACCCTGCTCTTGTTAACATAATGGAGGAGCTGAAGAAATGAGAAGCAGACTGCAATCAAGTATTCTCTGAAATCCTATCAGGCTTCTGGTTAAGGAATCACTGTAGCGTTGTTCAGGTCTTGGAGGAATAAGGAAGGTACAATTCAAAATAATAAAAAGTTTTTTGATTATGGGATTAGGGGATAAACAAAGCAGACAATTGCTTAAACGTCAGCCTGATGTCTGGATTTGACTAAATATGGTTTGGGTGTCAAAAGCATCAAAAATATGAGGTACTTTTACGTGTCAAAGCTCAGAGCTGGTGAGTCCTGTGCCCTATGATTACGACACAAGACAAGTGTCTCTGTCTTGTGGGCTAAGTGAGATGTATGGTGGGAACTGCTCCTTACTCAAGAAATTTTTACCTGAACAAGTCTGGCCAAACTGGGTGGGCTTTTATGTCAGAATCATGATTTCAGAAGCTCCGAGCCTAATTTCTGATGGTTGGAAAAGCAGGTATTTGGTTATAGAAAACTATTTTCTAATATTCTTAGGAGTGTCTCCATACAAGAACACTTAGAATCCACATTTTTCTCAGGTTGGCCTATTTAAAGTTTGACTCCCTTCCCTTTCCAACACCCCCAGAGTCTGCTGTGGAATTCTGCTCTGTCTTCTCTCCCCTTTAGGTCAGCTACTTATCCAGTTAACAACAGTATGAGATACTTTGCCTGCACTCTTGTTGACTGCATGCCTGATAACTTCAGGATCACCAGAAATCTGTTGTGAAGGTGTTTTGTGCCTTGCAGGACCTGCATGTGCTGAGGAAAGCAGAGAAAGGACAGCCCATCACGCCTGCTTGGATTACTGCCTTACTGTGTCTCTGGTTTCAGTGTCCAGGCATTGCTTTTCTGAAGTCTTTTCAATGTCCAGGCATTTCTGCTATAAAGAAATTTCTTTTATAAAGAAGTTAATTTCTAAATGGTTATTCTGCAGTTTCTCTTTCTTTTTATTTGTTTTGGGTTGTGGTGTGTTTTTGTTTGTTTGTTTGCTTGTTTCTTTGTTTTAAAGCATTCTCTTGACTCATCCATTGATATTAAGCAACTACACTGGTGCCAGATTTAGCTCTTAAGTCACCTTGACTGTACTCGAGGAGAAGTTTGAATTGTAGGTGATTATTTCTCAGCATGTGAAGCTAGCAGGGCAGTTAAAAGCATGAACAAAGTGAAGTGGTAGAAATTCAGGCAATATGTCTTTTCCATGAAGTATGCATTTTTATTCCAACTTTAAACTGTTGGCTATAGCTGTTGTTCTTACAGTACATGCAAGCTGAAGAGGAATCGGGGACCATGCAGTGCATGTAGGGTTGGTCAGGATTTGGCCTTAGGATCACACTTGAGACATAACCTTTGGTTGTCCATAGAGTATCCTGCAATAACTTTTGTACCTTTTGTAGTTCACATTTCTCTCTTCTTCCTAATGTCCTTTAACGATGGCAAGAACAAAAGAAAGGGCAAATATTCTGTTGACTGATTCCTACAGAAAGCACCCGTCTCCAAGCAAGAGGCCTAAAGGTGAACCCTAATTTATCAGTCTAGACACTGCCGTGCTGCTGAAGTCAGATGACAACTTCCTAACTACCTGAGGTCATGGAGGAAAATATTTTGTCTGTCTCTCTGTTAGAAGCAGCACTTTCCATCGCTGACCTCTGTGACTGTTGCCACCTGACAGACCAACTGTTGGTGATGAAAGCAGAAACCACAGTTAGTTTGGGAAACAGGTTGGCAGCAGGAAAAAGGTGGTTTGTGTACGCTTTCTATCAGGTATCTTTTCAGAGCAGAACTGAACTGAAAGCTTTTAGATTATTAGGATTGCTGAATCTGGTGTGCTGGACAAAATACCTCTTTTTGATATTGTAATCAGAGGCATTGGTTTTGCAGTCTTATGACAGAAAGGGGCAGGAACTGATCCTTTAGAGCATTCTTAGGAGAGGCTGGTGATTTTTTCCTCGAGTCTGTGAAAATCTCCTTTATTACCCATTGGTTTGTAAACAGCTGATCCTAGAAATATTAACAGGATCTTATTAACAGCTAAAAATGGTACGGCTTTTCTTATTTTTAATACTTTATTTCATAGGATTCAAGCTCTCTTGTTGCAATATTGGCGTATTTTCCTCACAGAAATTAGAACTCGAGATTATACAGCACATCTAGGGTTTGATATTTGAAATCTGGGTAAGTCATTATACAGTGTGAATTTTCATTCTCTCTAGCCACGTTGCATGAATGAGCCTGCATTTCTTCAGAATTCCAATGACAATACTACAAATAACAAATAGAATTTAAAGAAAAAAGAATTACTTCTGTACTGCTGACTCAGAATGGCAGTCACCCAATCCACGTTCACGTAGCAAATGTAGAGTAATCGAGAGATGGATTTATTTTCACACATTTTTCCTGTGAACTGTTGTAAATAGGACAACAGTGATGTTTTCCTAGTGCATGTCCCTATGCTTGGGTAAAGAAGGACTATCAGTGGAACAAGAAACATTCTTCAAGAAACTTATCTCTGCTTGTTATAAAGCTGAGTGCCTCTTGCATTCCTTGTTTCTCATGTTGACCTTAGGGTGGAGGTTTAGAAATTACTGGTGGCTTGGAAGCTTCTGCATGAACGCAGCTTCAATCCCAGTAATATTTTTTCTGTGCATGCACCATGAAGCAATGCCATGCGGACACTGTCGTGCTGCTTTGTTGTAGTGACCTTTGCTGTGGAAGAGGAGATCTCTGTGAGCCACGTCTAGAGATCTACTTGCGTATTTCTTCTTGAACACACGCTTCTTGAAAGTGTGGTGCCTGATGAATGGATGCTTTCTTTGGCTGAGGACAGATCAGAGGGGCAGTCCAGCTGGACAGGTATTCATGTGCATGCCTGACCGTCCATCCGTCCTCCGGTCAGGATGCTGGGGAGTCTCACTGTGCCAGCCTGGCTTCACCGCCTAGCTGGGAAGGTTACTGAAGGAGCCAGGAGCACGTAAGCCTGGCAGATCCCCTCTGTGCCTGTGAATCAGTTCTTTCACTACCTCAGAAGTCCACAACCTGAGCACAGGGGCAGCCTAACATCTGGCCTGCCTGCACTTTTCATTGTGCTTGTTTCTGACTCAAAACTGTAGATAGAACAAATGTGGCATTTACTGCACAGGTGGTTCCCTCTTCTCCTCATTTCTGACTCTTAAACACTAATATCCAGTTGTTCTACACTGTAAGGAGAAGAAAATTGCCTGTTCTAAGCCTGGTAATGGAAATCTCAAATGCTTCCAGCTGCCATTTTTATCAAGGGGTGGGTTGAGATTCCAGACTTAAGAACCCTTTATAGGTAAAATCAGACTGTTACAGGTTTCCCTTTTACCACTAATGAAGGTTGGCACACTACATTTGTAAAACCTGTAGAAATAATTTAATAAGCCAGATATATTTTCTTTAAATCAGACTGCTGTGGTACCTGCATACAGCAAGAGGGCTAATATAGCAGCCACTGTGTTTGGAATGTTGTCTGTCTTCTAGCAGTAAATACTAAAGTACAGGGTGTTTTACAGCCAGAAATGTTCGCATATATCTGACCATAAATCAGTGCCCCAAGCTTCCCTCAAGGAAAGTTGAAAGAGAGCATCTCACAAGAGAGGAAAATGCATTTAAAATTACTGCAGCTATAAAACAAACTGACATAACTGAAAGCAACAAATATGGGGAAGGAAATCTTCCGGGGCCACATCAGTACTCTGAGAAGGTTTCCACCTTTTGGGTTTCTTTTCCTATTGGTTATCCAGTGTGCTTTACAAATGGTACAAAAGATACTCATTTTGCCCCCTAATATTCAAACTGCTGCCTCCTTTCTTTGGAGTCATTCTCTTACGGAAGCAGCGTAACACAGAACTCAAGGAAAAGGGTATCTTGGCATGAAGGTTTTCTCTCTGGTAGTCAGAAGTGTGCCCAGCTCAGATTGCTGTACCTCAGCTCCCATTTGCAAGTGTTTCACCTACTCTGTGGGGATGAAGGAAAAAGGTGGAGAAGCCAGAGGAGTCTTCCTAGAAATTAAAATGTCCTTCATTTCAGGTAAAAGAACTAAGAGAGTTGTATCTCATTTCTGCTAGAAATCTTTCCAGCACCATTTTCTCACCTGAGGTTTCATCCTCCAAGGTTTGCACTGCTCGGATTCCATTGCAGTTTATTTCCTGATAACTGCGTCTAATTGACGGTACTCACTTAAGATTTTATCACTTGTACTGATTCTCAGTGGCATTTAGAGAGAAGTCTGGGCAATTTGGATGGAATTCAATTTTTGAATACGTCTGTTAGGCCCATTCATCATTTATTGCTGTTACCAAGATGGTGATGTACGTAACTGGAGGTGGCTAAATCATGAACAGAGAAGCAGTGTTCTGATTTATGTTTAAATAAAAATCAAAGATTCTAAAGTCACTTAATGGTAACTCATGGCCATACTTCATAATTTAATGTGGCTTTTTTTAATCGTCACTGAATTTTTAAACCCTGGCAATTCACTTGCTCTCTTGAAGGCATTGCTTCCTAATAGGACCAGCTCTGAGCTAACACTTTCTAGTAGGAGTTAAAAAGAAGAAACAGCTTTGTAAAGAAATTATTCGTGAAGCCAAGGAATTTAGTAGGACAAGTAACAGGAGTTGGATAGATGTGGATAGCTGAATTTGCAAACAATACCTCCAATAAGGAAAAGCTTGTCACCCTTGGGTGCTGGCGATTGAAAAGATTATGACACAACTGCATACCATAGCTTGCCTTGATGTTGGGTCTTAAAACCTGTCTTTGAAACAGAGGTATTTTAGATCTCAGTGAGCCTTTGTCACCAAGGTGTACATACTGAGGAGGAGGAGGAGTGCCACTGAGTAAGGTGGCAGAATTCTGGCGTGTAGCTGAATGATGGGATTTTTTTTGTTGTGTTGATTGTTTTTCTGCTTTTTTGGGTTGTGTTCTTTGGTTTTCTGCTTAAGACATTCTGCATAGTGTGATTATTCCTAAGTGATGGCTAGCTCACTCTTCCACCTGAAATCTGAATTTCTGCTTTGATTTCTAAATTGAAGAGCTCTCTCCTACCAGGCATCTTCTTGTCTGGGTGCATGTAACTTAAGAAACTATATCTCACTTTTCTTGTTCATAATTTGACTACTTGGGAAGCTCAGGTCATGGAACATCAATGAATTCTACTATATTTTTATTTTTCCTTCCCTTTTTAAACATGCTTTTTTGAAGCAGAGTCCACAAGTGAAAAAAAGATCTAATTCAGCATATACAGCACAAATACAGCATATGCATAGCACGTGTGATGGTGACAGCAACATATCCATTTAGATCCTCATCCTCTGCCATATAATAAAATGTGCTTTCCTGTCTTTCACGCCCATCATTGCATTTTCTGAAAACACAGTAGGAAGCAAGATTTGACATTGCTAACTTTCTCTCTACATACTTTGTGAACCTTCGTGAGCTCAAAGGATCTGTGAGTGCTAAGTCATGTTGTGTGCCCAAGAGAAGGCATGGAAAGAAAAAAACTCACCCCAATCCAAAGCTTTACTCTTAAATTATTCAACCTTACCACTCTGAGCTACCGCAGCGTGACTCGTACAAAAGTTCAACACAGCAGCTGGCCACGAGGTTTCTGCAATCCAGAGAACTTGAGAGCTGCTGAGAGAATCGATCCGTCATCCAGCATCTCCTGCAAATACCAACGGCTTGACTCAGACTAGGCTCGGTGAAGGCATTAGAGTTCAAGAATGTGTTTTCAGTTCCATGACAGGCTCGTTTATATAGGATTAAGTTCATCTCTATTTGTTAAAATTCTGCCCAAAACCAAGAGACTCTCATAGATTTTTCTCCTTGGCCATTGCTCTGGTTGTGAACTTCTTTACATCTTAATTGCCATTTAAAAAAATTGGTCATGACTTCAGACAGTACTGCCTGTAGTCCTGCTACACTTGATAGCAGGTTAAGAGTGTAATGGCTTGGACTGAGTTATTCAGCAATGGATGGAGCCTTGGAGTAGCAAGTGTTTCCTGCTGCTGTGAAAGCTGGAGTGTGCCTCCAACACTTACAGCATCACCTGAGCACTTAGGAAAGGGAGTGGATGGCGCTGACCCGCATCAGCCAGACCATAACCACGTGCTTCAAAAACTTGCTCCACTGCAAACCTACCAGAACCTACGCCATCCTCTGAGAGCTGCATTGTGCTTTAAGGTCATCAAATGGCACCATATACATTTCTGTGTAGGGTTTTAAAGATTTTTAGAAATATAAAGCAGTAGTGTGCTGGTTGTTTTTTTTTTAACTTAATCTGGAATTGTTTTTCCAAACCAAGAGTTCCGTACAGCGTGCACACTCCCACTACTTAAGCTTGACCCCGTGAGATTCAGCAGTCTTTTAGAACACCCACTTCCCCCAGAAAAGGTGTTTTAAAGGGTGAGTTTACTGTGATGAACATTGACTCCCTTTCAAACTAGAACTCCCTAAAGGCAGGGAAAATATTTTGTTACTTGCACTGTAGCTTTACTCAATCGGTATGATAGGCTCAAAGGAGGGAACTGCCAGACTTAGCAAAGGCCTTGGCAAACGGAATGAAACCTGCCAAATGAGATAGTAGGGGATGAAAGGGACTTGCTCTGAGCAGGTGGCGAAGATGAGAAGGATCATAAAATTGATTGAGGCTTGAAGAGACAATAAGTTGGGAGTTAAGAGAGGAAAAGAGGGGTCTGGTTGAGAAAGAGACCTGGATTAAATGAGGTTTAAATGCACCTCAGGAGTGACAAAGTTTGAAAGATTTAACATTAAATGATCATGCTCCCTAAACCTAGGGACATATCTTAGCAGCTTTGTATTCAGCATTTCACAGCTTTAAATCATTGTACATAGAAATCACTGACTAGAAGCTTTTGTGATCAGTGGGAGTTATTGCCGTACCAGTCACCCATGAGGCAGAAAAGAAACAAAGTTCCAAATTTGCTCAAAGCTTTAGAGAAGTTAACATCTTCAAGTCAAAATATATCTAACCTGAGCTGGATCGGTGTAGGAGAGCAGTGAAAAATATTTATTTCTTTAAAAGGTTATAGGTTTTTGCTGTTGGGGATTATCAATTACTGAAGCGTCTGAGTTCTCACAGAGAGAGATTTGTTTATCTTTCATTAGGAAAGTTCTTTTAGGTCCAAAATAGAATCTGTGATCAAATTTGATCATTTCTTGGTATGGCTCAATTCCTGGGATATTCCAATATGACTATGTGTGTTTATGTGACTTTGTTTTTGCTGCTTTTTCTAAAAAGGAAGAACTTTATTCATCTTTCACAGTATGAAAAAACAGTCTTTTCCTTAGCTCTGTTGCTGGATGACAGGCTTATGTTGTCTTTGCAGTTAAGTCCAGCAAAGAGTGCACTTAGCAGTATTAGCAGAACTAGAAGCAATGGCGTTTACCTGCAGTTGTAACTGTGAATAAATATGTACTAATAATGGTAAAGTTCTAAGCCTATCAAGTCAAGAATTTCTTGTGTAAAGCCCACCATTACAGTGGCTTTATCGGGAGCCTATTCAGCTTTCTCTCTACTGAATATCTCTGAATAAAAAAATTTCAGTTTTCCCTGCCGTTGGATTTTTGCCAAGATCACAGAGAATTTGCATTTGGTGCTGATTTCACTTGAGGGTCAATCCCAGTGTTTCTCTTTGCCAGGTAAAAAAAATGAAAAAAACAGCATAATGTGGAGGGTTTGTAGAAAATATTTTTATGGACGCATCCTTCTACTGTTGAATTCTTCATCTCTTTTTTTTTTCTTTCTGCTGATGCACATTTGTGTAAATATCTATTAACAGATGCTTTGGGAAAGGTGTGCAAATGCTGTTTTTACTCATCTGATATCTACAATTTGAGAACAGGTTTATTTCTGTACTAAAGAAGGAGGAAGATTCACAAAGTCAACAAGGATCCTAGCAAAGAAAATGGACGTCGTGAATTAAACCCAACAAAATCCCCACAACCTACTCCCCTTGAGTGTGTAGGTTTCGTATGTCACTTGATCAACTATTTCAGCACCCATGTGAATCATTACACCCAGCACAGCCTTCTAAACCAGACCTTCAATACATTTGAATCCCTATGGTGAAGAGAACCTGGTATCTTGATATATCTTACTGCTTTGATGTGTTTCTCCTTGCAAAGATGAGTTAATAATGAGTCAGAACAAAGGTAGAAGTAACAGTCCAAGTGTTCAGTGAGATGCAATTTCCAACAAGGTTTTAGGAATTATCTAAACCCTCTTTCAGTCACAGTCTCTTTGGATGCATTCTGCAGTGTGGTGCAATGTGGTTGAAGTATATAATCCATTGGGGTTACAGAATAAATACCAGAAGTGATGAATTATGGGATCCTATCAACAGAGGTTTTGGTGATGTTTTGAAATGACAGAGTAAATGAAGAGTTGTTTGTTTAGTTAAAGCAGGTTTCCCCTAAATCTCCAGCACACTGGCAGGGCCCCAGTTAATCAGTTTGTCCACCAAGATATTGTATCAGTGATTCCCTCTAAACCACTCTCAAATCATCACAGCTCCATGGTGTCATCAGCTGAAACTGGGGGTCAACAATGCCATGAACCAAAAAGCCAATAGCAAGAAATTCAAGTCCAAAGTATTTAGATTTTCTGGATTGGTTGATTTTGTATCAGGATCTTTTTTGAGGTGTCATCTGTGCATGTCACTAACTTCACCCTGGATGAAATACTGTCTTCTGTAGGACTGGAGTTATTTCCATGCTATTTTCACTCTAAATGTTTTTCTCCAGCGTACTCGTGCCTTTGGAAAAAAATGTTGAAAATCTTTCTCTGAATTGCCACTTAATTATTGTTCCCTCATCCCCACTTTTTGGTCCCTTATGACGAGTGAGGTTTCTGGTGTTGCTTTCAAAGGAGTGAGTTTTCTGAGAGGTTGTAAGAAATGCATTAATTGTTTAAATTTAAGCTTGTGATGTAGTTCAAAATTTAAAGAACAGTTTCTTTTATGCTACTAATTTCAGGTTGTCATTTCATGCTTCTTGTTCATATCTGATTTATTAGATCACTTTATGCAGACTTGTTCTTTCAGTCTGTGTCAGTACCTGTAATTAAAGCTGTCTGTGACTAATAGTGAGTAATTTATTGCACAAATGTATTGCACAAAAATGTTTCCATTTTAAAAAACTTCTAACGTGCATGGTGAAGATTTCTGAGCTTCCTTCCATGTGATTTGTAAATGCATCATGTACAGACAGGGGGATTAGACAAAGTAAAACAAAAATGTTGCTGTTTTAGATGGCAGGTTGGTTAATTTAACCAAGTAATGCTTTGTCAAGAGTTGCTAATGGTGTGCTGAGGTGCCGAGTGCACAGCTTTCAGTGATATCATTTGGAAAGTCAGCTCTGCTTTTGGCAGCAGATACTCTTTTTTCTAAAATTAAATCTCTAAATCTCTTTCTTTCTGGAATGACGTTTTACCAATTTTTCTTCAGTCACATTTTCATTTCATTTCATTCACCTTCATAACAATTTGGCAATTCCAATTGACACAAACGTACAAATAACACAAAGCAAGAACAAAATTGTGATCAGGATATCAAGTGCTTTCCCTAGGTTGAGGACGTGTTCAAAGCAGATGTGAAAAATCCCACTGTTATTACAGTGTGATGGTTGGTTTCTTAATTACATTGAAGGATGAAGAAGAGCTTCCAATAATCACAAAAAGTCTTTGGTTCGGTGCAGCAATTTAGAAATCACGCTGCCTTTCCTCGGTGTCTTATGTTGGATGAAAGTGGTTGCAAGAGAGAAAGGGATGCTAGGAGAGGGAAGATGAAAGCTGATAAAAGAGTAATTTAAAAAGCAATAATTTGTAATAACTACAGAAAGGGAAGTAACTAATTCAGTAAAACTAGAGTTTATAAAGTGAGAAATAACTTGGAAGGAGAAAAAGCTACCAAGGGCATTTTGTTCTGTAGTTGAACTGAAGATAGGAAGATAGATGTGTCACAACTGGCACACTTGAAAGCAGTAGTGTGTGTTCTGCAGGTGGTCAAATCTGTTGTTCTTGAAGGCTTTATTTTTATAAGTAATTTTATTTTTTCTCTGCCTTTAAACAATTACAATATATTCAAAACATTACTGTTCTCTGTAAATTACAGGTACACTTTCTTCTCCAAGTCTTTAAGATACCAACTTGCTAGATGGTAAATTTTCATGCTGTTGATTTTTTAACTGAAAGTGAAATCAGCAAACTTAGAAAATAGACAAAAAAAGTTTCTAGCTATCAAAAAAAAAAATCTATGAATTCTTTGAACGATTGTTCTTGAATACCTATATTCAATGTTTGATTAGTTCTGGCTAGAGATTCCATTTGCTTTTACAGGAGGTGTGTGTGTGTGTTAATGCAAGATTTAAGAGTTGAGGGTGGTAATCGTTGCCTGAATAGAAGAAATGCACCAACTGCTTCCACGGGACATAAAGCTTGTTGAATATTTATCAATTAGCAACAGATTTCTGGAAACCCCCTATGCTTTTTCTTCTTTGTATGGATGTTAAAGTGGATTGTTTAGATTACAGAACCCTGCAGCTCTTGCATGCTGTGCTGCAACTTTAACTGTAAATATAAGACGGTATCCTATTTATGAATTCCAGTCTGAAAACCTAATTTAATTGGTGTATTCCAACTACTATTGCTTATTTCACACTTCAATAAGTAAAGATGCATTAATAATCGAAGATTCAAACTGTAATTAACGTTAGCTTTAGGCTCCTGACAATGAAATGATTACATTTTTATGTATGTCTTGATACACAAAGTTAATCTAACCTGTGAATGAATAACAAAAGGAATGCATATTTACTCGCTGATGCAAATCACTACATGTAATTATGTGTTCTCTGCAACTGTCGAGGAGGAAAAAGTAAGATACTAGCAGCAGTAAAATCTGTATGGTTGTCCCTCATTCATCTACTTGAGCTCTGTGGGTGATTACAGAGAGCTGGAGATGATGTTTCATCTCACTTGTTTCCACACTGTTACTTCATATGCTGTTCAGATACAGACCAGGGCTTATTTTCTTCATTTACATTGGGTAAAGGGTGGCAGGGTGGCTGTCTAAAGAAAAAGGTGTGATTTCTCCATCGTGCCACACAAGTTTTGCTACACAAAGCCTTACTACTACTCCTGCAATGAAAGAATCTCTTGTAATCCATTTTATGACCTCTCCCTTGAAGCTACAAAGTAGTCTTCCAGTTGCCCTTGTAAGTAGCAGTAGTAGTATTTAGTAAACTTGCTCTTTCTGGGTTCCCAGAGAGGTGGTGGAGTCACCTTCTCTAGAGACTTTCCAGCCCCACCTGGCTCTGTTCCTGTGTGGGCTGCCCTGGGTGACCCTGCTCTGGCAGGGGGTTGGACTCAATGATCTCCAGAGCTCCCTTCCAGCCCCATCCATTCTCTGATTCCATGATTCTTTCAATATGGACCAGGGAACGTGCAGCTATAAATAACTAGCAAGCAGGATCTAAAAACCTGGTGGGGGGGAAAGAATCAGTTTCTAGACCATCGGTGCAGTAATTCTGTTTCTTTGCTGTGCTCTAGTGTTGATTAAACCCAGCTAAACATTCTAAGGGATTTTTATGGTCATTGCAAGTACCAAGTACGCTAAAAGCAAAATATTACCCTATTGCACTTTGCTACCCTAAGTGTTTGTGATAGAATTCAAGTCATGATGTTTATAAGCAGGGCAGAAGTTTTCAGCCATGAACCACAGAATGAGCGAAGGTGCTGTGAGGCTCAGGCACTTCTCCGGGTTTGGGGCTGGACTCTGGGCTCAGCTCTGGAAGTGGTTCAACACCTGTGAGTACTAAGCTGTCAACAAACCCACCTCTCCTCATGCTACCCAGGGCAACCGCTTAGTCTGGCATTTAAAAGTGAAAAGCGTGCAAAGCAGCTGAATGTCTTTTCCAATGAGAAATAGATTTATTACCATAGTGTAAGCAGGTGTAACTGAAAAATGTTCAAATGTAGTGGTGTGGAAAAGTTATTGATCTGCTTATTAATAAAAACTGGAACCTGGGCTTGGCTCTTCCAGTAGGAAGACCAAAAAAAGTATTTTGAGGAGCTCCATATTCTGTTGAAAGGGCATGTATGTATAGGAGGGCAGTTAATATTTATTCTTTCATGTGTAGTCTTTGTTCTTCTCAGTTCCTGCCTGTTTTCATCTGTATTCCCACCGATACCTTTTGTTCTCCCTTTAACTCCTCACCCAATCTTTGTACTCCCACAGACGTTCTCCCTTAACATTTTTTCTGTGGGGGAAGTGGACACACATGCTTTCATTTAGAAATTCCACCTGGGACATTCTCCATGCACGACAGGAAGAAAAGGAAAAAATAAAGGGGAAGTCAGGCAGGATAATAAACTGGGAAATTACCATATCTCCCGTGCTTCTGAATTCCTTTTGCCAATCAAGAAGTGCCTGCCCGAGGTACTAAAATGCAAGGCTGATGCTAAAATAAGCGGATAGTAATATTTTGGATTTGGCTCCTTTCTAGAGAAACAGCACTGGACAGAGCAGGTTTGAGGCACTGATCCATTAGATACGTACTTGATTCCCAGGCTTCCCAAGCCAAATAATCATTAGCCGCATCACGGAAGTCTTTGAAGAATGATTTCTGAACTCCATAGCCTCTCAGAACAATTTGGTGAAGACAGCGTGGTGATGACATGGCATCTGCAGAAACTTGCAGTGGAGAGAAGCTCCCTACCCACTGCCTGTGCCTGCAGCAGGCAGCCTGGGGAGCCGCACTGCAGGCTTTGATTGCACCGGAGAGACTGACGGGGAGTGGGGAATAGCTCTGGGAATAGACCACTGAGATGACAGTACTCTTCCGAGTCCTTTCTCGTGTCTTTTCTTGGATCAGTCTGTGATGTTTGTCCAAGAAATCCCTTGTGTCTTGTTTGCAGTAGCCCGTCCTCCTGGTGAAACTGTGCTGATGTGGAGGATGCTGGTTGTCTTTGAGATACATGATGCAGCCCTGACATGAGAGCGGCGTCCGAGTTTCTGGAGAGCCACAGGAAACTGGAGACTGGGCCCCCCTGAACTGTTGTATGAACAGATCAATACCTTGACATTTGTTTAACTGGAGGGAAGCTAGGTAGATGGTATTTGGTAACATGCATCACTTTATCTCTCATTATTTACTTTTTCAGCTAAAACTCCATTTCACCCTGTTTTGCAGGTGTTCAATTACATCTAATTCCAAACTATGGTACTTGAAATAGGATAAATTAACTGATGTTACTATAAAAGAGAACCCTCTTTCTCTGTGTGCTGCCAGGGCTGCAGGAGTACGGATTCTCTGGTGGGTTTTGACGATATGCAGATATGTTCTTCCCTTCCAGGCCAAGCACAGTGAAAGTTACACTGGGGATATTTAACCATGGCACTAAAATGGATGCCAGTGACAATACATTATGTTGATCTGTAATTTCACTTTCTTCTGTTTTCTGTGCTTTGATGGGGGAAAAAAAAACCAACAAACCAAAATAAATACCAGTATTACTGTATCATGCCATACAGATTCTCAAGGGATTGTATTCACACGCAGGAAAGAGACTGTTCTATGCACTGTGCAAATATAAATCTGTCATCAATGCATCGATTGTATTTTACTATTTTAATAGGATTTTTTTTTTCTCACAAACCTTATGGAGTAAAGCCTTTGGTGAAAGGAGAAAGGCAGAAAACAACAGGGAGCATTTGGTCCTTATGCTTCAATAAGTATTGAGGAACACCGTTTATGTCTCTTTATATTCTAAAGTGTATATGTAATTTAAGGTGTGATACTTTAGGTTATCCCAGATGACACTTTTGTTAGCTTGTGACATTTACTGCTTCAAAATTAAGGAGAATTCTTCATCAGCAGGAATTGGGGGAAGCATGTACTACATGTTCACCATGAGACAAGTTTCATCTGCCTGTCTTTGGGAGAATTCTTCTGCCTTTGGGGGACCAACGATGTAGGACAGTCTCCTCATTTTCTCAAGACTGTTGTGGTTTGCAAGTCACTGATTTCTGCCCACTTTGTTGAAAAATGACCTCGTTTGTGACCCAACCCAATCGGATTTCATTAAAGAAAGGAAAGGGTGAGGCTGACATGGACTAAAAGTAAATGTTTCTGTCCATATATTTTCACACTCTATCTGTATATAGATGTTCAGGAGAAATAATGGTAATTATTATTGTCATTCTGATTTGACTCATTTGCATTTGAATAAACAAGAAAAGGTTTTTACAAATTGAATCTAGATCTGTCAGTGTGACCTGAGCCACTTTTGACCAAAAATAGATAAATACAATTACTATGTCTCTGCTTCATCTGCTGACCGGGTCATGGACCAGGATAATGTGAGGCCCATTTGTAGAACTGGAGGCTGGTTTTGATGGAAATTAAATTGATACTGAAAAATGCATTAGAAAAGAATTTCAGAATTATAGTAAAATTTAATGGAGAAGAAGACACGTACATCTCAAAATGATGCTGCTCCTTTCAAATTTACTAGTATTTAAACAGGACAAGAAAAGACTTGAAAAAATTAAGCCAAATATGATTCCCCCCCCAGTTTCTTCCATTTTGTTCCAGAGAAATGGAGTAATAATTGCCTCGTCAGTTCTTCACTGCAGATGTAAAATATTGTATTTCCTGACATTTTGATGTCTCCAGATTTCAGTCCAGATCTGACAAGTGACAGATATTCCCTGCCTCATTTGTACATTGAGCTCTTTTTCCGAAGCATGCCATTGTCTTAAAATACAAATATGGAAATCAATATACAGATGCTTTTAACAAAGAGAGCATTGTAAAGTATCTGCTGAATTAGCTTCCGTGGAATCATCTGTCACTTTACTGACAGCCCAGCTTTTAACAATGATGGTATAATCTGAAGTGTTCAGTCTAAAGTTGTGTTAGATTTATAATGTTTTAATTGTGATCTACTTTGTTAGACTTTGAGTGAGTCAGACCAGATGGTATGAGGAATATATTAATTAAATTAGGGAGATATTATAAAGATACATGAGCCCTTTACATCTTCAGAAAGGTTGAACATTCCTTTTTATTTTTGCATTTATGTTTAATTATTCCAAATGTCATGAATAACAGCATTTTGTTACCAACAGTAAAGAAAAACATCCTCTTTTCTCCACTGAAGCTTGCTTAGGGATGCACTGCTTTCTAAAAAAAAATATTATTGGTTATTTTGCATCAGATGCCTCCTCCTTACTTTGTTTAATGAAAAATGGACTTTAAATGATGGATTAAGTTATTCTGTATAGTCCTGTGAAATGGCCTAAGTTCATTGGGTAGTAATAGAACCCTAGTCAAATAATTAAAGCTTGTATCAGTGAGTATTTGGCTAGTGGGAGTCTTCTATTTTAACTTTAGTATGTGATGGAGGCCAAACTGTTGCCTCTGTGGCTGTGAAGTCCCAGCAGCTGTTGCTATGGATTAGCACTATCTTGTCTGGCCCGTACAGTGAGTGGAGATTGTAGCCCAGGCACGCTGGAGGAGGTTGTGTGACTAAATGGCTTCAAGGTTTTCCTAATGTTGGCGTGGTTGGCTTGAAAATCCTGTTAGGAGTTCTCTCTGTGTGTGTATAAACAATATGCTTAACTTAGGGATAGCAATGGTTACGTCCGAGTCATTGGGATGGTTTACATCCATGGAATCCTCCGGGTTTGCTATTTTCATTTTCTTCCAGAAGAATGGCTCTCTATGGACCCTTGCTTCTGTGGAATCCTTGGGTCTCTCAAATGATTGCTGTTTTTCCAGTATGGTGAGGCCAGCACATTTTGCAGATGTTTCTTTCCCAGCTGCATTGCTAGGGTGAGATTTTGTTATTAGGAAGCAGAGATAAGCAAGAAGTGGAGGGTTCATTGTTCCATAGTGAGCACAAGAGAAAAGTTTAGTGATAATATTTTCCCCTCTTTCTTAAGGTAGCTTCTCTTTTTCACTGTTACAGGAAAGTGATTTTTTCATTATTCTGTGCCCTTTCTGCATTGCTTAGCAGGGACATCTCTGGGCCTGTGTTGCTGTTTATATATACTGACATCAAAAATGTATTTGGACATACCATAATTGTCAACCAAATTACAAACTAGATGGTCAAGAAGCTAAAAATGGACTTGAGAAAGGGGGAATGCAGTCTTTAGTGTGGCATTTGTTTGCATTTGGCTTGTGTTGATTTGACTAACATAATTAGCTGGTGTTTGGAGGGTTCACACATATTTTTTTTCCCCAAGAGTCTTATAGCTATTTTGAGACTGGTAACCCCTACTGTAATGCTCTGTCAACGTTTCTGTTCCTCATGACTGAAAACAAATCCTCTGGATTTGACACTTGCCCATGGTAAATACTCACCACTCTCCCCCCCAAATGCTGGTTTTATCCTTGTCCCGTGGAGTATGAATTTATCACTTCACCTCATCAGAATTAACGCACGTGCACAATCCAGGATAATATATCCTTGAAATGATAAATATTATATGAACATTGTGAATTGGTCCACTTAAAAAAAAAAGAGGCTAGGAAATGGCCCCAAAGATACCCATTCTCATTATGGCATTTGGACCATAAGCATCTCAGCCTGTTCTAAAGCCACAGTACGGACTATGAGCAGTTGAAATCCAATTTGAATTCATAATACCACATTTAATTCACTCTACCACCTGTCAATAGGAAATAGACTGAGACAGCTCCTGAGATATCCATGGAGAACGTTAATTTATAATTAACCTTCCTTGTTTAAAAACAAACCCCAAACACCTAAACCTTTGTCATTGCAGTGGATTCTTTGTGCTCTCCCCCAGGTTTATAACAGTACCTCACTAAAAAGTATGAATTCATATCCACTATTTGCTGTGAAATGTCACACATTTCCTGTCATTTTCTGTGTTGTTTACTGCCTTTCCCTTTTTCCCCTGCCCACATTGACAGATAACCCCCAGTAAAAGTGGCCTTGGAAATTTCTTGGATGCTCTAAGTAATATCATATACTTTCAGGTCAGAATATCTAGTATAAACTGTTACTAGTGCAGCTCTGGATTTTGGAAAAGGATGTCACAATCAGATGAAATGATGATAAAAGTGGACGTCGGCACAGATTTAACCTAGTCATTATTCTCATTAGACTGTAATTTTGGGTTCCACTTTAGATGACAGCACATGATGATAGCTGACATCGACTTGGAATTCATATTATCATGCTTAACATGTTCAACTAATATCTTGCAACAGCTGAAAGTGAACCTGCATGTGTCTAAGATATTCCTATAAACACTGTTCATATCTATCCATCCACAAATACTGTGGATAATGCAGATGGCTGGTACTTAAAATCCAGGAGATAAAAGAAGAGTTCCTCTGAATACAAACATATGAGATGGAGGAGAAAAGAACACAAAAAAAAATAAATAAAATCAAACCATGTAATGATTTTTTTACCCCATTCAGCTTTATACTACTTAATTCCAGAGGCAGTAAAGTTTATTTCAGTGTTGGCACATCTAAGAGGATTATACTAGTTTGACAAAGCTCCCGAGTCTTTCACAATCTTTCTTGAAAAGACATAGTCCACTGATGTTTTGTCACTTAATAACATATGGCAAGGAAATAATGCAGCTTCATCAATAATTTCGTATGGCTTCTGTGATGTTTTTCCCTCTAACATGACTCAAAAAATGATGCTAAATAAAATAACTCTCTAGGGAAAATTACTTTCCTTTTTCCCTCTAAAGCCTGGAAAAGAAATGAAGCCCAAACGATATGCAAACTATCTTGGCATTGGTCTCAGTCTGCAGGCTCCCTCTCAGCCTGTACTCTGAAGCAAACTGCAGTTTGTTCCTTTTTGTGTTTTCGTTTGAAATGCAATGTGATTTGTGAAAAGGAACATGATTTAAATACATCAGCTTCTCTTTCTTGGGTTCTTTTTTTTCCAAAATCCATAAATCCTTCCAGTTAAAACTCCCTGTTCAGCTAACCACTGTCACAACTCGCTAGCTGTTCTTGACCTGGGTGATAGTCTTGGAGCAAAAGCTCCACACAATCCTTCTGATCTTTGAGATGGTGTGGTTATGACCAGTGGACATGGAGTGTTCGTTTGTGTTTTGCTTTGTTTTTTTTGTCTCTGAGTGGCTAAGAAAGGGAGTTTGATGACATCTTCAGTGAGCTTGAGTGAGATTTTTCATTACCTTGTAAGTGACCTTCATGTGACAAACGCTGATAGTATTTTCTCTTCATGGTATATAATTCTGAGAGCAAAGGGGAACAGGTTTATGTTGGGCATCTGTATTATTCATTGTATGTGTATTTAGGGTGATGTGATATCCATAAAACTTTACAAATTCAAAATGGAATCATACATACTACAGTTATTTCCAGCTCAGAATCGTGCTGGTAACAAAACCATTAGAGAACTGTTTTCCTTCCTCTGTTTTGCAGTCAGCCAAGCAAAAAGGGAAATTCAATTGTACTAAACAGTGCTGAAACAAAGCCAAAAGGTAACTGTTCTCCCTTCCCCCACCTCAGTCTAATCTCTGGACTTTCTGGCCCTTGTGTTATTTAAAAAGGCCTTGAAAACTGTATAGCTGCTAGCACTGCAGTCTGTATAATGCAAAGCATCTAGCCAAAGGCAGTAGTACATCCTTATCTTTTCCAATGTGGGAGATGATCTTCCTAGCAGGAACCATGATAATGTCATCTTTTAGGACTTTAAAAATGATAATTGAATGATAACTGAAATGATAGCTTCTATTTCTAAATTAGTAGCTCATTTATTCACATAGTTCATCTTCTTGGTTGAACAACGTTCAGTTATCAGATACTTGTCCAATTTCAACTCTTCTTAATTGTGAAAGTCATTTTCCCTCGAGTATTCTTCTTTCCCACTTCCTGGTCCTGACACTGTTGTTTGAAGAACTATCCCACATTGACTTGGCTACTTGTTGTAGCATGTGGCTTTCATCTTTGGAGTTGATGAGTGAAGCTATTATCCTCAGATAAATCCAGATTCATCTGCAGGAGTAGCTGAGTGCATGTTCTGTGTCCTACTGCTTCCAAAGTTCAAAGACCTGTTGATACCACTTACTTTGAACCAAGCTGCCAGTAGAACAGGCAAGATGCTTATTTGTATGCATTTGCTTTAAATCACAGCAGCCTGAAGCACTGCTTGTGCTGTTAAGCTTCACAGGAAAAAACAGAAAGAGGGAAATTCAGAAAAGTATCACATTTTGTGTGAGAAGAAAGATTTTCTGGTTTACATCTTCTTTGCCAAAAATGTAGCTTTAACTTCTCTAGCTGGTTAGTAAATGGCCAGGTGTGGGATGGCCATGTTTTACCAGCAGCTATTTGAATTTTCTTGTGAAATCTGAGTGGTTCTGCATAAAGACGCATACTTACATTGCCCGTTTCAAGTATTTAGCTTAATTCCTACTACTGCTAAGTCTTGATCATCTGACAAGCTTGAGAAAAGGGAGCTGCAGCTCACTTTCAATACCTGATGGGTTTAGCTGGTACACCCCTTACAAGAGAACTTCTCTCTTGCCTTGACCCAGAAGGAGCCTGTGTTCTAAAGGAATGTATACGTGTGATTTTCTGCTGCTGGAAGAAAGCACGACTCTACTGGATGATCAGTAGGGTGTTTTCCTCTTGATGTTTGTTACTGTGCAAAAGATGCCCATCTTGTGTAGAGCAAGATCAGCAAATCTGCTATGACCAAGAAGTTGATTTTCCTTAGGAACTGCTTTTGCCCTGAAATATCCCCTTTCTTACGACTGAGTGAATTCTTTTCCTTGATATCAGTGCTATCAAGGATATAGCTTACAGTAGGGAGGACAGAGATCTCTCTGAATGTATAATGGACCTAATGCATCAACTGTAATGGTGTGAGTGATCTCATACAATTATTTCCAAGGGGTGTTGAGTCCACATGCTATCAGCATTAGTGTGCAGATGCCACAAGAAACCTGAGACTGTAATTTCCACATCCAATTCGCATAATGGATATGGAAATAGAAGTAATTTCAGATAGTAGATAGATATCACAAGCCAATAAAAAACATATATAGCTCAATTTCCTCTCCAGCACTCTAATAGAAGGTAAACAGCCATTCAGATCCAGTGTTGCTGTGGACACAGGCAGTGTTATGTCTTTGAGGGAATTAGTGATTGTGCAATGTGGAAAGGTACCTTCTTAAACTAAAAGGGGGAAAAAAATGGATTTTTTATGTCCTGTTATGACATGAAATGTCACTGTGTACCCAGGAAGGGGTGTAATCTTCACTTTGGCAACATGTTTTGGGCTTTCACACTCTGTGATACACAGTTTTCAACAGAAGCAGAACAGACAAAGAAATGAAAGCAAACATCTGACTTGTACAACTGAAAAGATCTTGGTTTATTGAAACAAACATTTCCATTTATATTTTTGTACTTGACCAAAGAATGTGAAGTCTTTTTTTATCAAGGTAAAAAAGACTGTCTCTGGTTTACTTGTTACTGTTGAGCACAGCATAAGGGATACCTAAGCTTTTGGTTTCTGTATGTAGAGGAATGTTAAAAGCTGAGTGTTTTCTCTGTGCTAGGATATGGGGATAATGAGCAAGTTCCACACCTATGGACAAATTTTTAACGAGTTAACATAGTGAACAGGAGAACTTTAGCTTCTCTATACTCTGTAAGCATAAAAGAGTTGAAGTTTCCTGCCTGTATTTATCTCTCTGCTACTGTTTGTCTCTCTTGGCAAAACATTTTAGACTGCAAATTGCTCAGGGCAGGCATGGCCCAGGGAAGAACAGTTTTTGGTCTGTCGGTATGTCCCCAATAAATATAGTTAATGAGAGTGGCACAAAGGATCAGAGACTTCAGTATTTGTTTCCATGGAATAGACTGCCATGTTCTTAGCCAGGCAACAATTTTAAAAGATTAAATAAATGTTTAGCAAATTAAGGAGTATCATTTTATAACCAGCTAGTGAGTTCTTGGGGAGATTGGAGTAGTAATTGAAAACGTGGTAAAAGTTTCCTTTGGAAAAGATAATAATTTGTAATAATGATAACGTTTCTTTTATAGTACTTGCTATTGCATTTGTATAATAGTTTTAAGTGTTCAATTCCTCTGTATAGATATGGTTGCTAATTGAACGTGTGTTGGGGATGAAAGACCTCTCATTAGACAAGTGAATTTTTCATAGGTTTATGAGGAAATCATTGCACTTGACTTTGGTCACTGATTGTTGTATAAATACAGAGCAGGTTGCACGATACAAATATAAGGGACTAAAGAGCACAAAGAAGATTGTAATGCCAGCTCAAATTCTGCAGCTTGTTGCTTTCTTGTTGACTGACTGCCAGGGGGATTTTCATGAAGATGAGAAAACAAGGAGAGGTCTTTTTAATTAAAATGTCTGTTTCTTTAAAAAATAGTAATAAGAAGTTAAACTTTTATATAAATCTGTTATTTTGATAAACGTTTTAAGTCCAGGTTGCAGTATTTATTTAAAATGCAGGAAAGAAAAATTAAGACCAAGGAAGTAGAGCCAGATATTTTTGAGACTTGTCTTGAAAGTGTAGCCTCTCTTCCTCAGTAGCCATCATCTTTTAGGTCTCTTGCTCGGAAATATTTGATTACTTCTCTCAGCTTGAACTAATACTAAAAGAACAACTGCTAGATTTCCTAAAGTTCATATTATATGGGACATTTTCTCATTCTGCAATATATGTACTGTTTTTTTAAAATCTCTGCTTGCAAGGGAGAAAAAATAATACATTATCTAGTCACAGGTAGTGATGCATTACATTTTAAGAAATTTGTTTCAGGAAAAAGAGAAGATTCTCAATTTTAGAACAGATTATCAAAGTGTTCTTTTTCCAGAATCTCTGTGTAGAAAAGATTCTGTCAATAGTTCAGAAGTTTGAGTTCTGGAAATTAGAAAAGATTAAGCTTTACAGTCTTGGGAGTTCAGATTACTTAGGATGAAAATTTATTTTTTATTTTTTTTCCTCTTTATTCCTTGAGCTTGTGTGCTAGAATCAAAGTTTATGTGTTCTGAATGTTCACAATTTGCATTGGGTGAGCGCGTTGAAGACGTGAAACCAGTAGGTTTCATTTGATGCTGGTATTTTCTTCTACTTTGTGTAAGTTATTGAGCATTTAAGCCCATAATGTTTTTGAAGTATGGTTTGGTAATTCCCACGTACTGTTATATTTAGATCGAGTCTGAAATTTAGAATCTTGCTTAAAATATTAAGTCAAGAAACAAACCAGCTTTTCTATCATCCATGTCTGTGGACCAGTGCAATAGGGAGTTATTAATTTCCATCTGATTTTCATAGCTATGTATTTTGAATCAAGGAAGGGCATACACTGTATGACAGCTTCACGATAAACAGTATGAATTAAAAATAACACTTAATTCTGTATTATGCAAAGCTAAACTCTCCTTGATCACACTAATATAAATGATTTCTCAAAAAAAGCTACTGTACTCCAGTTCCAAACTGGTGCCACCGATTGAATGCTAACAGCTTCTGGTCCAGTGACTGCAGAAAGCTATACAAAAATATTTTTATACTGCTCATACATAGTAATGTTCATGTCATCTTTTTTGTATCCTGAGTATGGAATATGTACTCTTAACACTGCTCCAGTCATTTTATTAGTGTGAACATGCATTTCTCCATTGCTTGATAGGGAACTGTGCTGAAGAAAGGAGCCAAATTCTTTCTACCTTCTATCTTGAGCTTACTACTTAGAGGGAGAAAACACAGTATTTTGCAAGTAGTCTTCCTCATTGCAGAAGTGCACTACTTGATCTTAGGGGTGTTTAGTATTTTATGACTTCATCTCAGCTTCTTCATTACTTATAAATCACTGACACTTCATACTTAAGCAATTAAAGCGAGTAACAATTAGCTTATTACCCCCATGATCCACTGCACAATAATTGCACTAGAGAATTCATTTAACATAATAAAACGAAGAACATTAGAAAGCATTTTGTGCAGAGCCAGCACTAGTTTGACAATAAGCTTTATGGTGGTTGAGTACCTTATGCTGTAGTAAAAGCAAATACATTCTCCATTATTGCAAGCCACTTGTATCAATCCAGCAGGGCAAATGGTGATTCTGAGTAAAAAGTAAATAGTCACACTGGCACAATCTCTCATTTCAAGTTAAACAAGTAAACCCAATTTTCTTTCCTCCTTCCATCCTTCTGTCCTTCATCTTCTTACTGTCTTATTACCATCTTCTGCCTGTCTGCCCATATTCCTTGCTAGTAAAGTAAGTAAAAAACTTTTAACAGTATGAACATTTGTGAAATTCATTATGGGTCCTTCACGTACCCAGTAATAAATTGAAGGTCATGAAAATGAGAAGCTGGCTTTGTATCAACTCCTGATTTCAAAAAACCATTCCAGTCTTTATTTATGTCTTTTGTCTACTGCAAAGCATGTAGATGAAATCTTGCCATATTTCAGCTGAATTAAGACAAGAATCAAAGCCTAGTGAAGTGATTAATATCAGTGATGTGGTGGGCAGTATCTTTTCCCATCTTGTGCATAATGTTTGCTCAATATTGTGTCATTGGAAGCCATTACTCAAGTGTCTTACCAAATACTGTTAACAGCCTGTAGCAGCTGTCAGTTCGACTGACCTCTACCATCTACATTCTCATAAGTGCTTTTTACTCTGAGATCTAATGCCTTTTATTTCTTCAAATATTAATACAGTAGTATTTTATGTGTCTTTTCAGATACTTCACTGAAATAAATTTGTAATCTCCATTTCTTCTTCTTATATAATTTTGTTTTCTACTTTTGCATACCAACAGTAGCATATTTTATTCCAGAGCTGACCCTTGCTAATTCCTTTGTAGTGACAGTACATTCAGATACCCCAGGAACTGGCAGTCCATTTTGAAATCTACCATTTTACTTAACCACTTCCACCGGGGTGGGACAGTTGGAAGCGTAATCCAAAATCAGTAGATCTGCTTGCAGATCCTCACCCAAAATTCATGCATCTTGGAGTTGACTACCTCCTTAAATTATTTAATGTTAAATCTGCTTGCTAGGGAATTTACGTTCTTATTACAAGGCACATGGGAACTGTTTCTGCCAACTCCATGGAAGGAAGACATCGGATGCCTCTTGCTTCTAACCGTGTGCCCTGATTTGTTGGGACGGAGATTGCTGCTATTTTATTTCCAAGAGAAGTGCACAGAATAATGCACTAAGAAAAGGCAAGAGTGTGGTTGAGCTAATACAGAGATGAAAATAAATTAGTAAAAGAAACATGCCAGCAGAGTTCTCTCCTTTCTCTGGTGACTGTCACGGAGTCGGAGGCTGAATTGTAGTTCTATTTCAGAAAAAGTACAAGAACAGTTTAGGAAACAGTCAGGGTCATGTCAGAGTTCCATTTGATGTGGCACCTTGTCTGGTTAGAATGTTCTTCCTATTTATCCCTCCCATCCTAAACACACAGTTACCACAATGTTTAGGTGTTTGTTGTCCAGAAATTTTATTTCAAATCTCTTTTGTTTTTTTGCTGTTTTATTCCCCTCACCAGACAACCAAAATGAGATTGAGAGAAATCAGTGCTCTACCCCACACTGTCCTACTCTATGAAGTTACATTGCAGGTGCAGAAGTGACAATAAAAAAGAAATCTAGAAGCAAGATTGTAATTCGTTGTGGATTTATTGTAAAGCTTGTATTAAAGCGTGTTGAGGAAAGTGTGTTTTGAATGGTTGCATTCTGAATGTTTTTCTCTTGACAAAAACCACATCAAACTATTATTCAATAAGCAAGACATTTAAATTCATTTAATAATTATTACTGACATCACAACAAAAGAATATACATGCAGAAATTAAATAATTTATTCCTGTTAGACTCATTGGTTCAGCTCATTAGAAAAAATAAACTAAGTTACTCAACAATACTGGGAAGTTAAAACCATGTACGAGGGAAGTAATGCCCTTTCCTTTGCCCTTTATTGTTCTGCCTATTTGGAAGAATGAACATTTAACCTCTGTGTTAGCATTGATAATAATGGTGGGTAGTACATCATAATCTTTCAGAGGAAGCCTCCAGAAAGCTATTTAAAAATATGACAAGTAAATAATACATAATTAGTCGAGTTTTCTGCATTCACTGACATAAAAAAATTAATGAACCTTTCTATCAGTTTGAAGAAAAAGTTGAACAATTATTCTAGTGCTGTCTGCAGTGTACTAGCTTTAGAATAGCTAATATCTTTTGTTAAGGCTGTAAGGAAAAGATGCATATTTTCCCCTGCATATTTTCCAGGCTCTGTGCCTTTATTTGTAATATTCCCCAAAGAAATTCTTTGTAAGGATAAATTACAATGGTATTGAAATAATTCCTGTTTCAGGGGGGCCTGATGGTAATGCTCTTTAATGACATCATTGTCGTTGGGATGAGCCCTGATCTCAATTTTTTCTGTCTCCGGGCGGTGTGTTTGCACGGGAGCAACTTGTTAGCAGTAAGCTCTGATTTATCGGCTGGGTCTCGGAGCCCTACTCATGGGTAGGCTCTCAGTGGAGCAGTATCCCATACCTTGGATTAGCTAACCTATTTGGATTGCAGATGACACGCTGCAGATGACACACGCATCCCTCTGTGCAGTGACAGCAAGGGGTTACCAGTCTTTTCAAAACAGAAGCGGGGTTTCAGTTTTGGTGGTGGTGATGGTGTTTTTTAGTTGTTTTTGTTTTGTTTTGCTTTGTTTTTAAAAGAACAATTATCATAGAAACCATGAGAACCTATTTCCTAGCTTTTGTCTGAAAATTATCCTTCCCTGCCCATGGGAAGGCTCAGTTCCAAAGAATCCCAGCCAGACTACCGTGTCTTCCTGCATCATTTCAGAAAAATAGTTCTATCTTTGGTCCAGGTAAAGATAACTTAAACTCCTTCATGTTCTTCTGATTTCTCCCCTTTCCACATGTACAAGGACATTTATTTGGTGACCTACTGAATATTAACTCCTAGAATTATCAGGAAACATGGAATCATAGAACGTTTTAGGCTGGAAGGGAACTCTAGAGGTCATCTGGTCCAACCGCCCTCCACATCTCTACCTTGGGTGATATGAGATATATGATTCTATTATTTTCTTTTTTATTTTTGTTTGCTGAAATACAGATTGTTTTAATATACTTCCATTTCGACACTTTATTCTGTGGATGATCAATTTGCTGGCAGATATTGTTTGTGTTTATGTCTAATGTAAACAGATGAAAATGTCCTTGTTACATAGATCAATATGTTGAGTATTTTATAAAGCTCCAGTTCTTCCCCTGATAAGTTGTGGGGTCTTCATGCTTACCTTTAAAGAGTCATACAAAGCACAGATTATTCTTTTATGTGGTTTGCTTCCATGCACTTCCATCACTTTCTTCTGCACAGGCAGAAAATTAAACACAGAAGAAACAACGCATACTTAGACCAACTGTCTGTATCTTCAGGTGTCTATCCCATACTTTTAACTTCCATCTGTACCTGGATCTAATACATCATCTTGGATGGTGGCCAAGAGCTGCAGGTAGGGAAGAGCATAAGCACAGGGCACGCTTGTGCCTGTACACCTTCTCTCCAGCAGTGTTCCCCGCTCCTGCCCTTCCCTTGAAGGTGCATTATTTTTTCCCGCTAAAGAAAATTCAGATAGCTACCCTAAGGAATTAACTAGTTATTATTTGAGTTACAGGAAATACCTGAAACAATTTCTTTAGATTGCATTGTACTTTGACCTGTGACATTTCTGCCTTCCATCACACATCGAGCTTTAACGAACGCTTACACCTTTCTTCTGAAATATTTCTAGGTTTCGGAGGTAATAGGTGTGGATGACTGTCAGTGTATGAGTTCTGTTGGCAACATTTTCACCAAGTGAGCTTTTTGAAACGTTGCTTTTGATTCTTCATCGATTTGAAGTATTTGAAAGGTTTTGTCCTCACTGGTGCGTTACAGCAATTGTGATTCCAGGGACGGATTTATCGCTGGTTTATCTTATAGTGTTGTGAATGATGTGGATGAGTGAGCAGCATATATCAGGTCCTCGAATTAGGCATTTATTCTGAATGTATATATAACTGCATTAATCAAACCCACTAATCTGCACTGAACCTTCTCATTTCCCCAGTTTATTATATATTTTAGTAAAAAACCTTCCTATTTTTGCATTTGTCTTGCTAAAGTGATGATTGAGAATGTTCTGACAAAAACAGTTCTAAATAACAGCCTGTCTCCATGTACTAATAGATAATATTTGAATAAAGACACTGATTTCCAAGCAGAAGGTGCTCATTAGCAACATTTTAAATAACCATAATAATTATTTGATAGCGAAATACGTATGTGGTCATGTTTGATTCCAGCAGTATAATCAGTTAGTTATTCTACAAAACGTATATAGAGAGAAGCAAACCAATCATATCATTTCTTCTTTTATGTGTTTTTAATAATGAGACTTCCTCAATCAATTAAAACAAAAAAACCCCAAAGCAGCTGGAAAGTATAATTCCCATGAGTGCACCTCATCCCCTTGTCCAGGCTGTAAGGACATTAAATGGTATTGGCACTGGCATCCGTGAGTGGCTTTGGCCACCGGCTGCATTTTCTACCGGGGACCAAAAGCTGACCCTTCCAGCCTGGTGGTTCAGCTGGTTTTCCAGCCACCTTATTGTCCATTTATCCAGTCTGCATTTCACCAGTGTGGCTGCAAGGAGTCAAAAGCCCTGCTGAAGTCAAACTGCACTCTTTTCTCCTTGCCCAC
Organism: Chloroceryle aenea; assembly: GCA_013399075.1. Classification (NCBI taxonomy): domain Eukaryota; kingdom Metazoa; phylum Chordata; class Aves; order Coraciiformes; family Cerylidae; genus Chloroceryle; species Chloroceryle aenea. The sequence continues at coordinate 148,181 of VWZY01001684.1, forward strand.
AGTGTCAGTCAGCCTGGCTCGGTCCAATGTTACCCCTTGGGTCAACTGTCCAGCTCCTCTCACCTCTCTGTTCCCTGACACCTTCAGTCCTGTCCCTGCTTCCCGCGGTGACAGTTTAGTGACAGTTTGTGGTTCCAATCGCCCATCTAAATAGAAGTATAGTAGGAAGGTTCTGGATGTTTTGAGGCTTTCTAGGCTACTCAAGAAACTATTCTCATAGCTGCAGAGGCACAAGAGTCGGACAAAAGGCATCATTCGGAATGAAGGCACAGAGCTCTAGGTGAAGTTTGAACACCATTCTCTAAGGCCACCACGTGTTGCAGGCTTAAGAAACTTTAAGAATAAACCCTAAGAATTTAAAAAGCCTATTCAAAAATATATGTTGCAATTAACAGAGCAGGGATTTTCTCCCATACATTTTTCAATTTCCTGACTAATCTCCTCATTTACTCTGAAGCATCAAATTTGTCTGGAAATATTATCATTTCAGAAAAAAAGCATGAAGATAACTTTAATTATACCAGCATATATTACCAGTGTTCCTATTCAGACTACTTAGGGAAGAATTTGGATGCAATTCCAAAGTTAAAATAGTTTTTCTGTTCTTTTTAGAAGATCTGCCATTGCACTGATGATCCTTCAACCCTGCATTCTCTTTTTCCCAAGTGATACGGTTATGAATATTTCAAAAATAAAAGCTGTATTTGAAACTTTTGAGACTGCACAGTACTGTAGGATGTTTTTTAGTATGAGCTCTCTACTTCATATTTCAGCAGTCTACAGTTTAGCAAGATTCTAATAATGTATAATAATGTTACACCAAATTAATGTAATAAAACCTTGGAGCAAATTGTCCTGCCTATGTACAATTAAGAAGCAGCAGCCTTCAGAATTTTAATGCTGCTGAGATGAGGGAGTTGTAAATGGGTTGTTTGCCTTACCTAAGTTTACCTCTAAGTCTCCTTATTTGTAGTATCTGGGTTAAAAAAAAAAAAGCCACCCCCCCAAACTACATGTTTAACCAGACTGTAACAGGAATAAGTAGTATAATAAAGGATGATAAAGACCATTATGGAATCTGTTATTTCTTTCTGAGCTAGTTTGTTTGCTTTTTATTAGTTTACTCATTAGGATCACTGAAATGTGGTCTGCATAGATCTCTTGGTAAGGATGTTCAGCGTTTTGTCCTGCTGACTTTTACCAGGGAGAGCCGTTCGCTCACTTCAGGGTTATTAATGTTATCCATCTCATTTCGAAACAAATTACAAACACCTTCATGGAGGGGGGCATATGTTCTTTTGTCTCTTCTTTATCAGCAAAGCTTTCTTATGCAGTCTGGAAGAGTTGTTATGCAGCAGCTCGAGCGAACTGAGTGCACTTAAGTGTTAATGTGATCATAAAGAACAAAATCAAGAATGAATCCTGATAAAAACCAACCCTGTAACTATACGTATAAAGCAATATCTTTGAGAGATTTACTGAGTATACACTTTAAAATATCAGATTTATAACTCACACTGATTTTTTGTGATTAGTTTGTAAAGTTCCTTTAGAATCCAGAGTTTTTCTCCTACACTAATACACATTTTAGCACATATTAATATTTCTGCCCATTCTGTTTGATCCACACAGGATACATAAACATGGCTTCATATTTTTCTCTGAGCATTTTATTTCCTAAAAATATTGAAGAGAATTCTTTGTAAGAAAAGGTAAGAATTAGCAAAAAAATTCCCGTCGGTCTAATAATTTTAAATTGTCCTGCACATCATCTGATGTCTATGTCCTGCTTCTCCAAACAGTCTTAAGATCATTTGTCTTCTTTTGAGTATTCAGAGAAAGCAGAACTGACCTCCTTGCCCCCTGCCTGGTGTTCAATTACCTGAACAACTTGGCATTTACCGTCTGTCCTGCCACCTTTGAACAACCTCAACCTTTGTGATGTGTATTAGGAAGCATCCCGAGTACAGCTAACCAGTATAAATTTTCCTGATAAATTCTTTGCACGGGAAAGAAAGTCTTTGAAAAAATCCTAATCGAGGTGGGATGGCCACTTCAGAAAGCAGAATGAGAAAACTTTTGTTAGTCGTGGCTTGTTTATATTTCTACTGCAGTAACTCTGCACATCGTCTTAGGAAAAGCTGATGGTATCGTTCATATCGGGAATACTGATGAATAGGTTTCCATCCCAGTCTGTTAAATATGCTGTGATTCTAAACAATGAACTCAGAACACGCTGCAATTTACTGCTTCAGTCTGTCAGTGACAAAACTCTGTAAAGGACTCCTGTACTCACTGCCTCTAATAAAACTTCCACAGCAGAACTTCCCAGAGGAAACTCCAATAGCGAGCAGCTACGACAAGTGTCAGCCTATACTTTTGCAGAAATCTTTCTTGTCTCTATTTTTTCTTCTCACAGCAATACATAAGCAAAAATGTGCTAGCACCAATTCCACGTAGACTGTATGAAAATGTTTGTGTTGTGTTAAATATTCAAGCTGAACAAGGTACTGTTAGAATTTGAGAGCACTAAAATCGAACCACTTTGGTAAATCCTGATGCAGATGACTGGGGGGAAGGATATGGTGCAATTGTGAAATACTGTGTTTTCTTATGAAACTGTGTGAAAAACCATGAGGCGTGGGATGCAGCCAAGAAGCTGGGATAGACAAAGCTCTGAGACTACCAAGATGATAATTTTTGTCATTTCTTTCTATGTTGATCAAATAATTGCATTTATAAAAGCTTCTTTGGACATGCCTAAGGGCCTGCAAAGTTTTGGGCACAAAAATCTGAGTGGGAGATTTTCTCCTACTCTAAGTGTAACAACTTCGAAGTGAAGCAACAAGATATAGCAGAATTCTGTTACAATAAAAATTGTAGTCCCATAAAAAAGCACACTAGAACAGTTGAATTTGATAATGTGTATGTGGGCTTGCTCTTGCTTTTATCAGTACTATACTGTTTTGATAATTTCCCAGACACAACTGTGGAGTAATTGTATATCTGGAATGGTTGAAAGCATGAGGCAAATACAATCTAAGCAAGTTTTCCTAGAGTAATTGTATACTGTCATGTGTGATTGGCTCAGTGTTATACAAAGTATACAAAACATAAGCAAGTAGGTGTCTTTAATTAAATACAAACATTACCATGCTGGTATTCCTCTTCTTCCAAGAACTTCAGGAGTGTGTTTTTATGATTCAGTCCATTGTGCATGTTTTTTTCCTCTCAAGGGTAGTCTGAGAACTAGAAGCACTGGCTATTGTGCTGTGCAGATCTTTAACCTGACTGCAGAAGAAGTACAGCTCTTTCCCCCAACATATCGTGCTTGTGTTTTGTGTGACTGTAGCCATGCTGCTCCTAGAGCAGAGGTGCTAGGTCCTGGCATGTCCTGGAAGGTCCTGTACCTCCTGTTGGTTCAGGAAACTCTGTGACGTGTGGCATTGCTGAGCATCACCCAGCTGTGCCAGGGCTCAGTGAGAGACCTGCATGGTGTCCGTCTCCTTTCCCTCTGCCCAGCTGAGCAGAGGAGAATTGGCTGCCTGAAAATTCTTCTACTCTCGGGTAGTTTCAGGATGGTCAAAGTCAGAATTTGTCAATAGAAACTGCCACTGAAAGTGAAGTGACAACTGGTTTAGAACAGTTTAGGATGCCTGGGTATACTTTTTTTCCGGTATGCCTTTGTTTCAGGAACTTTGTATGTTGGAGTTGCAAGTAGTCTGCAGTTTGACTGTCTGTAATATTGAGCGTAGGCCTGAATCCAGTCTTAAACTGAACTTCTGACTGCCCCTGCTTCATGAAAGCAGGCTTTATATTCAGATTCTTGACTTGGGGAGAAAGCAGAATGCAGAATCTGACACCACTTGGGCATTGTCTGTAACATAGATGGAACTGGGTATGCTGTGCCTCCAAGTACCCCACCCCATCTGTCTTGTAGAAGACAAAACTGATGTACAGGTTTAGGGTAAATCAAGTTTCAGTTTCTAGCTGGCACAAGAACACTTTGGAAAAGACTCACTTCTTCAATTCTTCCTGAGTAAAATGAGAGTTGTGACACTTATCTTCTAAGAGAATCGTAAAGATAAATTCAGTGTAGGTTTCAGGTGCTCAAAAACTTTAATGGAGGAGGTTGTATAAATACCCAGGAAAAAAAATCAGTGAAACCAATCTATTAGGACATACTTAACAGTAGCTTACAATGGATAATTATCCATTGCTTCACTGCTACTGGGCAATTACACTGCTAGTAAACTAAATTAGTCCATCTGTGGGTTATGTGTCTCTGGGATATTCAGTTAATTACATTACAGTATATTTTTGCTCATGTGAAGCAGAAATATCTAGTGGTTAAAAGGCTGAATAATGAATTTGGAGGTGTGGTATAGATGCAGCTCATTGCATAATGTCCTTGTTCATCACACTGTCTTGTCTCCCTCAGCTGAGGCTCTGAAGGAGTTAAACACCACTCTCTGAACTTCATTATACACTTGGTGATTAACAGAAAGAGAACTGGCATTGCCTCCTTATGGATGAATGCTTTAGATTATTTTGTATGTGTCTGTAGCCTCGTTGAGCAATCAGCATGTGATACAGAGCTTTCTGTAGCAGGGAGCGGGGGCTCGATCGGCATTTTGAGGAAGAAAACCTGAAATCCTTTTAATTTGTCCTAAAATTTTCAGAAGTGGGTACTTAACAACATAGTTGCATGAACCCAAAACTGAGACTTCTAAAATGTTTTTTGTGGCTTGAATGTGCGTCAGTGTAGAGGTAATTAAAACAGTCAGAAGAAAATTTCTGACAAGCTGACATTTTCAAAACAAATAAAGATTCTCCGGATATTTATAACTTTGTGTCAAGGACAATTTATACTCCATGTCATATTACAAGATTTAATTTGTTTTTGTTGTCATACTATATTAGCTTTAAAAGACTTTTAATATTTCAGCAGCTGCTGCCTTGCCCCAGTCAGTACCAAAGAAACATTCAGTACTGACTGTACAGAATATGCCAAGCATGTTCTTCGGAGTACTCGCCCTTCACCTCTAGACGAGTATCTTTCTATGTGATATGTCTCATTACATGTATCATGCTGTTCCGAGTGTGTGAAGGGGCAGAACTTGTCCCTCGCAGGAAAATAAAAACCCAAATTTTCTAAATCACCGTGATTCCGGGTTGAATCAGGGTCGAAAGGTCTTGAAACAATATATCAGAGAGATCATTTTGCTTTTTGTCTACCAGATTTCTGTATGCCCACTCTAAGAATGGGACAGTGTATATTTAATTGAAATTCTTACCGGTATTGAGAATTTGGAAAAAGTAATATTGCTGTTTCTACTTTTCTTCTAATATATATGTATATCCAGAGTATAATTTGTGTGAGAGTTACTCATTAAAATACATGTTTTGGGGTCAGATTTTTGGTTTTCTCATAGCTGTCCTGGTCATTACATATTTCCTAATTATTTGTCAAGCTTCATTACAATATCTCCATTTTCCATTCTAAATTAGATCTCCTGTGATTTGGTTATGAAATCCTGTTCTTTACTGCACAATAGGAGCGTGTAGCATTCCAGGATAAGTCTAGGATAATAAGTATTGTTGGGAAGATATGGTTATGATAGTAGTGCTAAGCCGTTGGGGTTTTTTTCAGTCCTCTAATTATCAAAATTCTGCAGCAGTGCTGAAAATATGACACCGCCACTTGGGCTGATAAATCGGAAATGACACAATTCAGAACAGTGCTTTGAACCTGTACCAGAGGTTAAAACTATTAACAGTGAAGTAGCTTACTGAAATTAGACTCTACTTGAAGCAAATTGATGTCATTGATTTGTATGACAGGCTGTAGTACTCAGCCTTTAGTGAGCCTATCTGCGTTAAGCAGAGGGTACTGTCACCTTCATATTTTTCAAGACTGTCCCAGACCATTCCCACTGTTAAGTTTCAATTAAACAAATTTGGTTGGAAAAAATGTTCTATATGTCTTTTATCTACCCTGAGCTGCTGGCAAAACAAACTGGCTTTTCCATATTTGGCATTTATTAATAATATTTTGAATACCACTGCGCTTTTTAAGCCGAGTGTGGTGGAATTCTCATGTGGGATTATTAAATGAGTCGATTTGCATTCTAATGAGAACAAATGTTTGGGATTGCATTGTTAAAATGCTAAAACGGTGTGTGTATAATTATTTTGCAGCTTACATTCGCAGAACTCATTTCCCCAAACTCTTTTTTTTAAATAACTAAAGAGACAGAGCATACTGACGGCTGGAGGGGAGGTGATTAGGGTAATTTAAACTGTTCACAAATGACTTTGCTTCTGAATGAAAGCATTTCTTTGGCTTTGCTGTGCTCCTTTCATTATCTTTAAGCGGCTGCAGTGTTGAGTCCCATAAGAAGTCTCACCAAGCTCTCTTTCCTTGTACAATTTCTCATTTGTATTGATTAATCATTTTGTAATTCCATTCTAGGTTGCCTTGCTCATCTTTAAGGCATGTGCTGCTTTTTCTTTGCTTGTCTATCCTGTAACGGTTATGTTGTCTCTTCTAATACCTTAGCTTTATCACTGCAAGTCAAGCTTTAAAACATTAATCCCTTCATGCTTTAATTTCATATTCTATTACCAGAATGAATGCAAATACTGCTTCCTTTTTGCTCCTTTTTAATCATCTTCACTACAGCTTTTGCAAATGGTCCAAGAGCAAAGTAAGCTTTTCATTACAGTCAAAGTCAAAGATTTGTTCGGCTACTCTTTTCACATATTTTTCCACAACTGTTGCCAAACAAGAATTGTTTACTGCAGGCTTCTGAGATGTTCTGCTGCCTTTCTGTTCCCCATCTCGTGCACTGCAAAGCAGCGCCGCTTAAAATACTGCTTTCCAAAGAAAAGCTGTGTGTTGCTCAGGGCAAATTACCATGAGATACTGCAGGGAGGTTTTAATAAAACCTTGTCTTCCCCGCCCCCACCGTGTTCTCTTGTCATAAGCAATTGTGGTTGCGAGGTGTGGGTAGGGGCTGCTCTTTGACTTGCTGTGTGAACCACCAGGCACCACTCTGGCATTGTAAACTGATGTAAAATTTATAGAGAGAGACTTTTGCAGCTCCACAGTTAAGCTCAAGTTATACTCTTCAAGCAGGTTTTAAATCCCTGAGATTGACGCAAACTTTTTTCAAAGATCCCATCAGAAAACTTGCACCATTTTCAGGAGAAATTATACATGTGGAAGTTTCTAGCTAAAAAACCCCACAATGTACAGTCTGGCTACGGTTCAGCGTTCTAAGTGCCTGATAGTCCTTTTATACTGATCTGCTTTGTTATGGTTGGTTTGTTTCTGGTTGGGTTTGGTTTTTTTCTCAGGTCCTCTTTTTATCCTCAGATAATTCTGAGACCTGCAGGATATTGATTTATTTTAGAGCAAAATTCAGTGTTATCTGAATGAATATTCCTATTTCAAATTAGCAGTAGCATCTTGTGCCAAAGAACCCCAAGGACTTGTCCTCTCCAGTTTTCATAGAGAAGGAAGGAGCTGCATCGTGGGACCTAATTCTAAGTTAGAGGGCAAAGGGCTGTGTTATCTATCCCTCAGGAAGAACACTCAAGAAAGACAAAAACATTCCTTTTCCTTCTCATTGGCTGTTATATTGTTTCTTGTGTCAAAAGAACAGTCCTTTGAGTTAGAGTAATTATATTGTATCAGACATTTTTCTTCCAAAACTTCTTTATGTTTCCAATTCTCCTCTCTCCAACAAACTTGCAGTCGGTAATTGTGTATAGGCTGGATAGATTTGTTGGAACTGAGAAATCTGTGCTTATATTGACTTAGGTCTGTAAAAGCAGCAGGCTCCACTGCCTCTTTTGATGAAGACTTGAGAACATATCCTGGGTACCATCTTCCACGGCGCATGATCTGTTTTTCTACAGAGTCTAAAGCAGACACAAAATTGAAGTCTGCTGGTCTTCCAGTCTAACAATACCTCAATCAAAACAGAGTTTCTGTTGCTGCAGAAGTCTCGTTTCTTTCAGCTAGGAGACTTCTGAAGAGAATAAAAGCAATAACACAAATGCCATCTTGACACAGCTATGAAGTTGTAAACCTGGGGAAGTTTCACCCTCAGAAATACTTTGGTTTTCCCCTTCGCAATTCATTCACCATTTTCAGTCATTCACAGTGGACGGGATCCATGCCAAATCTTTGTGTTCAACTTCACGGCCTTTATATTTACGGAAACAGGCCAAGGGTTTCCATGAAATGAGTGAGAAAAAATGTGAATATATCTGCTAAATTACGGAAGAACTAACTATTTTGTATGTTCTTATGCTAACGTGATAAAGCCATTAATCATTATTAAATCACAATGCTCATCAACATGTATTTACAGCTTAATTAAGAACCCTGCTCTCTAAAACTGCCAATTAATTAGCAGAAGCACAAACACCTATCCACCCACAATCTGTTAAATCATTGGTTATTGTGACCTTTTATTCTTTCCGTAGCTTCACAACATCCTTTAAAATATCATCCACTCCAGTCTTTCCTTAGAGGCTTTTGAGTTCACGTATGCATCAGAACAGTTATCAGGAAGACATTTGTACACATCGGGAGAATTCTTCATAAGCTTGTGGTATTTAGTAGCAGTTAGGTTGGCTTTAGACCTCCGGTGTTTTGGGCTAGGGCAATACTATTGCCTAAGGGAAGGTAAAATTCAACCTATGTAGTGCGGTGTTTCACCCCATTTGTTTCAGCAGTATGTGGCTTAATTATGACTATTCAGCAATGGCTGTTCTTTTGTCTGTTCTGCCATTTTGTACTCAGCAAAGCAGGAACTGGCAGGCAGCATGCTAAATTTGATCTAATTTTTGATTCTGATCACAACAACATGTAGAACAATTCCGCCCTCACGGGTCAGCTCACTGCGCACCCACAGCGAGTCTGCCCGCCCAGTGCATACCTACCCTGTTTACCCCATGCTTACTTAACCACGTGGGATCTGGACGAGAAGTAGGAAAGCATTTACATTTAAATTTTTGCAAATGTTATGCCCTACACTCAGTTGGGCTTTATGGAATGTTTCAGAGTTCAAGCTGCTCAGTGGCAGCTCTTGGATGTCTCCTTCTGGAAGGTTCTTCTCAGAATTGTGGCAGCTCGAATCACATCTGCTGGCTGAGGGAACTGGAAGAATTATTTAGGTTGGAAAAGACCTTTAAGATCATTGTACCCTGTTCAGTGTTTACATTAATACATTTAATGTTAACTCGCAGCAGTTGCTAATACTGTTGCTACAGCCATAGTGGGGTTTCTCTTCTGCAGGCAGCGTGAGGCTGAGGCTGAGGCCGGGGCAAGGGCCAGGGCCAGGGCCTGGGCCAGCAGCGGCAGCAGCACAGGTGGTGTGGCACAGGTGGGGGAGATGGGCCCTGCCCCAGCCGGCAGCTGAGGGTAGCTAAGCACAGCTGAGCCGTGGCTGCCATTATGACTGTGGGTGGCTGGGCGGACAAAGAGGTGGAAGAGCTGAGGAAGAAAGGTGGGAGAGCGGGCTGTAAATCAGGTAAAGAGTTCCTTTCTTTTTACAGGGAAAAATTTTTATG
>VWZY01001684.1:157802-210824 GCA_013399075.1 Chloroceryle aenea
TTGGGGGGGAGGGAGTGTGTGGGGGGTAGGGTAGGGGGTGTCCAGAGCGGGGCAGCCCTGAGGTAGAATGGTGGTGGGGAAGGAGAGGGAGGACTGGGCAGTGAGAGGTCTTCTTCGTGGGGCTGCTCCCCTCCTGAGGAGCTGTGCTCATTGTGCTGTCCTGGGAAGTGACAGCAAGGGAGTGGTGCTTGATACAGTTGGGACTGGGCTGTGCTAGGTGCTGGCCCTCAGGGGCAGCCCTTTTGCCAGTGGGGTGGTGACTGGGAGCGCCTTGAGGGCAGAGCAGCTTCTGGAAAAGAAAGGTGAGGCACCATTGTCTCAGTACTCAGAAGAAACGTTTTAAAAGGCTCTTTTCAGTTTTGTACTTAGTGACTAGTGCTGCCTGGTTCAGGACTGGTAAAGCTAGAAACTGCTACTAGTAAATACAGACTCAGATTTGGGAGTGTTGTTGTCAGGACTGTTTATCTTGTCTGCATATTCGTGTGCTCTTTAGATGCAGTTGTGTGTCTCTACCGACCCTGCCAGGTAATCCTGGCAGTGCTGTGTTAGTGAGGGGGAGTGAAGATGAAGCTGTCTTCAGATCTGTGTTAGAAGGGACCTGAGGGAGATGTGTAGCTCTCCGTCTCCTCTGTGTGTGCATTTTATTGCTCTAAGTAGCCCTCGGTAATGGTAATACCAAGTATATCGCTTCTACTTTCACGTTAGCACAGCTTTACTGACTGTGCAGAAGTGCCTTGGGGTGTGACCAGTGGATAGACGAATGCCTCTGGATACAATTGTATTTGTAGGCTTGTTTCGTGATCTCATGACTTAAGCTTTGGTACTATGACTGGTACTTGTATTCCTGAGGAAAAATATTCATCTTGTGCCTTTGAATTTTCACTCTTCTGAAACAGCATTAATTCCGAAACAGGTGTGTTTAAAAAGGTAGAAAGTTAAACCACCTGGAAAACCAAACATTTCATTTGCTGCAGGGTGCTGTCTCAAGGAGGCTTTCATAAATGGTACATGCCAAGGAGATCCCTTCCTGCTCTGCTTACCCAGAAGTACCAAAAAGCTTCTATTTCATCCAGGTTTTTCCATTTCTCAGCTCTTCAAAGACCAAAAGACCTTCGGTCTGTAAATCTGTCGTGCTCTGATGGGAAATTTTCCTATAAACCCTTCTGGTTTAGTCTTTCAGGCATTTCAAATATCTGTCCTTTATGTAAGGTTATGGCATAAAACTGAAGATGAAGCTGTCTAGAAAAGCTGTTATTAGACTTCTGTTAGTTGCTATGCTGGTAGACATAGGTGGCAGAATACTGATAGTGACCAATAGGTCTTAAAAACTATCAAGATTCTAATGAACATTTGTTTTCTTGCTAGTGAAAGGCGCAGAATATTTTTGTTTTCTGTCCAAAGTTTTCAGTGGTGGTGAAGTCTTCTGAACAAGAACAGAGTATTTACCTCTCACCCTTTCTCTTCTCTTATAATTCCTGCTAGAATATAAACTCAGTGAAGTAAGAATGAAATGTATCTCGTCTTTTATTTGTATTCATTTTCTAGTAAGATAACAGTATGTTATGCATCCCAGTCTCAATGTCCACATGGTAAGATTTTTGAAGTCTGTGAGCTTGAGAAGGAATCCTGCTACATAGAAACGTGTATGCAGTTACAACATTTATTTTTTAAATGGAGGCTAGTCAGAGTTGTACACTTACAAAGCAGTAAATTTGAGAAAAGGCTGAAAATTCATCAAGTAATGCAGGTTTCTAGATAGCAGATAACCTTAAGAGAGGCAAAACTGTCTTAAAAAAATGAAAGTTTTTGCACTTAAAAGCATGATTTTTGCAAAGGTAAAGGATGGACAGCTGGTTTTGATTTTTACCTTAGTAACATTCTGGAAAAAACATTGTAGGAACCTGCTCAGCCTGTTAACTAGATGCAATCGCATCTATTTGCCTGTTTCCATGTAGATGCATTTTAATTTCTTGATGTGTAGACCAGGACACACAAATACTGTTTTCTTTTGCTTAAGAATATGAAGCCTGTTAGACATTTCAAAAGGAACATATCCTCTTTATGTAAAACCAAATAATAAGCTCACTAGCTGTTGCATTTGACATTATTAACTGAAAAAAAAGGAAATAGTTTCTCCATTTCTTTAGTCCTCTGTTCACTTATCTATTCTGTCTCTCATACTTGGTTGCCTGTCGTTTCCTCTCTTGCTCCCACTCCCCACTGCTGTTTCCCTAAGAATTAAGAGAAAAAGAAAAGAAAATTAAAGGTTATAAGGAGTAAGTTCCTAATCGCTTGGGGAAATAAAAACTAAATTCCATAGCTTGCATTTGACAAAAACTCAAATCACAATAAAGAGTAGAGGTGCCAAGGAAAATGCTATAGAGACTGTCAGGAGCCTAGGAACTCAATATGCTAAATGGGACTTGGTTGTCTGTGAGCAACCCCAGACAGCCACTGGCTCGCATTCACCCAGCAGGAATGAGGAGAGAATCGGAAAGGTAAAAATGTGAGAACATGTGGCTTGAGCTAAAGACAGTTTAATAGGTGATACTGAGCTGCGTGCAGAAGCAAAGCAAACCAAGGAATTAATTCGTTAGTTCCCATCTTCAGGCAGGTGTTCAGCCATCCGGGCTCCTTCACATGTAATGGTGACTAGACAAATACTGTAACTCTGAACATCATCCCCCCCTACCTCTACCCAGCTTTATATGCTGAGTGTCATGTCATATGGGGTCAGCTGGGGTCAGCTGCCCCAGCTGTATCTGTGCTGAACTGGTGCGAACAGAAAAGGCAGGGATTCTGTGTAGGTGCTGCTCAGCTACAGCTAAAACATCCCTGTGTTAGCAGTGCTGTTTTCAGCACAAAGCTGAAACATAGCCCCATACCAGCTACTGTGAGGAAAATTATCCCAGCCAAAACCAGCACACAGAACCTTTGCCTGCTTCTAGTTGTGCTACGTGCCAGGACAGAAGCTGTAATTTTAGTCGTACTGCACTTGAGTATTGAGTCTGATTTAGGCTCAACTTTCCTGAGTGACACCAATGAATCCGAAAGTCAGTTGACAGATATTTAATCTTACTTATGTTTTGGCACATTAGAAATTTATGCATGTAATTGAATTGTGCCTCTTCTGAGGGGTTATACTTTAGCAGTAAAATAAAGGAGGTGATCTGTTAGCATGCACAGCAGATACTAATGCTATTAATAGCTTCAAGTGTTCTTTATCTTTATGAAGAACAGTTCAAGATTATCTTCGCCACTATCATTAAATTGTATATTATGTGAGCTGAATATTGAAGTTGAAAATATGCTCTGACAATATACACATGCTTAAAATTATGATATTTCATGGCCAATTTGAAGTCAGTGGTACAAGGATTACTTCATAAAAATAAGTAATTCTCCAGCATTCTAGCTGAAAGCACATTTGACCAATGTCAAGTAATGATCTATGCACGACAGTAAGTAACTGATATTGTTTGGGGATATTTCACAAATGGGGTGATGGAAGGAGAGAGGAGGAAACAAAAAAAAATTCTGTTTTTGTGACTAGTAGTGTAAAGGCTACGCCAGGGTTGGCTTTCCTAACATTGACACTGCTTAGGAACTCCTGAGTCTTCTTTCAAGGTTATGCTTCTGCAACTGGAGCTCTGTGGGGATATAGAAATACTACTTATCTGAAAATTCAGATGAGAACTTTCTCTTTGGTGCTTTAACAAACCACCAAACCAGGCCATGACAATACTCAGTGACTCAGTGACAATACTCAGGCTAACAAGTGGAAGTGCCAAGTGAAAAAGACAGTGTCTTGGAGATAGCACTTAATGTCTGCAAAATTTCTGTTAGTGTATCTGCTGTGTTTAAATGGGAATATATCCCAGTATAATTTGCAAGCTGTCTTCAGTGACTGTGTGCCCCATGTTTGAACACTGTCGGGGTGAGAGAGATGTTAGCTGAAGCTAAACCTGTCAGAGTGGAATGCTCCCATCTACCACAGATGTAATGAGACAAACTGAACTAAATTTCAGATCTGTCAGTGAGTTTAAGGTGGTATTTTTTTATTCAGCATGTAAAATAGATATCACTATTCATTTCAGCTCAGGATAGAAGATAAACACAAATGCTTTTAAAGTAAATATTAGTGATATTTGTTATCCTGATAAACTGTCAGTTACAAGAAGACAAATGGAAATGCTGAACAGAAGTTCCAATGCAGATGTTGTCTCTGGAGATGTGCAGAGAAAGTGAGGAAAAAAAAAAAAGAAAATATATAAGTAACTTTGAAATTGTTTTTAAAACTATAGCTAGTATACATATCACAGCATCTTCTGGTGTGTGTTGATGTTATCATGAGCACCCATCAAACACGGAATCACTACTGTCACCTGCAAGCCTGTCTGCAAAAATGTGGAGGTATCTCCTAGGTTGTGATGATCCCCTCTTTCCTTCCTCAGCTGTGAAGGAGGAGTGTCACTTTCTCAGCTCAGAATGCCCTCACTGCTTCTATGAAATGTCTGCTCCTCTCTGGGACTGATATTGACCCGTCCTGCTCTCAACTCTTGAATGTCTCGTTACTACTGAAGTCATCATGAATTGCAGTCTCTTGCAAAGAATAGCAGGATATTAAATTTAAAATCATGTGATAGGAAGTGTATTAAAGAGAATCCTTGTAGTATGATACGGGGGCTGCGGAAGTACGTGTGTTTTAAAACTACAAACAGCATTCTGTGATAAACAGCACAGAGCAGTAGGAGTGGTGGTGGCGGCAGCATCTGCCTTGTAAGAGCTCTCTTAGGATGTAGAATGTTTAAAAGATTTATTGTTGTTTCACACTCGTGTGCTCTCGTGAAAATCCTATCAGCTTGATGATTGTGAGGTATGTTGTGAATACAGGATATTAAATGGAATCCTTACTTTTTTTGGCCTTAAGGAATTTCCACGAGTTCAGTGTATGCAAAGCACATTCATAACCAAGTTAGGGTTCAGATAGCACAACGTGATGCTACACTCCAAATCTTGTTAGAGGCAAAAAGAAAACATACCTTGCATAGCAAGACAAGACTATATTGTTAGTATTTTCCAAGTGTAACACTGAAATCAGAGTGTTATTACTACTGGTGTGGTTTAGTTACAGCAAACAGAACAAAATTAGTACTGGTACACAGAAGCAGTCTCTGTAATATAGTTTAGATTGCCCTACACACATATGTGCTGTTATGTACCCCGTTTCCTGGTGATGTGACAACCCTTTTCCTTCTCGTCTGGGTCCTTAGGCTGATGGCTTCAGTTTGGTGTGGTTGATGAAGGAACAGGGTGGCAAGTTGTCAATGTTTTGAGTCCTTGACTGGAAGGCAGCTCATCCTACCTTGTCTTTCTCGCTTTGTTGTTGACGTGCGTTCCTCCTTATAAATTTGCTAACATGCTTTTAGACTTTTCTCTCACCTGCGGCTCCATGTCACACGTGGGTTTTAGTATTTTTATGAAGCCTTTGTTTGTTACACCTAAAACAATTTCTGTCCAGCTTCAGTTTAGTGTTTAACTGGCCACTGGTGAATTTGTAGCCTTGGGGTCTCCAGTGCAAAGCCTGGGCCCTTCTTTTACACTTGTACTCCACAGTACCCTGGGTCTGTCTTTCTCACAGCCTCTGCTACCTCTCCAAATCTGTATTTCTCTGCACTGTATCTCTCTCTATGCTGCTTGTAAATATCTCCTTCTACACAGAGTAACTACTTTTTACTATTATCCGTAATTGTTAGTTTATATTTGCAAAGATAAGTACAGCTAATTAGTCATTAGAAAAATTGTTATAACTAAACCAAGTAAAAAATAATCCAGGCAGGGTGAAAAAGGGTGCATCCCAAGGCTTGGCAAATTTGGCACAATTCCCGTGGCCTGTTATTAGCAGTGTTATTAAAATATTGCTGGACTACAGGACTATGATGCCTGTGTGGGACCCTGTGCAGTTGGGCAGTGTGGGACACCAAGTAACAAAGGAATGTTGAGGAAGATTTATTTTTTTTTCAATGTATATTTGATTGGCAAGGAACACTGTCAAATAATGACATTCTATAACATTTTTTTAATACTTATCAGACAGTTGAAAAATCAGGTTGACAGAGGCAAGAACAAATATCATTCACTAATTTGATGTTTCTATGGCTACAGAAAAAAAAAAAAAACCACAACAATTTAGGCTTAGTTGGTATTAGTTACTGCAAGCAGAAGGATTTCATAGCAGGGGCTGTGTAGCCTGGAAGATTTTTTTGACTGTGAGTACTGATAGTCTCTGCCTATTTGTTGTGGAGCTGTGACTGTAATTTGCTTTGTGATAACAAGGAGGAGCAGCAGCATGGACTCTGGGATCTAGTGGAATTGAGGCTTGTATCATCTGGGTACACCTCCTGCTTGGCTTATTCTCCCAGGTAGAGCAGGATGAAGGGAATGAGGAGCTTTAATAGATTTTTCTTCCAAACAAAACCCAGAAACTGTGTCTGGCTTTCATCATGCTCAGTGCTCTTGTTCGGTATAACTCTGTGGGCTCTCCTCTCTTCAGTGGCCGTTTACTCATGGGTGTTCTTCCAATCCCCAAGCCATTCACAAGTGTCCCAGTCACCGTAGAGACCAGAGAGAAATGTGTAAACATGACTGCATAAAAAGACACGTGCACTTCACCCCAAGTAACAAAAATGTTTAACTCCTTTTATTTTTATCTGCATGAGATTTGAAGGTTATTTCATTTATCATCCTTCTTTTTCCCTGTCAAAAAGATGCACAGTCTTAGCTTGCACCTAAATAGAAAGGGACAATTATCAGAATTTCCATTTGTTAAACAACAGCAACAAAACAAAATGTACAAAACTGGTAAAATACCAGCCTTTCCTTTTCTTTTTTTTTTTTTTTTCTTTTTTTTTTTTTTTTGTGGTGGGTTGGAAAAATGAATGGGGGAAGTATATAACAAATTACAATGCTTGGTTTTTTTTCCTTTTTTTCCCTAAGTTCTAAATTTCATTATTGTTACTTCAGAACACCATATTTTTCTGAATATGCATCACATTCATTTTGGATTATTTAATTTAACTTCTTTCCAGTTGAACTAGCTTTATTAAATGCTTGCCATGGATGAGCAAACAAAATTTGTGCAGACTATAAATATCTATGATTAGTCTTATACAGTATTTTGTAATCTAGGGTTTAACAAATACATATAATATATTTATCCTAGCTGCGTAAGGAACGGCGGGGAGGAGAGCAGGGTGGGGCAGGAGGAGAGAACACCTGAAAATCCATTAGTGAAAAAGAACCAGAACACCAACTACTCAGAATTTCCAGTCAGACCCCAGTATTTCCCACACTGAAGGGGTGAACTTTCAAGAAACTCCATCAAGCTGTAAAGAGGCCAACCTCATTTAAAGACAACTGGATCAAGTCTGAGCAGAAGTCACATGGCTTGCATGCGTGTGGCCGTGTTCATTGAAGCTTTGGAAGCTGTTGCAGGGTCTGTCCTCTCTTAGAGCAAAATTTCTATCTGGTTTTGTTCTCTTTATTTGCCATTAACTTGAATTTAGCTTGTCATGTTGTCAGCCTGTTTCCACTACAGAGCTGCAATAATAGTGATGCATTTTGTGGTTTGTTTGCACCTCAGTTCACTTACTAGTTCACTCGGGTTACTTAGTGCTGAAGTAGCTTGATATTGCTATGGGCAATCCATTTGTTTGTTTGAATGTAACTGATCTTTTTCCATAGCGTAAATTATTACAGCCAGGTTGATTATAGGTTTATTGAGACATAGAGTGAACTGCCTCGCACAGTAAGAGCTGGTCTCATGGCAAATGTGCAACAACTGCGGTGTCCTTTGGCTGCTGTCACACGATGCTTTACATGAGCCTGATGCCCATATTCCTGTCAGGTGCTCAAGAAGGTTATATTTGTCCCAGAGCCAAGGTGCAGATGTGTGGTTTATGTTTCTGTGTTTGCATGATACGTGAATAGTTAGAAAATTGTTGCATTGTGAATTATATAAAGTAATCGGGCAAAATTTTGATGTGACATAACTGGCTTTGCTGTGTCATTCGCCCTCTTCTTTCAGCTCTGAGGTTAAATGGGTTCTTTGCCCCTTTCCCAATTCAAGATACTGTCAAAATGAATCTTTAAGTGAATATTAATGTGTCCTGAATGATCATAACACTTAATCCAAGGAGTGAATGATCCTGAAGAGCATTTGTGTTTCTTTCACCACAAACTGAAACAGGGAAAACCTCAGCCTTCTGGAAAGTCTACCTCTGGTAAGTCCAAAAGGAAGGGTGAGCTGCCCCAGAGCATCATTACAAAGTTAAGATAGATAACTAGTAAATGTGCTGTGACATCGATTCTTTGTGCAGAGCCTGAATGATTTCTCTTTCCTCTCAAGTGCTAGGTTCCGAAAATGGTTTTCACACTTTTACAGAATGTATGTGAAAAGTTTTAAGTTCATTGCATACTGCATTATTAATCTGTTGAAATAACAATTTTTGAAGTTAAACCCCAGCCAAAAGGTTGTGGTTCATTTGTGCAATTAAATGGTACATCTGAAGTTCCCACTTAATCAATTGTAGTCATGAGTCTTACACAGTCTGAAAGCGTCTCAATTTGATTTAAATGATTCATGTCGATGATTTCATTTGGAGATGTTTTTATCTGGGATTTTTATCTAGATATTGCAATGAATGCCATAGATATTACAGCAGCTGTATTGATTACTTTGTTTTGATCTGTATATTGTTGGGTTGTTTTTTTTAATCTGAGGCTCAAATATGCATTTTGAAGCTCTAATTAACACTTCTATTCTGACAAAGTGGAACTGGCTTTTCTATTAAGGGGATATAATTTCAAGTGTGCAATGAGAAGACTTGCAAGTGGTGTATAATGCAAGGCTTAGGCTTCTTAAAAAAAAAATTGTTTGACATTTAATTACAATAAATGTTCCCCGAGGAAACCCAAAGATTAATGTTTGACTTCATGCATAGCATCTCTGTATTTTTAATACACTTCAAGCGTATGGCTAAAGCATAAATCACTTTTGTTTTTAAATAGATAAATTAGGAGTCTGTCTACAAAATACAGTATAAAATTAACTATATGGCTTTGACCCAACACTGTCACCTATTACCCAGCACTGACTGGAGCTAGACAAAGCTGTCTGTTCTTTAAAAACAAACCCCCCAAGAACAGTTCTTTCCGGGAAGAGTTGGGTGCAGTAGCAAACTGACATCCATGTAGTCTGAGACAGACCAATCCGTTGCCAGCTATCCTGTGGAATTTTGGCTAAGATTAAAGATGGGGTGTTTTTGTCTTTTTATGGCCTCTTCATTTTGGTTTTTGAAACTGATTTTTTAAAACACAAGTAAAGCCAATTACATGTTTGACTATTGAGCTACAATTCATACCTTAGTTCTGCACTTGTCAGTGTGACCCTCGCTCTGTGAACTCTTAATAATCGTAACCCCCTGTAGTCCATGTGCATCTGTTAATTTGTTCAGGTACAGTTCTTGCACAGTCTCCTGTCACTGTTTATTACTGAGGAAGCAACTATATTTGGAGGGTAGGAACTGAAGGCCATTCCTGCATTATTTTCAGGAGTGTCTATGGTTAGAAAGGAGAGGAATTGATTCCAAATTGCTGGTGTGAGGAGTAAGAGAACCCCTTTTGAGCTTTGAAGTAGGACCTTGTAAAGCCAAGTATTGCTAACGTTTGAAGTACACTCTTTGTCTTGGGAAAAGGGCTTTTTCAGCTTTCCTTCTCTATTGCACCCTCTGTACCTGTACAAGCAAGGACACTCTAGTGTGTCAGAGCTTTGGATGTTGCTTCAGGTGGCAGCTGCCTTCAGTAGCTCTCTTTCTCCAAGAGTCAGAATGAAAATAGCTTGTCTTTTTTTTCTGTGTGCTATTGACTTTCATAAGCACTCTTTCCATCGATCAAGACCACTGTCATCCAACGGGTTGCTTCAGTTCTTACACATCTGAACCAATCTGTTCTGGCTTGTTGTAAAGGTTGATGGCCCATTTTATCTCTTCACGTAGATGTTACTTATTTGCACACTGGACGCTGATCGTCTTATTCCTTCAAGTACTTGCAGACTGCATACCATTATCATAATTTAGCTATTTTTATTCAACCATTCCAAACAAGCAAACCACAAAATATTTCACTTTACTCTCTATAACAAATATTCGGTGCATTTAGAGGAATTTCTGTGAAGAAGGAAATGCAGGACAACCATATTGCAGCTAGTCAGTCATACAGTAGCTGCACGAAGATGCTGTTGTGTAGCCTGTTTATTCTGGAGTTGGTAAGAATCTTCATTCCAGTCCTGCCTAAGTGTCAGAGTCAATATGGACTCTTTAAAACTAAAGGCACTGGCCATTTTGCTATATGTAGCTGTGTCTGAAACAAATTGGGAGAGAATCAAATATCTGATGTAGTTTAAGAGCGAGACATTGCTCTTTGTATAATGCATCCTCCAAAATCTCTTCCTGTTGCCTCACAGAAAAAAAGTACACTTCCCAAACCTCGTTTGTTCATCATTCTAACCCAATGATTACACCCTCTGATCTCATCACTGAGGCAGACTGGTGACCTATATGACAATCTTGAGTAATTATATAATTTAGAGCCAATAATAAACCATATAAACAAGGCAACAGAATTAAGGCTGCTCTGAAATGTCTTACACAGTTCCCTCCTCACCGCCCAGCACATCTTTGGCATTGTCACAAATAGGACATAAATTCTTTCTTTCCCAGGCTTTATGCCTTCTATCTGCCAAAGAGTTTAAACCTTCTGTGGTCCATCACAGTTTCCTAATGGGATATAGGCATGAACTACATTAGCAAGCAGCATGAGAAAACTGATATCTGTCTTGTACTCCGTCAAAGATAGGTAATGAAATCTGAGATTCAAGTGTGTAGCATTTGGAACATTTGACTGCCAAATCCCACAAACTGCAGGCTCGATTATCAACCAAGTGCTAGGAGTACAGAATTGTTGTTAGTAAGAAAGAAATGCAAGTAAACATCTTTTTTTTTTAATCTAAACAAAACCAACCAAACAAACCAAAAAAACCGTACACACAAAAAAGCCCAACAAGTAAACCCCCAAAGGAAATAATCTTTGGGAAACAGATCTGGCTTAAGGGAACTCCTTTGGATTCGTCGGTCCAAGACTCATGAGTGAATCAAGGGCACTGCCACCATCCTGCTGCGTTTTGAAATCTGAAAATAGGTTTTACTTTGTTGCTGAATATTCTTTTCAAACACTTTTGTGAACAAGCAAAAGCGAGGACTGTTCCGGACAATGGAAACACTCTTAAAGGATTGTATTATTCTTGTTATAGTGGGAACTGTTAGACAGGAAAGAAACCTGTAATGTACATTTGTAAATGGACTGAGGCATCCACATACTTAATTCATCATCACAAAGTTAGTAGCCAGACTCCTGTTTGGCATGGTGCAATATCCCAGTGCATAGAGCACAGCAGTTCATTTTGGCCTCTTGGACCACTTTACATGTGGAAATTGCTATCTCCTATCAAGAGTGACAGGGATAAACACAAATGAGCCAATACTAGGAAGTTATTTCTGCAATGGCAGTAAGGGCAGATGGCGAATCCGTGGCATTTAAGCTCAGAATAGTTTCTAATTGCAGTACTGCACCAGATCACTATCCATCAGCAAGCTTCAAGATTTTATTTGCCAGGTACCAAAACCTGGGATATTCTTATCCTTGAGATTAGAAGCTGTTTTTTCACCCCTTCATAAATATAGCCCTCATTTGCATTATCATCTAGTTCTCTAAATGTCATTTTTTAAATATGAATTTATTAAATGTCAGTTGAGCAGGGTAATTTGAATAGTTATTTTCTCCTACCATTATTCTGTTGCCACTATCCTATTATTAAGGACGTTTTAACTGTTGATTGCTTATATTACTGATTGGAACTTTTGTTTGTCTATGTTAAAAACAAGCCTATTTTAACACGGCCCAAATTTTCTTTTCCTCCTTTACAAGCCAATGCAGACAATGGACTATAATTGCAAAATCACAGTGCAAATTCTGTTGGGTAGAGAGGAATTTTGTCTATGCTGAAGGTAATTCCTGCCTTAATTCCACCTCAGGCAGGATCTTGATATCCTTGTGGTTTCTCTTCATTTTGACTCACGAGAAGATGTCTAGAAAAGATTCAATTAATTTTAGCTACAATTGTCACTATCAAATTATCAATCTTCTGCAAAATCAGATCCTCTAATTAATGTTGTAGCATATGTGCATTAATCTGTCTGCTACTTCTGCTCTCTGATCAGACCGAGGCTTACAATGCTTTGCTAAGAAATAATAGTAAGTAGACTGGCAATGCATGACGTTATCAGCTAATAAATAAGATAGTGGTAGCTTTTATAGTCATCCCCGTCCTTCAACTCTTGCATCAGCAACCTTTTTACTCATTACACCTTTAGATCTGAGTGCTGGGGATTCAATATGTGTTTGAAATTTGGCAGTTACTCATCTTTGATTAAAGAAGCAAGTTAATTCAACTTAAAAGTACCTTTTCTTTAATTTTTTTTTGCTAAAAGCTGTAGCAATGAAGCAGGATACTCCGTTAATTCGGCCTCGGGAATGCGGGATTAGCAATGCTCTGTTTGTAGTGACATCTAGTGGTGCAGGGCTCTTCTGACTAAACGGAAGAACCCAGTACAAACGTGCAAAAACATTAAGAATAAAATGTGGCATGAAAATTAATAACTTACCTCTTCTAATGGTAGGAAGCAGTACTGACCTTAGGTCTGTGCATTAATTTACAGCAAACCTGTCTTCAGAGTCCTTTTTAAAAGAGCACTTGTATGATGTATGTTACATAAAAATCATGCACGTATTTGGGTTTTTCACCAGTGATCTTTCTCATATATACACGTTATTTTTGTGTAATTAAAAACATAAGACAGTAGTAGCACTGCTTGTGACTCGAGGTGAACAACGTGCTGTTTCTTGAAAGAATAGCAGTGCTAGAGGAGTTTGTATAGGTACCTCTCATATGGACAAATGGAGTTAAATAAAACTGAACTAAAAAAAGAGTTGCTCTCCTTTCCCTCCACACATTCACCAAGGTGCTACCATGCTGCAGTCAAGCTTGCTGTTGAAGTGCACTCCTTTAAAAAAGGATAATTATGTAGGGATAGTTGATTTCAGTAGCCTAGTCTGAGCCAGTTAAAGGCCCCAGGTATTCACCACGATAGGACAGCTGTTTTCCAGGGGTTTTCTGTTGGTTTGTGTGGCTGGGGTTTCTTTGGGTTTTTTTTAAATGTTATGTGAGGCTTGGATTTTGGGCAATCAGGATGATTTCCAGTTCATTAGGTTTAGTTTGGACTGTTTGAGATCTTATCGGGGACAAACACTCAAGAAAATGCCACGCGTTGAAGCATTTTCCCCTGATTTATCCAGGCAACCCGCTTATTTTAAATGATGCAATCAGCTTCCTGAGTGGGCTTTTATTTATGCCTTTGAAAGATCATTTTATCCCTTCCCCTCTGTTCCTCCCTTTGGTATGCTGAAACCTGATGCACGTTCCTGTGTTGATTTAAGTAGCAAGAACCCAAATTGCAAATAATATATGCATTCCTGTAAGAAGGAAGACCCCTAAAATGCTCTTCTGGGAAACGGAGTATGTGTTTGGATCCCTTTCCCAATATTCATCAGTGTTGATTGGGTTTGCTTTTCCCCAAACTTGCTTTTTTTCTGCATGAAACCAGTATAGATGAAGAGGCAATATCCCTTGTAAGCAGTTTTGTGAGTTATCCAAGGGAACTTTTTTTAACTATCCAAAGAGTCTGCAATAATCTAGGATTTGTTTGACAGGTCACTGATAGTGTTGTTATGATAGCTTCTGTGTGCATCGAGCCACTGAAGGATTGTTACTGTGTGGTGGAACAGTGTTAATGGAAGAAAGGACATTGAAAACTCCACAAGGAACAGAACATAAATGAGTTTTAAGAAATAAAATTAAATTTTAAAAAAGCCTAAACCAAATAGATGTCTTCAGCATCCAGAAGTGTATAGGCAAGTTGGAAGTGGATATGTAGTTACAGAAGAGAAGTTTCACTGAAAATCTTTAAGTTTTGTGCACAGTGTATTTTGGTTTCTGAGAGCTTACGCTTTCTTGCCTGCATTTCTGTTCTGTGTGCTTCAGGTGCTCCTCTGATGCAGCTCTGACTGCACTGAAGGATTTGGTTAGGAGGCAGACAGATATAACTGTCCTTCTGGGTGTTTATGGTATTGCTGTGGTGGTGGGAAGAGCAAGGAAAAACCTGAGGAAGGTGTATGAATTTATATCTTCTAAATATTGGTACCCTTAACTCTGCACTGAGGTGTTTGAAATTTGTTCTGTTGGTGAAAACAGAAATTCAATCACTTAGAAGTGGTGCCTGGACAATTTCTGTTAGAAAGTAAAGATGTATGTATATGGGAAGGGCAAAGAGACAATTCCTTCTTCCAACATTCTAAACAGGTTTAATTATTTTTGAGAATTAACCATTTGCTCCTGCTGTGCATGCCTGAATGCTATACTTTGTGCTGTGTGCTGAGCCCCCTTCATGACTGACTTCAGGAGTGAGTTCCCCTCGTTTTTCTGACAAGCAGGGATGGGCAGAACTTATTGTAAACATAATGCATGTCCATTTAAAAATAATTTTATATGACTAGTTCTAAACACTTAAACAGAAGCCTTTGCCCCCACAAACAAACGGAAGATAAGGGGAATGTGCTAAACTGGTCTCCAAACTCAGGAAAATGTAATAGTGGTCAAGACTCGTTAACGTGTTGCTAAGGCTTGTGTCCCCTGGAGCTGAGCACCGATAAACAAGCTTTCCTCAGATTTTCCAAGAGGCCTGGAAAGAAAGAATATCAATCTTGAAAAACATAGTCTGCTGGGCTTTGACTTATCCTTCCAATCCACATTCGCAGTTGGACTCCAGTAGATATCAAAGTATCCCAGCTGCTCAAGTTAGAGCCACCAAGCATCACATGGTCATACGGGACTCCTTTGAAAAGCATGAGGGGAAGAGAAAGGAAAAAAAAAAAACCAAACCATAAGTCCTAGCCTGATATGCCAGAAATGTAAAGTAAAAGAGGTGGAGAAGAAGCAGGGAAGTTGTGGTAACTGAAATCTGTGGGAAGTGCATGTTTGCTTCCAAAAGCACAGCTGTGCTTTAGGAGTCTGGGTTAGTAGCAACTCATTAAAGTAATGCACAAATATTGACTGCATGTGAGAGCAACAGCTGTGAAGTCACACTTGTAAGTCCAAAAAAGTACCTTTGTGCTCCAAGGCTTACGCAATAACTATCATCGAAGAAGATATTTCAACCAAAATACAGTTTTTGATGCTTTTGATAGTTAAACAGCTTGGTAGATGGTTTGTCAGTCTCACTGATGTTTGGAAGAAATAGTGCTTCCACCAGTACTTCCGGAAAGGATCAAGTCATGGGACAGGAAATTGTCAGTGGCAAGTTCGCTTCTATTTCTGTTACTAATTACAGGCAATTGTAATTAATAACAGAACTGGAAGTGGTCGGACAGGTCTGCACTGCTATCCAAGATAGATAAAACTTGATCAGGCCCACTGAATAGCCCAGAACTTAGTGTTGGCTCTGAAGCAGCCCAGGACATGATGTATATGCTGGAGTAGCTTGCCTGAACCACAGATTGTACTGCTGTGATTACGCTGCTCTCGATACTTTAGTTAGGTAAGAGCTAGCTGAGAAGCATTTATGCTACTTTGGACTAAATGAGTTGTAATTTTTTCCTGCCTTCTAAATTAGGGAAATTGTTGTTTACTTAGCTTATAAGCTCTTCTACATTTTCTGGGATCATTTTCTTGTTTGAGAGTATCTGGAGAGAACTTCAGTATAAAAATTAATGTCCATGGATCAGAAATTGTTTGATCACTCTGCCCACGGTAGGGAATGGGATAGTTCAAAATCCCTAATGCCACCGGCAATGGATCGCATCCGTACGTGGTGGACATACGGTCGTACAATTATTTTATTGTCTCCTAGACAGTGTTAAGGCTACTGATTTAATTTGTTCTGTGTTTTTCAGCTACTTTACCTCTAAGGCCTTGTTCTGTGATTCAGTGTCTAAATGTTTACTTACTTTAGAAAAGTGTGAAGTACTTGCATGTCTTTCAGTTGTACCCTCAGCAGAACAGCGGCAGGAAAATCAATAGGGAGTCATTCTGTCCGACACCTCAAGAAGCAATACTGAACAATTTATCTTCTCCCTTTGCTCAGTTGTATAGAAATAAATGATATCAAAAATAAAAGGTAATATATTTGCACATTTAGGAATTTGCTGGGGTTTTTTTCTTGCTAATTTAGTGATGTACTTGGAACAAACTCTGCTTTGGTAACACTTGTGCAAATCTACCAAAATTAACTAATTGCATTATGTTGTTTGCTCTCACATATGTTTTGCATCTTGACAACAGCTGATACTGTTGTAAAAAGTGTAAGATTTACCTTTGAACTGTGAAGTAATTAGCACAGGGAATTTGTGCGTTTTGTGCTCCATCATTTGCTAAATACAAAAGCTTACCATTAAAATTGTTGGGTTAAAATAACTCGGTCCGTGTGTAGTTTAATAGCACATTATATTTCCTTAGGTCATATTCTTCTGCTCTCACACTAAGTGAGGCTTCTTTGGGTTGAGCTGTAAAATTTTCTGCTTCAACAGCATCTCTGCATGAACTAACTGAAGCTCATTCCGATTTGCACTCTCGCTTTGCCTTGGAAATTACAACAGAACTGATGTCAATGGCAGACTCTTGTCACTTCACTGCTACTTTATTTTAAATATATAAACAGTTGTTAAAGCTTTTTTTGTTTTCTTGTTGTGATCTTTCTCTCCTCTCCCTAAGTAATTACTAGCTGAGAATATCACCATCGGAGTTACTAGCTGATAATGCTAAGATGCATTAAGAAAAGGCAATGTGGTGATTTTTGTAATTTTTAATTAGTATTATCCAAGCATTTGAAGTACAGTGTTAATAGTTAACACATTTGGAAATACATTTCTAGTTTAACAGCTATGAGAAGACAGAGTGAGTTATGAAAGATAATGGGGGTAGATCTCTTTAATACAGAAAAACCCAAGACCTCAATTACTGGTCATCACATTAGCCCACAAGACTCTTTTTCAGTGTTATAGATGTATGTAAATAAGGATATACTGGACAATAGGAAATTAAGTGCGAAGTAGGAATACTTAAACATAGAAATTCTTAGTGTAAGATGTCATGATTTAAACAAGCATAGGTAGATAAGTACAAGTCTATGTTGAAATGAAAGATTTTTGGTGTTTGATTTTTAGCGTATCGCTACAGATACTGCTTTTTTTGTGATGTTTTTGAGTGTTTTACTTTGGCTGCTGAAATGAGTTGAGGAGGCCTACTGCCTTAACGATTCTACGTGAGTGTTCATGCCTCTGCTGTTCTTGGTGCCTTTCCCCATCAAAAGAAAGAGCGTGAAGCTACATATGCTCAACTTGAGTAAACAGCTCTGATGTATTAACAAATCACAATGAACGTGCATCTAAAGAGAGCGTGGAATTTCACCGGTATTTCCACCTCCCTGCCTTGCTGTACTGATTTTCGTTGTCATGTCTTCACATATGTCATGGTCCCATTTTTTTCTCTGCATTTTTTGATAACACAGTAACAACTTTTCCCTTAAAGAAAAGGGAAAGGCATTAAGGAAACAGATGTTAGCTGTTTCCAAGGCACTCTGAAAACTTGATTGTCAATCTGTAAGGGTTCTTTGCAATAGATTGTGATCTGTTTACTGAAGTGTTTGAAGTTTTCCTTTTACTTTGTCTCTCTGCAGTCCTAATGATCCAAGAAGGTACCATATAATAATGAAACATGAACATCAAGAATGGAGAACTTTATGTAACTAACATCATTCTTTCAGAACAGACAAAAGCAATAAACGGATATTTTATTTTTAGACGAGATCTCTCCTTATGCTTGTGTTGCAATGACAGGGAAAGTTACTTCTATGGTTCAGCTATCATCTGGATTCCTCTGCATGTTTTCTGCTTCTCTCACTCCCTAACTGCCTTTTTACTTTCGTATCTAGACAGAAGTGATGAACGTGTAAAAATAAATAAAAGAATACACAGGAGCTTACCTACTTAACTGCGTCTTTTCCTGTACAATTTGCCAAAGCAAGCAGTTTGCAATGTTTTCTGAAAGAATAGCTCTTAACATGAATGGTTCCGTGGCACTTGTTCCGTGGTTTCTCTTTTGATGGGAGGTACTGTGGCATTTATAAAAATAAATCCTCCTCAAGAATATAGTGATAAAAAACTGCCAGCCTTTTACTTGCCAAATCCCCTGTGCTTAGTTAGAGGCTCAAATGTTTTCTAAGGCACTCCAGTATAAATTAGGCCGTCTCCAGATGTTTTGGTACAGTGAATGCTGAGGCTGAAATTCACTTTTAATGAACTGTATTTTAATGTCAGTCTCTCCTGTCTACTTAAATGACAAAGAGCTCATCTGACTTTGTAATGAATCCCACAACTGTATCACTTATTGAGCCTCTGTCTCAGCCTTGTGCCGGTCCATGATAACATAGGTTGACAGTCCAAGCAAACTGCATTGAAGGTTTATTACCAAAGCTACAGAACTTGGAGAAATGACATCCAACACAGCAGGAGGCTTTGGAATGTCTACCAAGGAGAACCGTAGCTGTAGGTGGGAGATAGGTTAAAAGGGATTAAAAATGATCAAGTAGGGTATGGTAATGCATGAAGGAATATCACCAGAAAAACTAATCATAAATGAATTGTGCAGTGCCTTGTTCCGACAGTCATCAAGTCAAATTAGACTATGTAAATGCTTCTTGGTAGTGAACACTTAAGAAAGATTATACTAGTATTGTTAGATAAAAAGTTTACATGTATAAGAATACGAACACAGTAGAAGAGAGTGCAGGGTGTAATGAGGTGTACACAAACTAACGGCTGCCAGTACATCGTCTACATAGCAACATATGCTGTGTAAGAGAAAGACATCTTGGAAGTAAGTCAAAAAGCTGGACGTACAGAGTGAAAACTGACATATAAGAAAATGAGGCAGAATCTATCTTGTACTTTCAAAGGAAGTACCAAACAGAAAATCAATACCATTGTGTCTTTTGGAGGTAAGGAGGCATTGGAGCAGACGAATCAATGGTCAATATTTATGAAAGACTTGTAGGATAAGGTACGAAGTTTTGCCTCTAGCTTTGTGCTCAGTAGTAAAGCAGGTACTAGAAGTAAATTCTAATGCGGACCCATCTCAATACTCATTCGCTTCAGATGTGCTTTTTCCTCTGGCTCTATTTTCTTTTAATTATAAAAGATTTAAACCAAAAATCTTTCCACTTTCTTCTAGTGCCATTTTTAGTGATCATTAATTAACCCATCTGTTTTAGATGCTGCAAGTAATCACGGTCACAACTGTGAAGGAGTCCCCTCTTTTGGCATTAGGCATTTATTTTCTCAATTTGCTTTTGTTTCTTTTGGGTGAAATCTTCCTCCTCTATCTGGATACTGGATATCTCACTGTAGTTCTCCCAGTTAAGAATAGTTTAATCTTCTCATGGACATTTAGTATTTTGTAGTCAATGCTTTGACAGGTCTTTGGAATGAAGTAGGACACTTATCAAAATGTGATTCATCTTCTTAATCAAATAGAATATGAAACAGTGGCAACCACAAAGGGAAAATAAGTGCTTCTCCCATTTGGCATTTCCGTTGAAAGCTGAATTGATTGAGCTGTTTTGAGTGAGCATTTACACCAGCCTTCCCACTGATACGTACCACCAGATGTTTCAAGAACTACTTTTTCTCTCAGGTCTCAGAGGACCTGACAAATGTGTCTGAAAATATAAAAGGACTTGAATTTTGGAGTATTACGGGGCGAGGGGAAGCTATCTGTGGAAGCTTCTGACAAATTTGAGACAAACTGTCATCCGCTGCAGCATGACCTTCTCTCGGGGGGTCCCGTCCGACAGCTTGTTGGTTACAAGAAATGTCAAAATTAGGATGTATTTTCTACACAGAGTAGTAGATAATCTAATATGTGACCTTAGAGTAGACATTGGGATTCAGTTTGAACTTCAGGAGGATTACTTCTAGGGCTTAATCTTCTTATGGATTAATTCTTGTTTTAAGACTCTGCACCGATAGCTCATTCCAAACCTGCCTTTGAGTGACAGTAGACTCACTAGTGAAGCCTGTTAGCAGGCCTGGACTTTGAGGGCTGGAAGTTGGTATTGTGAAGGCATTCAGAGTTGTGAGCAGAGTTGACGTGGGATGCTGTTCCTTCTTACCAGAAGCGTTGGAAGTTGTGCTGCTCTTTTTTTGTGGCTGTGACCCATGTGACATTTGGCCTCTGTACAGAGGATACCTCTGTCAGCTGGAGAAGTTGTGCAGAGGCATCATGTATCTTCTCAGGGAGAGGTGGCATATCCTAAAGCTTTCTTTTTATTTCCTCAGTGGGAAAGGGTCCATTGCATCAGAAAGGCAAGTATTTTGGAGTACTAGGTACATATGCAGACAACTATCTAGAGTACCAGAGGAAGCATGACTACTCGGGAGCATCTTTCAAGGATCCTCACGTTCAACATAGAACACTGAGTTGAATAACAGTGGGAATAACACTGCGCAAAACTTTGGTGTCTACTGAGGGGGAAGTCCCAGAGGAGAGAGAAAGGCATGCCAGGTAAACGATGTGTGCAACAGCAGCAGCATTTTGAAATAGTTCTTAATCAATAGTGTGATAGCATCCAAAAATATTTGCTGTCTGAAAACTTAACTGGCTATCTGTACATCCCTTGAGGCTGACTTTCCCACACGTGCTATGACACTGTCATAGAATCATGGAATGTTAGGGGTTGGCAGGGACCTCTGGGGATAATTGAGTCCATCCCCCCTGCAGGGTCACCCAGGGCAGCCCACACAGGAACAGATCCAGGTGGGTCTGGAAAGTCTCCAGAGCAGGAGCCTCCACCACCATTCTGGGCAGCCTGGGCCAGGCTCTGTCACTCTCCCAGGGAAGAAGTTTCTCCTCCTGCTGAGGTGGCACTTCTTGTTTTTCAGCTTGCGACCATTAAATCATCATCTTTAAATACAATGGACTTGATACCAGGATTGATGAAAACCACAATATGTTGTGGTCCTTTGGTTAGAACAGTGAATCCAAGTCTCCAAACCCTACAAGTCTTTGTTACTAGCTTCTGCTTCATCTATGTCATTTTCCAGCTAGTTGTACCTGCATGTATTTGCCTTATGCTTATAAATGTTCTGAGGGGAAAAATAATAAATGGTGGTTAAGCTTTGAACAGTAACATCCTCGAGAACACAAAGCATCTGCAACCGTGTGGAAGTCTATCACTTGGTTGTGGAAACCTAAAGGAAATAGGTTTTGTTTACCCTGTGTTTATTACCTCGCTGGTGTTACTTTTATTAAATTTGTTTCTAAAATTCAGTTGTCTATTCAGTAACTGCTAGCATTAGTCAGATTTCTTAGATGGTATAAAAGTTGATTTATTCTGACAGAGAAGAGAATCAATGAATGTGAAAGTACTTACCTGAAGATTTTATTCTGCTTGTGCTCTGTGAGTGCCTTTGAAATGGGCTATATGTGGTGAGTGAAGCAGGGATGTTAAGCAGTGAAAGCTGTTACTTCAACACTTAATATCTTCTTGACTATCCTGTGTACCAGTGTCTGTGAAGGTGTCACGCTGAATGCAAACTCCCCAGCTATACAGAGCTGAAGAAACAGAAGTTGAGTCAATAAGGCTATGAAAAACAGTAGTCTCTTTTGTCCTTGGCATGTCCTGGTGTATTCATTAGATGGAAACAGAAGCTAAAAATGTCATTTGTAGTGTCATAGGGGAAAAATAAAACTACAGAAGGATACAATGCTCTGTATGGTATTCCTTTCACGTTCCAATTAACCTTGGAGATTGTTTTTGAGGGCTATACTCTTTGGCTTATATAGCCCCTTAAGTTAAAGGAAGTGAATAAGGGCTACGATGTAGCTCTGCTATTTCTTCTGTCATGCAGAACTCATATTCACAAGATTTAAAGCAAGAGGATCTCTTTCAGTGGAGGACTACATTTTATGCAGCAGCAAGGAAAGTTTTGTCCTGACCCAGGCAGGATGCTTCACGGAAAGGTGCCATATGAGGAGTGAGTATTCTCAGCAGTGTCTGAGTGTACTCCAGAATTTCCTACTATTACTAACTAAATATAGAGGGGAGCATAACAGTCCTTATTTTAAAATACCTTTTTTACATGAAAAATGTAAAACTAATGAGAAAAAAATCAGCATCTTCAGTGCAGTAAGTGGCATATAGTCTATGAAAAGCACTGTTACTTTTTTTTTTACATACATTTAGTAGGGGAAAATAATGAGTTTATTTACCACGACCTGTGAAAGCAGAATTGTGTAGCAGAAAGAAGGAAAATGTTTTATCTAGCAAGATAATTCTTTGAAGGGATTAAATTTTTAAGGAAGTATATAATCGAGAAGAATTTAAAAAAAAAATGCATGAAGGGTACTTGTGCATTCCTACTTCCAAAAGGACTTTTTTTTTTGTCTATCACACAAATTCTTATGTAAGGAGAACTGATCAGAACTTATTAGACCATGTAGCTTTTCCCTCAATCATCACCTTCTTAATTTTTTTCCACTTGTTGTTTTTCTTTGCATAATTTCTCTCTCAAAGATTAAAACCAACCAAAGAAACAAAACCCCACCATGTTTGTCAAGAGGTAACCTGTCAAATTGTCCATCAAAAGTGAAGATGACATGTTACGTAGCTCACATCTGAAATTTCAAGTAACAAGTGTAACTGTTACCAGTTTTCTTTTAATTATTTAATGTAATGATTTTATTTTAATTATTTTGATTCTGAGTATTGTCCCTCTCCTTTCTGTTCCTTGTCAGTAAATCTCATGTAGCTTTAAGGATGTAGTTGCATGTTGGAGAAACTGTCACGTGAGGTAGGAATAGTTAATTTGTTGCTACGGCAAGAAGAGCCAGGAATAAACTCTCTAGCCTAAAGTAACAAGAGTTGTTGCAGGTAGCAGAAAAGGTACCACCTACCAAGGCACAGAAAAACCAACAAACACTAGGAAAGCAAAGGCTGGTTTTGGTTGTCATTTTGTGGTGAGAAGAATTCTTTTCTGAGGACTTCCTGTAATGCAACTAAGATGCTTTGATTGTTTTTTGTCTCTTTTGGTGGTGCTGGAGACTGCATGCTGCTATAATTTGGGAGCTTTTCATAATTTGAGTTTGTGCTTCTCATGGATAATTGTTCGTTGCAGGGAGTCTTGTTGTCTGAATGTGATGTACTGCTTTGCGCTCTTTCCTCCGCCAGCTGCTTTTTTGTTTTTAAACTTCATGTGCCTTCCCTCTTGATTCAGTGTGGAAAGCAGAATATTACAAGGTTTCTTTGGAATAAATTGCCTAATGATACCTAATGATATTATGGACTTAGTTACAAAATAGGATAAAAACTACCAAATAATCCTATTGGTTTAGCTTGTGAGATTTATGACTTCGTGCGTTTACTTGTTTCTGTTCCCTGTGAATGCCTCCCAAAAGTTTAAGGGTCACAAGTCACCTGCAGCCCAAAAGGCCAATTNGTGGTCTAGGTGACTTCAAACTGTAAAAGCTATGTTTCTTGTCTGTATCTCCAGTGGAAAAAACCAAAACAACTGCAGAGTATCTATTCCAGCTATTGGTTGTGTGGACTCTGTGTGCAACTGTAAGCAAACTTTATCTTTGGGGGTAAACCATATCAAAAGAAATACTGGCTCTGAAGATCATTTTTTAAATGATCTAAAATACCACGGGGAGATATGGGCATGAATGCAAAATGTTACATTATCTAGGGCTTAACATGAGCACATTGTGAGGATAATTTCCTTTTAGCAGGATAAATGAAGTTTATTCCACGAAAATGAATGTTATGGGAATTTTTGATAGTTATAACTGTGTTTTTGTATGTTTACTTTCATTCCTATATCAAATAGAGCTAACCAGAGTACCGTCTGTCTTACTATTGGCTTCTTTTTCTTAAAATAAATGTAATATTTTTTATTATTTTATTTTTGCACTTATAGTACTAGGAATATTTTGGAAGCTTGGTCNTTTAAATGATCTAAAATACCACGGGGAGATATGGGCATGAATGCAAAATGTTACATTATCTAGGGCTTAACATGAGCACATTGTGAGGATAATTTCCTTTTAGCAGGATAAATGAAGTTTATTCCACGAAAATGAATGTTATGGGAATTTTTGATAGTTATAACTGTGTTTTTGTATGTTTACTTTCATTCCTATATCAAATAGAGCTAACCAGAGTACTGTCCATCTTACTATTGGCTTCTTTTTCTTAAAATAAATGTAATTTTTTTTATTATTTTTGCACTTATAGTATTAGGAATATTTTGGAAGCTTGGTCTTAGTGCATACTCTTACCTATGCAGAAAAACTAATTTGTTTACAAACAAAAATTAGTATATTTTAACTTGAAAAAGGTGGCATTTTATGCTCTTAACAGGTTTCACAGAGAAAGAAGTTGATTCCTTTCTGTTAAAATTAACAGTTGAGTTACAACTGGATACAGTAAATAGGAAAATAAATCTGAAGATGATGAAATTAATTAAGCTTCATAGTATTTTGCAAATGTTTCAGTTTTTTTTAAATAATAAAATTTGATGGAGTAATACTTAGGATTTTTCCTTCAGCCTGTTTAATGTATCGAATTGGGAGAGCTTCAATTCTCACATGATCACTTCAATTTTACTTATTTCAGGGATAGTGTTGCTGTTTTCTGTCTTCATAGGGCAAAAAAAGGAGCACTTTTGATTTGTCTTTTTCGCAAGGCACCTCATCATTTTAACTTTTGTTTTTTGCCCACTACCTTATTGGTTTAGGAATAAACAGTTGCATCTTCAAGTTTTTCACATCAGAAGTTTGCCAAACTCATACCTCCTATGGTTTCTCATCAGACATCACCCATCTATGTGAATAGATTTGGCAAGCAAACCTGCCTGTTTAGATGATGATTTTTCTAGGAAAGCCATTTTTGAGATAAGAATATTAATCAAGACTGTGTATTTTTTTCCCCCTGTTGACAACTGCACTGCAAATAGAAACTTGCCAATCCCATAATGATGAGAAGAGGTGGTTTTAATGCGATTCTTTTTTTTTTTCTCCATCATAATGCATTCTTTACCTTTGTACTAATAGAGTGTAGAAAACCTTTAACAACTCTGAGGTTTCGGCGCTCAAATTAAGGTGCATAAAGAGTATCTGCCCCTTCTGATGGAAAGGCAGTTTAAGTATTGTGAAGTCTATGTCATCTTGAAGGTATTAGTGAGAAATGTGAAGATCCTTACGATGTCGTGGTAAAGAAAATAGATCTACAGACAACCTGACAGTACACTGCTATTTAAACATGGAGGATGTTAATAGCTTGGTAGTAGCAATCTGTCCACTTCCTGCAGTAACAAATCGTGTTATTAGATGAAATGGCAGTCTTAGCACTGTTTTGGGCTTTTTTAGATTTATTTTTTTCCTTTCTATATTTTACATTTTAATTTTTAATAGCACCAACAAAATGCCATTTCTGTTTCTATCAAATTGAGAAATTGGGGTTTTGTAACTTAAACTTTTGGTTTTTCAGGATGTGGAAGGTGCTACACGTCTGTCTTGACTGAAATAATTTGAATTAGTCTCTATTAAGACCTTAAAGACTTTTTACACTTGTATAGGGCTGTTGGCATTTGGAGCAGGTGGCATTACTGTTTGAAGGCATTTGTACAAGTCCTGTTGCCTGTCATGTTAGTGCTTGAACCTTCTTTCAAACAGGAGAAGCGAATAGTGGAGGTTGGTTAGTAGCACTAAACAGAATCAAAGAGAAAGAAACATTTTCTAGACTAGAAGTTTTCTATAAATTATAGAAAATACAAATGGAGTTGTCTTGCTTTGTTCTTGTTGATACGTTCTTGCTTTTTTCCTAGGTTTTGTTTGCTTGCTGGTTTTATTTCTGCTTTATTGATCCCTTTTATAATGTGAATTCACAAAAAGTGCTAACATAACAGACGGGGCAGCGAGCCATAGTCTTGAGCAGTGGCAGTTCTCAGCCAGTTCTGACCAAGTAGAAATGTACTTTGTATTTATTTCACTTGTTTAATAGATACTGTAACAACAGAATTGCGGTGGTAGTGTCTGCTCTTAGTTTCTTAAACTCTTGAGTTGAACTCATCCTGTGAGTGCTGTTATGGTTTTGGTTCCTCAGGGTACTGTCAGTGCATCGAGCTACATTATTTCTCCACAGAGCAAGCAATAGAGGAAGGGACCCTTGTAATTCTCTGCTGAGGAAGAGATAAGTCAGTCTTTGGTGGTTTTCTAATTGATCCACTGGTGACCAGTGTTAAGCATCCCACCTCCACCTGTTCATCACTTATTAGCTCTCATGTGGTAGATTTAAGCTCAATTAGTTACCATCCTGCATAGTTCAGCATTCTGAGTTGCCTTTCCCTTTCTGTAAGTCCAGGTTTTGCTCAGATGCACAAATGTACTTAGTTAAAATCTTTCTTACTGTCTTCTGTCACTTAAGAGCTTTACCTTCCACAGAGCTTTTAACTGTTGTATGCTTCCATGCAGATCATTTTTCCTCAATAGCTTTCTTTCAGTAGGATATGGATTTTTGTGTTTGCTTAGC
Organism: Chloroceryle aenea; assembly: GCA_013399075.1. Lineage (NCBI taxonomy): Eukaryota > Metazoa > Chordata > Aves > Coraciiformes > Cerylidae > Chloroceryle > Chloroceryle aenea. Next base: position 184,616 of record VWZY01001684.1, read on the forward strand.
AGTTAGGAAATTTTCAGGGACTTCATCGAGTAACAGCAAAAAGAAGTATCAGTGATTCACAGTAAGAGCATCACAACTGTTGGGTTTTCTAAGTAATTATATGAATGCTTTTGCATGATGTGTTTAATAAAGTACAATTTTGAAATATCAATGTTTGCATTATTGATTTTCCTGTAACAAAAGCTACAGGAAAAAACCCTCTATGCCTGTGTAGAAGCTGTGTGCAGCTCATGTAGGTGACCTGTGTCAGGGTACATGCATCTCAAAGCTTGGTTGGACTACGAGAGCTTTGCAGAGAGCTGAAATCTCCTTAGGTTCTATGGAGCTCTGCAATTTGTATTTTTTGGTTGATAAATAAGAAGCCAATTAAAAAACAAACAAGCACGCCTAAAAAACCAAAAGCCCCACCCATCTGATGGAAAAAAACCTGACCAAACTGCACACAAAAGCATTTAGAAACATAGGACTTCATTGGAGAGAGAGGTTACGGATTAATGGAGTGATTCCCCCATGTGATACAGTTTCATATGTCAGCTCTTATCTTCAAACCCAGTTCTACTCACGCCTTAGAGAAGCGGTAGTGAAGAGACTTGTGGTTTTGTGAATTCTGAATTTGCTCTGTCCTCCATCTCCTTCCTACTGCTGCTGAACGATCGTGTGATGTGTCCAAGATCCCAGCAACTTCAGCTGCCGTGGGTTCGGGGGCTGTATTTTAACTGTGCCTGATTCTTTCTCGTGAGAATGGAACAGATGACAGTCACTGAGCTGTGAAATTCTATATGCACCTGTGACTATTGTTTTAGAAATACAAATTCCTAACTGGGAGTTTCATTATAGTGAAGTGGTGACTTATGTGCCTTGTGCCAAGAAATAGCGTGGTATATGCAAATTAGTCCTCCCTGAAAACACTAATTTTCAACTTCTCTGACATTATTCATGTTATTTCACAGAAAACACTTTGGTATGTGAGCTGAATTTTTTTTCTCTGAACATCTAACTGCATGGCTAAATATTTTAAGATAAATAGATTTATTTTTTTTTTCCTGAAGTGGACAGACTGCAACTCAGCTGTCAGTGAGCACATCTTATATCAGAATATTCAACAAAAAAACCCTGCACAAACCCAAACACAACCCAAAAGCCATCCAAAGGAAGAGGAATATTAATGTAAGAAGTTGAGTGCTAAGAAAGGGATTAGACAAAAATGACTTTACAGAATGAACATGATTTAAAAAGAAGGGTTTCAGGAGCAAAAGAAAAATTCTTTTTATATCATGTGGCCTGATGTGCAGTGAAAGGGATTAGATTGAATATTGATTTTTGGAAAGGTATGACTATGCTGTTAAAATGATAAAGTTTAAAAAAAAAAGGCAAAAACCAACCAACAAAACAAAAGAAAACCCAACACCCAACAACAACAAAAACCCAGTTCCTATCCAAGAAAACAATGAGAGAATCAATCACCAAGGAGAGTTGCAACTGAGGGCTATATTCTAAGTTGCCAGGTTCTCAGGGGGAGTCATTGTTCCTTGTAAGTGGCAGAAATGCATTAGGCTGATGATGATGATGAAGGAAAAAGTATCCAAGTAATTGATAGTGAGGTTGAAAATGTGAAGGTAATGATGAAGAATTTCCACCTAAAAACTTCAGGAGTAATAAAGAACTGATGTCCAGTATGATGAAGGATGAAATGCAAGGTAGTAAAGAGTGTGGAGTGATGATGCCATTTCTCAAGTTGGCCAAAAATAAGATAGATGGAAGAATTAATCCCTTATGATTAAATATCTGCAATTTACCTCACTAGGCTGAAGCTTAAGCAATTGAAGTGATTCTTTTCAAAAACATAATTTAGTTTTCAAATGGTTATAGAGAATTAAATGGCTAATGATATTCTTACTAGCTGTGACATGGAAGCCTCGAAAGTATTCATTTCCTCGTGCTATTCTAGTGTTAGGGAAGACTTCCCAGAGGTTGGGTTGACATTGCTGATATTTGTAATTTAACTGTCAAAGGATGGATTGAAATCAAGATCTCAGGAGCATCAAAAGGCAGTGTTCCTTATTAAATAAAATAACAGTTATCAATATACTGCTCTAGTTGCCAACTCTACTAATTTTTAGCTTAATTAAACGGGTGTAAAGTGGAGGAGACTGGTATCAACTAAAATTTCTGTCATTTCTGTCATCATGAGCTCTTTGCTCTTGAAATATAGGCCTGTATACTATAACTGATTGAGAACTTCTTTGCTTTTCACTTTTATTTAATTGAGATTGGAATTATTGTAATAAATGACCACTCAAAATAGGGATGTGTAAAAGAAACATAACCAGAAGACACATGCCATGTGTTTTCCTTCTAACAGTCTGAGGTCTTCTGTGTACTTATTGCTGCTGCTTTTGCACTGTCCCTGGAAGACATTTCAGTTTGAACTCATGAAGTTCCTAACCTGGTTTATACAGCTCAGATAGCCCACCCTGCTACTATCTTTACCTACCAGTGGCTGCACAAGTAAGCACAGGGTTCCAATTAAAAAACTTTCCCCAAACCCTAATTGAGGAAAGCCTTGTGGCTACCCCGTTACCTTAAATCACACTGAGAAAAAGTTTAAAATAGAAATGTAAGCATTCATTGTTACTATCCAAGCTCCAGAACCCTGGGAAAAGTATGTCTGTCTGAAGAAATAAAGAGAAAAATGTCTAGCCTCCTTCACTAAGGCCACTTCAGAGAGCTGTGTGTTCCTCTTCCTCACTGCCTTACTTGAGACCAACACTGTGCCAGGGTTTCAGATGGTGCATTTGCCTTTTGTCTCAGTCAGTCCCTATGTGAATGTCTTGGTGATGGAGATTTAGCTGAGAAAATGCTGAGGGGAGAACACCTTCAGGTACACTATTTTGTTCCACTTTTCTTCATGGACACAGCCTTTAAATGCAGAATTTATTGTAAGAAAGAAGTAGCCTGGACAACTTTTAATTAAAACAAGTCTGGTTTATTTGGATCTTTGAATAACTCCTAGACAAGCAAAGCTATATCTCTTCTACATAATGAAGTAGTAAAGAACTTCTTCCTGTGGTGAAGAATAAATATTGCACATGTTGTCTAGGGGACTTTGGGCATGTTTTGTGTTGAGTAATAAATAGTTCCTGCTGGACTCTGAGTCATGTTTGTTTGGACAGCAAGGAAACATGTTGCAAACATCTAGAAAGATTTAATTATGTAACTGGCAATGGTTTGGAAGGTATAAATCACATTAAAGAGAGTTTCAGAAAGAAATAGCAGATACATTGTGTAAGTCTTACAGTCTTTGGAATTAAAAGTTATAAGATGTTGATTGGAACTAATACAACAGGGAGAAAACTGACCAGGAGCTCTCACTGTAAGATCTGGACAGGACATACTGCAGGCAAGGTATTTACCTGTACAGATATTTTATCTTAAAAAACCTAGCTTTCTGAAATATGTATTATGTATGTATAATATATACTCATATATATGACTTATTTTCCTTAGAAGGTGTTTGTTCTTGGGGTTTCTTTTGTCTGGTTGGTTTTGAGTGATGCATTTTGAGTATCCCATTCAGGAGGAGAATTCAAACCAACTGGCTAACAGAAGTTTCAGTATGGAATCACTCTCTCTTTTCTGTTGGTGTTACCAAATGATATGCAAACTGTCCTATGAAGCCTTTGCTTCAGAAGCTCATACAGCTGAAGAAATGTATCCCTTCTTCCCCCTCCTCCAGCCCCTTCTGTTAATGATATTTGAGCAATCTTGCCTACGGACTGGAAAAGCAAATTTGCTTTGTCCTTTGTGCTGTATTTATCCTTTGTGAATATCCACAAAATTCAGCAGGGATTTGGCCAAGAAAGTTGGATCATTCCTCCCAGAGAATAAATTTGTAAATCTGGAGGGTGGTGCTGTTTGTACAAGATCTAAAAGCAGCTTTCAGAATTTGCTAGAGAAGCTTGTGTAGCTTTAAGTAAGGAGATTATGTAAAATGCTGACTAAAGCTTAGAGCTTGTGAAGGCTCTGCCTAGTAGCAGAGCTATGTAAAAGAAATTAATAAACAGCTTTAGAGTTCTCCCAAGGCAAGGACTTCTCTTCGTAGCATGTTTCAGTTTCCTTGTTTGGCCATTAGTCACCCCAGCTTTCCTCTTTACATCTGTGTCAATCTGGTGTTCATCTTTCATTAATACATTAATATGGCCTAGGATACTTTATTGTGTATCTTTTATTCTCTGGGCACTAGAGAGGAAGGTTCTTACCCTTATATCAATCCCACTTAATGAAAAAGAAAAGATAAGTATTTGAAGTTGTATTTAGATATTCATTTTAAAATTTGCATGAAAGCAATCTCTAGTAATGGGCTGAGGGGGTTGTTTTGGGTGCTTTCTGGGATGACTTGAGTGATTGCAAAATTGATATTATTTTTTTTATCTCAGTACAAGGAGATAAGAAAAAAGGAAATTACCTTGAGTTGAAATAAAAAGCTTCAGTTGAAATTGCATAAAACTTTACAAAAACATTTCAGGTGAAGTCAAGTACTTCGGTAGAAGTTTCAGTGAAGCTTTTATGCAAGAATATATAAATAACAGAAACAAAGCTTCCAAAACCTTCAGAACTTAAAGTTTGGTTTTTTGTTTTTTGTTTTTAATTTTTTGATACACGTTTGCTTCAGGATTAAATTAACAGTTTTCTGTAGAAAAAATGCTTTCGTCCTGTGTTTACTGACCTGCTTTTAATTCTTCTACTGCTTTGGATGTTTGATATGGTTCGTCTATTACGAAGTGTTCCGAATATCATACTGTCTACTATGACTTTTCATTGAACCATCTCCATGGTCATTTATATTCCTATTCAAAGATTACCTGTATACAGCAACAGCTAATGGATAAAAATCACATGGTTGTGCACAAACAGTTGAATGCTTTGCAAAGGGCGGAAAGGGAGAGAAGAAAACTCTGCTAAAAGAAGCAGCTGCCCTGTTCAGTCACAGCTGCGGCCTTGCATCCCCCAAGCCATCTCCAGGGGTGCAGCAGTGGGCAGGAGGGGTCGTGGGAGCAGGATTTGGGCACTGTGTGCTTGGAAAAATGCATGCTGCCCCAGGAAAGAAGCCCTTGCTGTTCCTGCGTGGGTGAACAGACTGTGCCTTGAGCCAGTCATGAATTTCTCTGAGCCACAGAGGATAAATTGAAGGATTATTCTAAAAGATCCTGTTCTTTGCTTTACAAGATTATTTTGGACTTCGAGAGATGTGATTTGGACAAGAAACTGCATGCTACTGCTTAGGAGCTGTTTGTCTCCTAACTCACCGATTGATCAGGATCGCTGGACGGGTGATGACCTGGCACATCTCAGCTTGCATCTGACTGCTGCTGCGAGGGTCGGGTTCTCAAATGTCATTAGTAACTTTTAGCTATGTTGTTAATAATATACTGTGCCTGTTGTGTAGAATTTGGTCACTTGAAAAATAAATAGAAAAATCAAATGGGGCCCGATTCTGTCTTCAGTAGTGCTTTAAAAGAGAAGCACTATTCAAGTTAAGTGGATATCATAAGCATTCTCAATTCATCATTGAATGCAGTATATTAGTTAGTGAAGCATGGATATAAGAACTACCTTTTGATCATACTTCTTGAATCGCAGCTTAGTTTGAGTGTACAGTCCCTTTTTTTATTAGCTTTCATGACAAACATCAAAGAAATGACTGTTTCTATAAACCTCTGTGTGTAGAAAGTGTATAGAAAGTATCCCTCATTAATTCAGAACCACTGAATCAGTTGTCAAAGAGAGCAGCTGTGGATTCTGATAATTGCCTAATTAATCTAATGATACATTTTTCCTATCATGATCCATCTAACACACTTCTGCACTGGAGCTGGGTTCTGTGGCTGAGTTGTCTCGATGCTGGTTTTGGATAGTGACTTTTAAAATTGAAATACACTTAGGCCTATTAGTAAAGCTGAAGTACAAGTCATTTTCCAAGAATTCCAATTCTTCTTAGTAAATGTTTGGAATTATAGGATCTCAATGATGTGAAGTATTTTATTATTCAACTGGTAGGGCTCTAGCAGACTAGAGAATGCAGTTATTTGGTGTTTTTCCTATTCATTATCATCCTATCCAGGTGGAGAATGTGCTGGAGTATCAAGGTGGGAGGTGGCAGTCTTGGGACATGGTGTAGTCCTCCATCTTCAGGGGTGGCAAAACCATGTGCCAGTGTTTTGGGATTATTAGTCAACTTTGTGTAGCTATTCTGATATCGTTTTCTGAAAGTGAAAATTCCATTTTGGTAGTTTTAATTCTAGGCAGTTCTGTGGTTATGCGAATCCCAAAACAGAGCCTCCCCAAAATAGCTCAGAACAAATTAATCTGCCAAGCATACGTGTGTGGATAATCAATTAAAGTGATACAGCCTTGCTGTAAAACAAAGCAAATAATTAAACATGTCCAACTTAATTCATGTTATTGCTAAAATATAGGCTGAAGGGAAATAGTGCAGTTACAAATAGCACTATTAATAGATAGCTACTGTAATTTTGTGGAGTTTGCTTGGTATCGATTTCAATGTTGTTGTTATTTCTGTGAGTAGTAGAAAATTTCAGAGAATAAATGGGAATTGCAAAACAAATAAGCGGCAGTAATTTGGGATTTCTTTTTCTTGCACACTTTTTTCTGTGCTTTCTGTAAGCCTTTGAGCAGGACCAAATAGAGTATAGAAGGTGCTCGTATTTCAGGAAAAAACCCAAAAGAATCAGCCAGTGATCTTTTCATTCCTTCTGTATCCATAGGATTTTTTGCACGATGAGCAGACTCTACGGTCACTTGAAGATGCTCTTCATTCCCATAGCCCAAAAGACATAAAACTTCTTCCATTTCCATGTAAGCAATGTCTTTCTGAGAAGAAAAATAGCTTTTACATCTCTAATTTACTCTGCCATTTGGTTCATTTCACTCTATTCAAGGTCTAACAGCCTCTATGGGGAAATTTTATCATTTATGCAATTTTATCACTTATGCCATATATTCATTTGGAAACGTCATTGTTTGAATAACAGACACCAAAAGTAGGAATGATAGACGGTGAGACGGCGGTAAGGATTACCTTTTGGTGGTCACTTTTCCTGTGTACCTGATACTCTATTCTGGATGCCCTAATCTTTAGATTATATCATCAAACTATGTTCAGATCAACAGATTATATTCGGTGGAATTATTTCTACATGCTTACAAAAAGAGAGTGTCTTTCACATGAGGTGTTCTGATCTATTACAACAGAGGTTAACTGCACGAGAAAAAGGATATATGAAGACAGGATATATGTGACTGCAGTTTTTGGTAGGTTCTCCTCCAATTACCACCTATGCTTCAGGTGCCTGGAGTTTAAGTGCATGTGCTGGATGTCTAACAAAGATTTCAACTTGTGCTGCCTTTTTTCCCCCACCCCCTTTTTTTTTTTTTCCTGGTATTAAATGCAAATGAAATGTAAATGAAAGTAATCTTAGCCTGTAAAATTATGTCTGTAAAGTTGAAGGTTTTATCTTTCAACCTGATGATAAAAGTACTGGGGACATGAGCTAATAATTCAGTGATGCTGAATTGTGAAAGTAATGGTTCATTTTAATGGCCAGAGGCAATGAAAGAATCCCACATGGAACTCGCTCCTACTATTTCTGCAGAAGAGAATGGAATAGAACTTTAATTTTTTAAAGAAGAGCATGTCATTTGTTTCACAAAATATTTTCATGCTCAAGTAATGTTTATTCTATGAGGTAGTCTCCTTGATAGCTAGGATACAAATAGGTTAAAATGATTTCCTTTTGTTACACAGATAGAAGTTGTTAAGGCGTAATGACAAGGTTGTTTCAAGCAACAGGTACTTCAGGCGAATGAGAAAATTTTGGAGTAGGGAAGTCTGCAGTTAAGATTAAATTGGTACCATTTTCTTTCTTTCTCACCTAAGAGATGATAATGTGTTAGGTTTCAAGGAACTCACTTGCTTCTATGTAATTTCTCTAAAAATAACCAGCAACAGTGGTTCAGTCTTGATGCAGGCTTTCTGAAGGAAAGCGATAGGTACTTAAAACCTAAATGCAACTGGGGAGCTGTATTCATTCTATTTTCACAGTTTTCTTCCCTTGAAGGATTGCATTTTATGGAATAGTGAAGGTCGAGGTACATTTTGGCCCCTCTTGCCTTCTTTTGGAGTGAACTTTGTGCCATTTATCTTTCAGATTTAAATTTCAGAATGCAAACTGCACTTTCTTGTCCTTCTTGGCTTATTTATTTGGAGTATATATTCCCAAGAGCAGAGAGTATTTTTTACAGTGTCTTACTAAAGGATGTAGTTCAGTGGTGGCCTGAACTTTGTATTAATTGAAAATCTTTCTTGGTGCCAGCAACAGAAAAAATCTGAGTAATACTGAAATTATTTATATAGCAAGATGGATAAATTGGGGGGGATTTTTGGTATGAATTTTCTTTTAAGAAGAAAAATAGAAGTGTTACTTTTATAGTCATAACTCATGATTTTTACATATGTTTTCAGTAATAATAAAATACTGGGTTACTTCTGTTTCTCCTTGGATTTCTGAACTTCGGGAAGTAATTTTACTCAGGTTTTCAGGATTGTTTTTCATCCAGAGCTACATTGCTAGGAACACTGGAGTCCATTCCTTACGTGGAAACGAAGACCTGTATTTAATCAGTTGTTCCCAGATGCTAGCACTTGAAGGAGAACGCGCCCTACCGTGTAAGTCAGCTAAACTAAATCCGAAACTGGAATCCCTCTCCTGCCCCTCTGTCAAGCAAAACTGTGAATTGGAGGAAATTTAAAACCTTGAATGTGATTGAAGAATGAGGTTTTAGCTAAATTTTGGAGCTCTGGGGAACAGTATACAGGGAGCAATATGAACGGAGCTGTTGAGAGAACGATTTGCTCTCTGCAGGAACAAAGACATGCAGGGAATTGTCCAAGAAGAAACTGCTGATTAAAGTTTTGGCTGTTAATCACTTTATGTATGCCTGAATTATATTACTAAACCCCCTTTCTGTTCAAAACCATCTGCAGGGATTGTATATTTGTAAACAAAGACAGATTAAGATAATTTATTAATTCTTTGTCTGCCATCCACTCATTATTTCTACTAGAAGTATCCACTTCTAAGCTCCCAACCATGTTAACCTCTGAGCATTGAGACAACATTTTAATTGGCTTACAAGTATGAATTGGCTTTTATCCTTAGATAAAACATGAATGTTTCTAAATCTAATTCACGCTAGGAAATACTGTACCCACATGCTTTCAGGATTAACTACGATGTGTTAACTTGACTGAGTGCAGATGTGCAGGGAGTCGTGTAAATTAGGCACGCTGCTTGTTCTAGCCTGCATGGACAAAAACTTCCAGAGGGAGAGGACAAGAAACCGGTGTGAAATGTTATTCAGGTTCTCTCTGCCAGCTCTTCGCAGCAGCACACATACTTAATGCTCCCAAGTGAATGGCCAGGCTTTAGACTTGCAGAGTAAGTACTCTGGCTTAGCAATTAGCCACAGGAGTTTGAAGCTGTATCTTATGTGGACAGACAGTTGAAAGGTTGGTTAATTGAACTTCTCCTAAGTGCCAAATGTTGAGTAGCACAGAGAGGCATCCTGTCAATACATGTTTAACATTATCAGAGGAAGAAAGGAGAGAACATCCTTTCTCCCAATTACCTATTATGTTGCTGTGGAGCACCCCATCTACCAGATCTGTCTAGGCCTATGAATTAGAGCATCACAGCTGAATGGTTTTATTAGATGTATGTCTAAAGTGGAAAAGATTAGGTGCTTTATATGGACTGGGAAAGGAAAAGTGTTGCAGCAAAAAAAATCCCAGTAAAGCTTATGTCTCTCTACTTTCTTAAATGGATTCAGTTTCTGTTCTTTGTTTTCCATTCAGGTCTAGACATAGACACCTTTACTTCCTAATCCTCAATGTCAGCAGACACTTTTTAAATATATCTATTTAAATAAAGCCTGAACTAATCTAAACCCATAAATATATCTAAATAAAAAGATAATTCTAATCTATCATGAGTCAAGCTTGTAACCATTATGTATTTATAGTGCGTGTTAGTACATGTGTGTGTTTATGTGCATAATCTGGGTAACGTTGGTAACCAGAAGGTTATATAATATAAAAAGGGTCTTGCTGTTGCATAAGCTTAGTCCAGATAGCTGCCATGTGTCCACCCTTTCCCCTCCTCAGCAGAGAGTGCAAGACTCTGCGTCTGAAAGCTAAGGACAGTTCCTCAGGATGACCTACTAGAGATGGGGAAGCTCCTTCCAGAGCCTCCATTTCATGAGCTTTGCTGTTACAGTTCACAGAGCTTGAAAAGCTGTTTGTAGCTACATTTTTTTGGAGATGGTAAAATAGGCCTCTCCGAAGCCCCCTTGGGATGAAAGGTGTTGAGATGAGACAGCGGTGCGTGGAACAACACTATTTCTCTGCTGTACCCACAGCCTAAAATAGCACACCTTGGTCATGAAGAGCCTGTGTCTTACTGATCCAAGAGTCCATCTGTAGTGAAGTGGTATAGGAGAGTTGATGTCACTTGCCTGCAAGCTTTGAGCACCAGGAATTTTGTTTCTTCTATTTCTGACCCCTCTAAAATCATTAATTAAAAGTTGCTGGTCCCAATATACATATGAGATTCAGACTAGATGTGATAGTAACTCTGTAGAAAAATCATCCGAAATTTTTGACTACAAGTGCATGGAATTAGGTCGTTTTTTTTTTTTCCCTACAAGTAAAAAGACAAGCTATATTAAATACTATTTTACATTGGCATCACATTGTCATTTACCATTCTCATTCTTACATTTTATTTCATGCTTCCTTTTTTTTTTGTTTAATATTTGTAAGTCAGACTTTTGTACTTTCTTGTCCAAATTTTCCTCTGTATGTATTATAGTCCACAAGTTCATACAATCTATGGAAAACTCTCTGCAAGACTGAGGATTTATTTACCTGAAGCTGCAAAGCTGCTGTACCTTCATGAACAAAACCCACAACAGTAGTGTTCTTCAGACTCCCAGCTCTGTATAGCTTGATTTCATTAATTCTTACTGATAAAATGGGCAAAAAAATCTATTACATTCAAAAGGTTTGTTCAGGGTACAAGCAAACACGAACAGGGAATTCTGCAAAGTGGATTTTGGCACTGCCAATATTTTTCAATCTTTCCCCTGCTAAACCTTACTGCTTCTTGTCAAAATAAACATACAGCTTTTCTCCCTCCGTGAGGCAGCGATGACCACTAGCATTCTGCAGCAGAGACGGGGTACCCAGTGTGCAGCTGATATGAATCGACTGCTTCCACGTGGGGAATCAGGTGTCAGCATCTCTGTGATATCTTGTATATCATTTGTATCTTACCTGAAGAGCGGTGTCGGGTCTTTGTGTGATACCTCTAAGTAGCCCCACGCACCGCACCAGCAGTTTGTGCCAGTGGCCAAACCGCAACCTGCTCGAATCTCTGCTTAAACTGCTGGGTTATTACCATCCCGGGTGATACCCGTGTGCTTTGAGAGCAGGAATTGCAAATCACTACACCTGCAATGACAGCAAGTCCTGTTGCTGGGGTTTTTGTCAGAGGATTTGCAATCTGTTTGTTTGGGTGCTTCTGCCAGTTCATAAACTCAGTGTTTCATTACCCAAGTGGTTTGGGAACCACGATCAGCATATTCTTCCTTTCTGATAGATAATAGTCTTCAGTTTCCAGTGTTTGCACTCGTTTTTCAGTAAGGACTTGTCTTTCAGAATAGTATCCTCACCAGGTATACCTGGTGAAAATCATACTGTAATCTGTTCTGTAAAAAAAAAGCATCTCCAAAGATGAGCTCACTTAAAAAGTCCCTTTCCCAAGTTAACTGTCATCTTCTGAAGGCACAAATGGTTCAAGGCCTCATACTCTCTCTCCTGTCTTTATTATTATCCATATGGAAATACTATCTCCATTCTCTCCTGCTTGCCATCAAGTGTATTTCTCAAGCCTTTGTTGCAGCAGGTAACTCGGTGTGCTCCACCAGACACCTTCTGAAAGCTAGTGTAGAGATCTCCTCACTGAACGGGTAGATGTTCGCGTTCTTAGACAGCCACTCTGCTTTCTAGAGAGCTTGATAGCAGTGTGCCAGGGGACTGGGAAACTAGTTCTGTGCAGCGGTTTATTCTGCACCCGTTGTTAGTAAGAAGGGAGGTGTGCTGCCGTATCACAGAAGACAATTTCAGCACTGTGCTTTAGCTGATGGGGGTGGAGGGACATAAGGAGGAGTTGTGTGAAGGAACGTACTCCCACTGCAGTTTCACTTTAGTTACAGATAATGTTGAACAGCAAGTGGTTTTGTATTAGATTTGATTTACGTGGTTTGTTGGTTATCACAGGAGTGTTACTCTCTGTTCTGGGGCTGGGAAGGAGTCGTGAAGGGGTTGAAATAATTTCCTCAAAACAAACTTCTTTCTTTTCCTTTCATTGGTTTCTCCATTACGTGTAGCGGGCCCCGCTTTGATATTAAATATCTTCAGCTTACTATTATGCGTGGTTTCAATATCTAGATTACTCTGGAATGCCTCTTTGTACATAGTTGAATGAGAAGTGGGTTCAGCTGAGAGTGGCTTGGGTTTCAGTCTATGCCAAATGGCTATTTAAACAAATGTTCAAAGACCATATAGGGAAGGTTTGATATTCATCATAATTTTATCTCAGCATTGGTCACAGATGTGTGTTGCAGGGAAAGATAAGTTTTAGAGTTTATTTTGGAAATGGCTTACCTAAATAAAGTGTATTCTGAAATTACTCTCTAGCTTTTCTCTGCTCTCTGAGGCCTATGGCCTGGTTCTGTTATCCTTACAAGGATGCAGGCAGAAACACTACTGGCTTATTTTCTCACATGTGAAGCTTTGGTTCAAGCTTTGTTTTTATGAATAAGTTGTTCCTGACTTGTTTATGTTTTCATTTCTTTCTCATAGTGCCACAGAATTGTATAATCCTGTAGGTTAGAAATTCTTCTCTTTGCTGTGATAGATGTCTGTTACTGAACAGTAAGTTATGAGTTTAACATCTCACTCCCAACAAGGTCTGAGAGACTGCTTGAAGTATATTGTACTGGTTTTAGTGTTGTATGTCGAGGTAATGTTGAAACTGAGCCTGCTTTATTCAAAAAGGAGTAGAAAAAACCAAACCCGTCCTAAGCTCTGCAGATATTATTCTTCCTGAGGTGACAAGTGTTAGCAATGTAATAAATAGGTGGAATTACAGTAGTCCTAACTTAGTGTAATTGAAATTGCAGGCAGGAATCTAGAAGAGTCTTTTTTTTTCAAATCTGCTGTCAATTCTGACAGCAGGTTGATGAACAAGGGCCCCATGAAGTTAGAAACAATAAACCTTAGAGCTCGTTGTGTTTCCTTTATCTAAGGCGTGACAGTCTGGATGGAATCAGCATTTTAAAAAGCAGGGAATATTTCAGGCAGTTGCAATAATTGTAAATGCAAATTCAGTTTGTGGCAAGGAAGAGCAGACGTATCCCTGGTTCTCCGAGCGCCTGCTTCGCGGCGTCGTATGCGTTCCCACATCTAATAGCCTTGGTGGGTTCTTCTACTGTCTGCCTATCTGTTTGTCCTCCTTTGAGAGGCCCCGAGATACTCCGTGGGTCTGCTGCTGTGGCTCCGGCCCACTGACCCTGATGATTATAACTGTAATTCAGTAGGTTGCACAAATCTAATCTGAAAAATACCCATTGATTCAATATGTGTCTCTAGGAAAAGCTGTTAATCTCTCCGGGTTTATTATCAAGTGAATTCAGCCTAGTAGCAGGAGAAAAAAAGAAAAAAAAAAAGATGAGATTTCTAGTAACTAGAAAGCAGGTGTATTCCTTTAAGGACTACTCTGCCATTAAATTTAAAATACCCCCATCTAAGTGTGTATTTTGTGGCAACTCCCTTCTCGGTTGTTGCTGAGGGCAGGAGGAATCTCTGATGGGATGCTCCCAGATCCCTTCTCAAGAATGTGTCACAGCTAAGTGAGCTGCACACCACCGTTCTCACTAATGAGAAAGCTCCCGCCGACTTCCCGAGAGCAGTTCTTCCCGACAGCAATTGCCATGGATATTAAATAGCTGGTCCACAAGAAACTCCCTTTCTGAGCGTCAAGCTATTCAAACACTATATAATCACCATTTTGAGGATAACAAAATTTCATTATTAAATGCTGTTTGTGACATGTTAATTTTGAAAGCAATAATACCCACGGGGTGAGTGTGTAAATAAATCATCACCTGGCAGATACAGTTTTCATTTTGAGACAGTTCTTCAAAGCAACAATAACAGATGAATTAGCAGATCGGTAAGCCTTCAGTGAAATGCTGTATGGTTCTATTTTTCATTCAAGGAAATAGGCTTTGATTGCTTGTAACTGCAGAGAATATTCAGCTTTTTACTTTTTTTTTTTTTTAAATAATTTGAAAAAACCCAACTTACTAATAAAGGAGTTTGGGTGGTTTAACATTCTCGGGAATCCCTGCTCCAAACTTTGCCCTCCAGTTGGTATTATGGTACCAGTAATTGCTGCCTCATGTTAACATTTATTTAAAGCTGCTGATTTAACATTTAAAAATTCTGAGGTTAATGGATCTGTATTCACAGATCCATTAACCTCAATAAAAACAAATGGGACCTTTAGTGAACTAAAATAAGTGCAGATCAAGGATACACTTTGACTAATACTTACTGATAGCATTTAGATTGTACTGTTAAAATGTCAGGTCATGAAAAGGGCTAGTAATGTAGTAATATTCAAGGTGAATTTCAGTGTTTCAGTCACTTCTGTGACCCAAGATAGGATAGTTTAAGATCAAGCAAGCTCAGCGTCCTAATTGCAGGATATTCTGGGTGGATTGCTGTGTAAATGGTATGTTACTGGCACTGAGCTGGGCTTACTTAAGAATGAAATTGGTTTGAATGCGCATTCATCTAATAAACAAATTATGACAGCGTAGTTAGCTGACAACCATTTATCCTATTTTATATACAGTACAGGAGAAGCTATAATACTTAAGAAATGAATAAGTAAAGAAGGTAATGTATGTCCTTAGAATTTATTTCCTTTAGTCCTCATATTTAATCTAACATTGCCATAAAAAAAATAATGGGCGTTTAAAAACACCATTTAGAAAGAGACATCACTTTCCCAGTTCATCTCCTGCATCATAATCCAGCAAATCTGCTTTTACAATCAGCGTATGCAGAAATAGGAGGCATCAATCCTGACTTCAGTTCCCTGACGCAGACATCTTTGGGTTTTGTGGGAATGAGTTTATTCCACAATGAACGTGAGATTCCATCGCTGTTGATCTTTAGTTCTTGTTTATCACCGTGATATTGATAATGATTTCAAGGTCTTAAACATGTGCTAGTGAACACTAATACACAGCTCAGGAAGTTGTAAATTCTTCAGTGCAAACACCACACGTGGGCTTGAAGAGGGAGACTGTAAAATGCCTACGATGCGTATTTGTGCTCTAGGAAGTGCTATCCCATGTCTGTGATCGTGAAGGACTGCTTATACCTGGTAATAAAGTAGATGCAGTCCTAAACATACACTGTTACTTATGGCATGCAGAAAGGACAGATGGGCAATCACTCATCAGATAACTCTGAAGAGCATTATATAGCTGGTATGGAGTTTATAATATACTGAACTTCAGAAGAGATGGGTCCACATAAGGGTAATTTTGTTATACGGGCATGCAGAGTTTTAGTGAATGGTTATTAAAAACCATACTATTTTCTATATGGCAAACATTTAGAGGAAGAATGTGCCAAAGGACCTAAGCATATGGAAGCCAAAGTCCCTTGGAAAATCCATGTTACCAGCATTTTTCAAGACAGTTTTACTGCCTTCCTTTGCTGTATCAAATAGTCTTTCATAGTACTTCAGAAATAAGATTAGTTTTGAATATATATATAATTTTTATAAAATCAGCTTGAAAAACAGGAAAAAAAAGAAAAACATTTAAGAGATGAGGTTGAGTTCAATTCCAAAAACGTGCCACTTATACTTCGGGCTTCTGTTATTATTACTAAAACCTTCACAGTATTACACAGGCTTCATCTAAATTGGGCTTATCTATGAGCTTGTTACAATGCAATGCAACCCACTATTTTTTGATTACATTTTAAAATCATCTACATCACTACAAACTGGTATGTATTAAAATCTCATAAGAAACAAAACTAAAAAAATCAATCTTAGTGACAAGTCCACAGTAATAGCTTTCCAAGGTCTAAGTGTGTAACAAACTAAACTGTAGTTGTCAAACAAGAGAGGTGCAGCTGAATATTGGTATTTCTTGTGAATAGTTTAAATCTACTATCATAATATGTGCTTTGATAAATAAAGCCTAGCACTGTTTAAGAACAGAGAAAAGTCATTTTTAAAGGACTTCTCTATTTAGCAAAATAGACAATGTCAGTTTTCTGCTGCTGTGGTTTTGTTTCGACTCTACTAAACATCAAGTAGATTGGATTCTCATGTTGAAAACCAGAATGCATCACTGTGTGAATAGAAATGCATTACTCTGTGAATTGGAATGAATTAGGCACAGTCTATTGCCCCGTTGTCCTGTCATATTTCTGCCTTTCTAAAACTGGTTCTTGTGAGAATGTACTATTAAATCTAGGACAACACTTTAAACAAAATTTACTGGAGTCTTTCATCTGTTATCTTTCATTAGAAGTAATATTAGTTCTTTTTAACAGTGGAAATATGTTTGTTTACTCTGAAAGTTACACAGAACATTCACCAATTTAGCTGATGTGAATGGACCTTAGAAATGTTTTCTTTAAGGAATATTAGGTGGCATTAAAATCTCTTTTTGAAACGAAGGATGTTTTTAATGAAAAGGTTATTACTGGGGTATTGGAATGTTTATTTTGATAAAGTGATATCTAGCTTTCAGGGTCTTTTAAAAATCCCTTTCTGAATTCCTCAGTCAGGAGCCATCAGCACAGTCTCCAGATCTGTTACAGAATCACAGCATCAACACAGTTGGAAAAGACCTCTAAGGTCACTGTGTTCAACCGTCGACCAAATTAACCCAACAGAAGAAACCCACAAAAATAAACCTCACACCTCACCATCCCACTAGAGCATGTCCCAGAGTGCCTCATTTACATGGCTTTGAACAGCTCCTGGGATGTTGACTCCACCACCTCCCTGGGCTGTCTGTTCCAGCTCCTGACTACTCTTTCAGTAAATAAATTCTTTCTAATATCGAGTCTCAGCCTCCACCAGTGCAACTTCAGGCCATGTCCTCTCATCTTGTCATTACTTGTTTGAGAGAAGGGGCTGCACCTGTCTCACTGCAACCTCCTTTCAGGTACTTGTAGAGAGCAAGGAGGTCTCCCCTCAGCCTCTTCTTCTCCAAGGTGAACCATCTCTGTTCCCTCTGCNCTCTGCCTCTCCTCATGGGACTTGTTCTCCAGCCCCCTCCCCAGCTTGTTTTCCCTTCTCTGTACTCTCTCCAGCAACTCAATGGCTTTCTTGTGGTGAGGGGCCTGAAACTAAACACGGTATTTGAGGTGTGATCTCACCAGTGCCAAGTACAGGGACACGATCACTTCCCTTCTCCTGCTGGCCACGCTATTTCTGATACAGGCCAGGATACCGTTGGCCTTCTTGGCTACCTGGGCACATTGCTGGCTCTTGTTCCGCCAGTTGCTGATCAGCACCCTGAGGTGCTTTTCTCTGGGCAGCTTTCCAGCCACTTGGAAGAATATATGCAACATCAGCCAAATCTTAGTCAGTACCTTGGAATCAGTACCTTGAAATGAAAACTCACAAATATCTACTTTGCACTTAAAAATAAGGCTTCTTCCCTCCACCTCTTTGCTTGATGGTGTCATAGAAAAAGCATTTTGAAGAAATAGTTAATGGAATGCCCATGCCATAAAATTTTAGCCAGAATGGCAAACTGAGAAGAAAGACTTCTTGGCAGGTGGCCTGTGGTGTTTTCTCCTCTGATCTGTAACTGGGCTGTAGCCAGGTTTTCTTGCGTTTCATTTTCCAGGAGTCTTTCCTGTGACCCAAATCTGCTAATAACGCACAGCAGCAGGGTGATATACTTACCATTCTACTTTGGTAGTCTTTTATTAATGGACTGGAGTGATCTGTTATTGATTATTGTCTGTTGGCCCCAGTTCAGTTAAGTGCTTCAGCACATTCCTGGCTTTAAGTGCAAAACCGTATTAAGCACCGTTAGAGGACTGGCACAGTCAGACTCAGGTGCAAATCAAGAATCTTATCCAGGTGCAGTTTTTGATACCTTGAAGAGTCAAAGTAGAAGACAAACACATCCCATTACTTCACAAGATAAGCATTGCTATTTTATCATGCAAATTGGGGATCTGTCTAGATTACACTGTGTTACATGTACGTGTGTTTCTGCCGTAGGAAAGAACGAAGGGATTTACTGGCTGTGCTGCATATACATACGGTGGTTGTATTTTCTTGGATAAATGTAAAAGTTGGAGCAGACTGGAGTAAGCAATCGTAGGGAATGTTTTATTAGCTTTAACACTACGTTGGTAATAACAATCCTGTGAGAGTTCTTTTGGATTTCATGTATAATAACAAAGAAACAAAAACTGAACCAAACCAAGCATTGAAACCTACCTCTGTCCCCGAAACGGGTCTGTTTCCATATGCAGTCAGACATTCCAGTGAACAGTATGCATGCAACAAAGTTTGTTTTTCTTCACAACTGCCAAAAAAAAAGGACATTTTGATGTTCAGTCACTGAGCATCTGTTAATTATAAGCATTGTTGCTTTCTCTTTATTGTCTTTGATTTTGATGGTATACTGTGTGGTGTCAGCAGTACGATAGCAGAATGCAGCACAAAGTGTAGATTTACAAAGTGTCCAATCCTTTCAGGAGCAGATCTGTTTCCCAAAAGTATTTTGAAGCGTATTTCTCAATAGTTCCTCTGGTACATTTGTCTCATTGAGACCCTCTGTTGAGGAGACTAAATCCCTGCGTGCTTTCCAAGCTCTGAGCGTGACTTGTGCAATTTGTTTTCCTTTGTGATATGGAATTGTGAAGCAACCTCTAGGGAATGCGTATATAGAGGTGTCCTGGAGCACATTTAAATTGTGATTTGGGTTCTTTTAGAAGATACTCCTTCCTTGTTCTCATTACTACATAAATACATAACAAACCAAGCCAACAACATCCTAATTGTTTCTGTAGTTTAGGTGGAATTTCTTCTGTTTCAGTTTGTGCTCACTGTCTCTTGTCCATTCACAATCCATTTTTTCACTTTGTGACTATCAAAATCAGGTTCATTAGGTGATTACAGGGATACCCAGTGCAGCTCTATTTCAAGAATACATATTTATTTTTTTTACCACAGAGGAGGGGCAGAATGCAAATGTGGGTGACGATGTTCAAGGGGAGTTTCCTGAGTTCCTAGTGTGTTACTGTGGTCACAACTCTTGTCCATTGGTTGCTATGATTTTCAAACAGAAAGAGCAGTAGTGAAACACAAGAGGTTTAGACAGCGGGATAGCTGAGCCTCTTTAATCAAAAGTATCCAAACAGTGACTGGATATTAATAAGATGCATTTTTTCTCGCCTTTCCCTGCAAGGCATTTAAAGAAATACGAGGCTTTTCATTTAGTTTAACTGATGATTCAGAACGTCTGGAGTGTGTACTGTGACCCGTTATACCTTTAACATGATTTAGAGAAGCACAGTTTACTTGGCAAGTCCAGGATTCGGTACAAATTGCTACCACTAAGCTGAAAGCATGCTCAAGTGGGAAAATACATTGTAATGATTTTTGGTACTTCCTACCTTCAGTCTCCAATCTTTTTCGTGTTAAAAACACTGGTAAGATTGGAGGATATTTATCTAAATTTTAAAATTTATTTACTGTAAGTCCATATTCCATTGCCCTTAGTGTACAGTAAAGCATAATGCAGAGGTAACAATCATATTTTCTTCTGTGTGTCTTTCAGTATGTGAAACTTTTCAGTGTAATTCCACAAAAAGTAACTAGTATATTATTAGTATAGGCTAGAAATTATCTTCTCTTCTGTGAAACAGATGGGATATTAGAGAGAACATTATCTGCCACAAACAGTGCTTAAAATCTCCAGTATGTTGTGGATTTCATTTTATTTTTTCCATCCCAAAGAAACGTGTCCTTGCTTGTCTGTGGCTGATTATCCACTCCAAGATGGGAACCCTGAAATGTGGAAGTGCAAGTTATCTGGAAGTACCTGTCTCCATTTTTCTGTTTCATTCCGTTCAGATTGTGCATATTCAAGTCAACTGAAACCAATCCTTGGTTTATGTAGATTAGCGAACAGAGTTTGCTGTCATATTTTCCTGGAGATGTACCCAAGCTCCAAAACAGCCTACATTTCCCAGTTCTCCAAGTAGTGATGATGCCATATTCTCACAAGTGGGTGACCACATCTCTAATGCATGAGCACCACAATGTACCCATCCCTTTGCTGGTACTACGTGTACATTAAAGAACTGGGTGAGCTCAGTACATTGAATACCCATATGTACAACTAGCAGTGGTAGAGCCAACATGGAAACATGACCGTTGAGAGACTATGGCAACACTGCAGAACACCTTTAGGAGTGGCCATCATGACAGCTATAGCTTGTGAATAAATTGTCTTGATATTTGAGATTTGCTTTTCGTAACGTTGCCTTGTTAAGTTTTGCTCTCTTTCTGGGCTTTCTAGTCTGAAGGGTCCACGTCTAACCGTCTTCCCAGGTACTTCGTGCAGTGAAAGCTTGGGTTTGCTATCACTGAAGCTTGATTTAGGAACTATGTATTTTATTTAGCCTTTATTTACCTGTTGTTTTGGATTGTAATGAGTGTAATTGAAGCGCCTAATTCCAAAAGAGGTTATTAAGTAAATAAATTAATCAGATTGCATATCATGGTAATATAATCAAGATGATATTTCCCTAGTAAAGTATTATCATTTTATAAATAGTTCATGACATCTGACTGTTTCCATATATATTCATGAATATATTAACACTCAGGAAAAGGATTTTTACAGAATTCTAAAGTAGACTATTTTCCATCTTCATTTTTCAAAATCAAAACCAAAACTGTAACATAACACACTAGTTATTATACTTCTATTTGCCTTCAGGAATAGGTGAATGCACTATAAACAGTTCTGGAAAACTGAAACTGTGTTCTTAAAAAAAAAAAAGCCTTTTTTGAGATTCTATCTGCTGATGTTTATATTTCACAACTCACTGAATATCCTGGGCTTCACTATCTTCTGTAAAGAGAATAACAGATTATGAGCTTGCTTACTAGCATTTTATTTTTTTATGATCTCCCAAGCTCAGCAGCCCTCCTTCTCAACCCTCTGCAAGCTGTGGTAACTAAACAAAACTAAGCTTGTAATTAATCCCCTTGTATTTAAACTGTTTCAGCAAAAATATCTGTATTAGCCTTCTCTCTGCCATGCAACATAAGCAGAACAGAAGGCTGGGTAAATGACGTCCTAATCATTA
This sequence comes from Chloroceryle aenea, assembly GCA_013399075.1. NCBI lineage: Eukaryota > Metazoa > Chordata > Aves > Coraciiformes > Cerylidae > Chloroceryle > Chloroceryle aenea. The sequence goes on from VWZY01001684.1 coordinate 206,205, forward strand.
AAAAACAAACAACAAAACCCAAAATTCAGCAGTGGTTCTTCACCCCTGTACTAAGAGCAATTCATAATCAAATAAAATTGAACGCGGACACATTGAGAATAATTAACCAGCGGAAGCAGTTGGTTATGGTACACACTGCAGGGGAAACCTTTTTAAAGATAATGTGTGTATTGGCATAAGCAATAGCAGTATTCCTGGCCTGTCTTGGCTAACATGACAGAATTAGGCTCCTTTTAATCCCAGAAGGGGACATGGAGCTTCAGCTGGTATCTCTCAGTACAGCTTCTCTAAAGCCACCAGATGAATTTTGCCGTAAACAGCGCAGCGAAGCATATGCACCCACTGATGGCTGTTCTCTAGTAGCTCTTCTCCATAAACAAGGAGAACACTGCTTTTTCTGCAGATCTTTCTTAGGTAATTCAACCTGGTATTTGACATGAGCTGAGCTGCTGATGTTGAACCTTGCTTTGGTGGATGGTTTCAGCCTAGGTGAATCTTGCTTCCCTCATTCAGGCTTTCTATTTCTCTTCCTTTGCAGAACACCTAAACCTATCACTTGTCTTTGCTAATTTAAAACTCATCCTTTAAAGAGCTGCTTTCAGAATTTCTATCTCTGGCTTTCTGCATTATTTCAGCTTTGCACCCACCTATGATCTTTGTTCCAGGAGTGTGAGGAACAGACTATCTGTTCTGTCTGAACATCCTTCTATCTCTGGCGCTTCACTGAGTATTGATCTCTTCTGCTATGACTACAGATTTCTGCAGATGCTAAACTGTTACTGATGGTAAAGAAAAAAGTTGGTGTGGAACGTGTTTCTGAGATCTCTGCTGCTGTCTGTGGCTGGGAAGAAGGTGCAAATGCATCTAATTTGATACATAACGTTATTTAGGGAACTCTTTGTGCTCTGTCCTAAGCTACATTCTTAAGATTACAGTAGAGTCACTCGGTTTGTTGAAATAAGACAGTGTTTAAAGCACATGGGTTGTATTCTAACTTGTCTTACTGAAGCTACCAGAGACAGATAGGCCTTCAGAGGAAACAGGGAGCTCTTTTCTGAAATAAAGACCACAGCACAATCTCCAGACCTTTATGTCTGCACAACTGCCTATCTTTCTTTAGGCTCTACTGACAAAGAGGGTCCGAGACTAATCATGGGCTTACAAAAACTTGTATTAAAACATACATGTTGTGGCAGAGCTGTGTGAAAATGCTGAGCAGGGGCTCTTTTCGTGTTCTTTATGTGGAAGTCTTCTCAGAATTTCAAATGAACTCTGCTCAGTTTTTATCTCAATTTTAATTTTTTCACTCCTTCCCTAAGCTGCAGAGAGGGTGACCTGATGACAGAGATTGAGCTGTCCTGAAATTGGAGTCCTGCTGAAGAGATATTAGAAAATTAGGGCTGGTCTCCTGGATGGGAGAATAAATCAAGAATATCATAGATTGTCTCGTGTCTCCTTTCACTAATGAAGAAAATGAAAAACAAGGAATCATAACAAAAAAACCCAACCATCCCACCACTGGATTTGTGAATTCATATTCCACCAGAGGAAAAGGTACAGTGAAGTACTGGGGGTTAACAGTTTAAAGAAAGTCTACTAAACAATCACTGATAGACTCAATTTTAAACTACAGCCAATTGTTTTCAAATACTTTATTTTTTCTTATTTCATTTTCTTTTTGTAATATTTTGTACACTGTTCTCTTAATAGGCCTGAAATAGCATAAAAATTAAATTGCATCCTCTTCTTGACAGTGTAATACATTCATCAGAAAATCCTGAGTTCAGATTTCTCTGTTTATTTAAAGGCTTTAAGTTATTCCAGCAGTAGGGAAAAAAAAAAATTTAAACTTGACCCAAAAATTGAAGGAAAATGACTGAGACAGCAAGTGAACTTCGGGACATTTCCATGGTAATTAGCAATCTGCATATCCCAAGTACTCCTCTCCCACCCTCCCCATTCCAATCCATACATTTTATGTTCTGTACCCTTGACATACTTTTAGTCCTTTGAAAGAAGCTGATGTGGAGTGAACATTCAATCCATTTTGCTATTACCTTTATGAAAGCTACAGTGCACCTTGAGAAGAGCATGCCTGACCCAATTTGATCTTTCATTTCTAACACCATAGCTTGCTGACTTTCTAAAGGATACTCAAGAAAGGCTTATTAGCAGATGTTATCACTGGAATCACCTTTTCTGAAATAAGGAATGACAGGCCCATCTGTTCATTTGTTGCTTGATAACCTAAGCTTCCGTGTTGTCCTGGAAATCCCGCTGATAGATCTATCTCCATGTGGTCACATAGCATTGATCTGTTTGGAGTGGATTTTTGTGGAGCAGAACAGAAAAAAATGGGAAATAGAAATGCTATTTTAAAGAGCAAATAGCAAAGGCTCCCGTACAACAAGGGTGGAATTTTCAGTGGAACCTAAGTGAAACAGTGCCACAAATCCCATTGACTTGAAATGAAGGACAGTGAAGCAGTGAACCTGTACTTGAAGCTTATGGAAATTATATCTCATACTTCTTTCTATAGCTGAAGGATGTGTGTAACACTGATTAGTGAAGAACTTAAATGCTGCTGATAAGTGTATGGAAAAACAAGCAGTAAGGCTTAGAAATTCTCTGAAAATACAAAACAAATGATGAAATCTCTTTGGGGAAGTAATTGACCTTTTTAAATTATATGCTCTAGAGTAGAAAGATTTAAGAGTACTAATCTGCAATAAAGCAGGTGTGACAGCTTAACTGATAACTTCTTACAGATATTAGCAGTCTATAATGTTTAATAATGAATGTGTAATAGAGATCTTCATAATCCACAGCATCTCAAAAATGAAGGTGAGGTTTAAAACTACTGTGCTGGCATTTGTAGTCATCCATATCTTCAGAAACTTCCACAGTCATTGATTACAGTTTTATTCAGTTTTGATCAAAAACCAGTCACAAGTTACATCTGCCCTTTCTTTGCATGTTTATGCCAGTTGATTTTGTAAAGTACAAATTGCCATAAAAGGAGCTTGTGAATGGAGACACTTTGTTGGATGTTATATTGTGAGGAAGCCTATATATTGCCACTGAGGGACTTAAGAGTTGAGGAACTGTAGATTGATCAGTCTAGGGCAAGAAATGACACCCGGTCTAACAAAGCATCCCTTGCACCATCGAGGAAGTGGCAAGGGAAACAAGAGCAAACTGAAGAATGGGGAGAAATCCCACTGAAAATCATTGAAATGATTGTAGGAATTCAGCTGGAATCGGGGAGAGAATGTCCCCTGGGATATAATATTGATATAAGCAGATGAATTGCAGGTTTACTTTCATTTGCCCACTCAAGCATTTTTAAACATTTTACTGGATTATTTAATTACTGTAAACAAAATCTAAGGTTATTCACGTTCTGGTTTAGTTTTCTTAATGCAAATTCTGATGGTTTAAAGGAGGAAATAGAAAAGAGAAGGAAAACCCAATTGTGTGATAAATGCATTAAATGGTGTAGGGGAACATATTTCTAAATGTCCAGCCTCTCAACGCATTTTCCAAGCTACTGAGAGAGTATCAGACTTCCATCAAGGCGAAGCTGCGTAGGCTGAGTTGGTGACGCATGAATCTCTGTGGGTAGGCGGTGCCACAGGGTTGGTATGTTCAGCAAGAAGGCAGGTGGGCAGCACGAGAAGCTTGTCTGAACCTTAGTTGTCCAGTATTGCTTTTGGAGCATACAACTCATTCTGGATTCCTTCACTAAGTGTTGACTTAGTTCAAGAACTACCTTTGCAGTGCAGAAAAAAACCCACAACACTCTATAGATGCTTTATTCTCTGGACCATCTGCAGTCTGTACATCTTTTTTGTATACCAGGGACCAAAACTGAACACAGTACTCTGCGTGTGGCCTGACAAGCTCTGAATAGGGTGGGATGATGACTTGTTTATCTCTGCTGGTGATGCCCTTGTTGATGCAGCCTATCATTGCTGGCTTGCTTTGCTGCTGCAGCACACTGTTCACTCGTATGGAGCTTGTTGTCCGCCAGGACCCACAGGTCCCTTTCTACAGAGCTGCTCTCTAGCCAAGTGGATCCCAGCCTGTGCTGCACTCCTGAATTGTGTTTTCCCAGGTACAAGACCTTACACTTGTCCTAGCTGAACTTCATCGGGTTCTCATTAACCCACTCTTCCAGCCTATCCAGCTCTTCCTGCGGGGTGGTTCTTTCTCCCTTCTTAAGTGTCTGCTTCCCCACTCAGTTTGGTATCATTATCAGTCTTCATCAGGGTATTCTTGATCCAGATTGCTTATGAAGATAGTAAATGATGTTGGGCCCAGTACTGGTCCCTGGGGGACACCATGTGTGACTGGTTGCCAACCTCAAAAAGAGCTATTTACCAGCACCCTCTGGGTGCAGCCTGTCAGCCAGCTCCCCACCCACCACACAGACAGCTTGTCTAGACTAATAATGCATTGGCTTGTCTAAAATGATATTTTGGGGACCTGTATCAAGAGCCTTGGAGAAATTCAGGTAGACAAAGTCCACTGCAAGAGTAGAGGATCAACTCTGGTTTAAAAATGTTGACTGAAAATACCTAACAATATGCATAGAAACTTGTCCTGAAATGCCTAGAA
>VWZY01001684.1:213783-286021 GCA_013399075.1 Chloroceryle aenea
GGTTCTTTCTCCCTTCTTAAGTGTCTGCTTCCCCACTCAGTTTGGTATCATTATCAGTCTTCATCAGGGTATTCTTGATCCAGATTGCTTATGAAGATAGTAAATGATGTTGGGCCCAGTACTGGTCCCTGGGGGACACCATGTGTGACTGGTTGCCAACCTCAAAAAGAGCTATTTACCAGCACCCTCTGGGTGCAGCCTGTCAGCCAGCTCCCCACCCACCACACAGACAGCTTGTCTAGACTAATAATGCATTGGCTTGTCTAAAATGATATTGTGGGGACCTGTATCAAGAGCCTTGGAGAAATTCAGGTAGACAAACTCCACTGCAAGAGTAGAGGATCAACTCTGGTTTAAAAATGTTGACTGAAAATACCTAACAATATGCATAGAAACTTGTCCTGAAATGCCTAGAAAAAATCTCAGTTGTTAGTCTAGGATTCTTCTCAATAGTCAGGGGGGGTGGAAAGGGAGGAAAACTCTTTACGCAACAGAAGTTTCTTTTCTGCTTGGGCTTTTAAATTGCACTGCACATTCTGCATTTGTTCTTTTGTCTACTGCAGGCTTCTTAAATGATCAGACCGAAGGAGAGCACTAGCCAGGAAATATCAGGAACAGTATTCAGGTTAACTTACTGCAGGGTATGCAGAGCTAATGAGCACCCTCCTTCTACAGGGCACTGTGGGAAAGCAAGACAGTCACCATGAAATAAACAACTGTGGAACTGTGTGTGTAAATAGGCTACCTGGTATCTTTTTCCAAACAGCGAATGGCTAAAATTATATATACACTAAATGGTCTTCCTTGAATCTGGATACTATTACTGGGTAATTATACAAACTATCACATTTTCTTTTTATGTTTTTATTCAAAGCATTTGAGGATGGTCCCTGCACTCTTTAAAAACCATGATTGTACTTCATTTGTGTCTTAATATGTATATTTTATATCTGTAAGGGTGATGAATACAAGATAAAAACGTAGAAGGAAGTGATTTACTGTTTATGAACTGTGATAGCTTGTTGAAATATTTCTGTCCTTCCAGTTTTGATTTGCGAAAACTAGGGAAGTAAGCTTAAAGAGAAGCACCCTGTCATTCTGTGAGTACTTCTATATCTGTTTTGCATTAGCACCAAGAAAAAAGAATTCTCCTTTGTTACACCCTTAGATGATGGCATACTTAACAGGAAACTACTTGCCTAAAACTTTTCTAGGTCTGTCTTGTGCTTTTAGTTCCTTGGTAAGAGTTTTGGGTTGTTGGGTTTTGTTGGTTTTTTTTTCTTCTCCATTTAGTTCAGACTATCTGCTGTTTCAACTTGCTTGTGTATCCTTGAGCTTAATGTACCTATTTCATCTGAAATTCTTGTGGCAATGTCAGCTAATAGCATTAGCTAAAAGCATGAGCAAATCTGTAATGGATTTATTTGATGTGCTCCTTTAGAAAGTAGGAACAATATCTCAAAGAAGCAACAGTTTTCACGTATCACATTTTCTTCTCTCTGAACTTGACACTTGACTCCATAGTCTGGAGCTACATTTACCAGCAGCAGAGCAGGTAGGGAAACCAAAAGGATTTGTAGGAAAGGAGAGATTTCATTAAGTTTTTCTTTCAGAAATAATATTTAAATATGTAGGAATATCCCTTTTGCCTATGTGTAATTAAAATGTTCCTCTACTGGTGTTGAAACAACGTTGTATGAAATGATGGTAATCTGCAGTACTAGAAGTAACCAACTTCAAAACAAAAATTAAGTCATCTGAATCTCTTAGATGTTTGGGGCTTTTTTGGGGTTGGTTTTCTGGGTTTTCTTTTGGTTTGTGGTTTGTTTTTTTTCTTTGAATTTTCTGATTTTTAATGAGTTGAGGATGAAAAAAATGATATGTCAAAAATGTTCAGAGATGGAAAAATTATTTCTTGTTAACCTTTTTCTTTGGCAAGATAATCAGTAATCATCATCATTTCCAGTTCTGAACATAAGATATTATGTGGCCGGGAATACTGTGGCCAACAACATCAAAGAAAGCTTGGTAATGCAGCAATTATCTCCAGGTGAAATTATCTCTGTAGATCTACTTTTCAGTTAATATGCTGTTAAGCAACATACCGGTGTATAAATGGCTTCTCTAAACTGACCTGGAATTATTAATAAGATGAGAAAAACATTAGGGTAGCTCCCTCCATTCAACCTCACGTTAAGGACAAACAATTCTTACAGTTAGCAGGCTAAAAGAGTATCCCATAAATAGCAGAACCATGCCAAATGCCACCCAGCCTTTCACGTAGAACTGGAAATACAGGAATATACTTGGCATAATGTTTTTAGAAGTTGTCCAAGTCTCACAAAAAGGACGGGCTGTGTTTTATCTGTACTTACCTATGACCTGTGTTGAGCGTGTTTTCTATCCTGTCCCGGGTGTGACTGTAGCTGCCAGGCCAGGGTTGAGTCTCTACATAAATTTCTCTTGTGGGGTTTATCTCAAAATGGTGGAGGCAATAGCTGGAAGGAGAAAGAGTGACACATTTATGATATGTGCTGCTGCTTATTTGTCTGCAAATGTCAGAAAGCTGCAGTTCTCCCTGTGATATGACATTCTTGTGATCTTATCCTGCCAGAGCAGTGGCTGTGTGTGTTCATGAGTGTGTCGAGTTCCGGGTGTAGCAGGGGATACAGACAGCTAATGGCTTGCTTATTTGCTGCTTGTTAGCTGCTAACTGCCCATGCACGTGTTCCTAGCCCACTGAAGCTGCAAAGCAGAAATTGTTCATGTATACTGTCTGCAGCAGAAATACAAGCTGAGTGTCGTGTCATGTCCAAAAGGCATGGCCAAAATAGTGTTCATCACTTCCCTGTGTGCACAGATAGCTTCTTGGTTTGTGCCCCTGCTGTCGGTAAGATGACATAAACCTTCCATGGGCAAGTGGCATATAATTAGTGTAAACAAGAAGGGTGTGACACAAGGCTAATCACATCAGAAGTAGTATATTCTGTCTGTGTTCTGACCAAGTAAACCTGCCGTGATTTACATTACAGGATGGTGGTTCTCCTTTTTGACAGATGAGTGGGTGAATGCTTTTCACTCAAAATTTGGCATATTTTTCTTTCTGAGCACACAGGCTGTGTGGGTTTTTTCTGTTGTTCTGCACAGAATCACACAAAATGTTAAGGTTTGGAAGGGACCTCAAACGATCATCTAGTCCAGCCCCCTGCCAGAGCAGGAGCACCTAGAGCAGGTTCCATAGGAACATCTCCAGACAGGTTTTCAATGTCTCCAGAGGAGGAGACTCCAAGCCCTTCTGGGGAGCCTGTTCCACTGCCCTGTCACCCTCACCGTGAAAAAGTTTTTTTCCTCGGTCTCTGTGAAATCTCTTATGCTCCAGCTTGCAACTTTGGTCCTTTTTATTTAGGTTGTTTCCAGTACATCACCCAATTGTATTTTTGCTTTTTCTGCTTTATCTAATTTCATTTTGTCTCCTCATGCAATTAGAGTGCAAGTCCTTTGATAGAGGCCCTTTTGTGGAACTTGAAGAAGCAGCTATGGTGAAAGCATTCAGTGAAATGCTTTCAGATGGAGAGAAGGAAATTCTCAGTGGTATGCTCCTAGGTAGAATTTGAGAATAAATTCCTGTAGCCTCTAGCATCCCTGGGAACTTTCTCTTCAATTCTTGTTTGTGCCTTACCTTCCTGTGAAGAGGGATTGTATTTTTGTGTCTTTGCAACCTGTTTATGAAACAGAGGAAACTTTGGCTTGCGCCCCCGCCTTCCCCCCCTCCAACTTTCATGTTTGTCAGTTCACTTACTGAGAACTCTTTAGTTGAGCAAACCTATCTGGCAGTGCCAGAGCCTCTTCTTGTCCCTGGTTTTGTAACCCAGCTTTTTTGCCTTCAGTTGTGTAAGTGCTGATCGTGTGACAGCGTTGTGCACACTCTTGTACTTCGTATTTTATTTACTGAAGTGTTTTGAGGCAAATCTGCCCTTACTCGTGCAGGAGTTTGAGATGGCTCAGGTGTGTACCCTCAGCTTTGTCTATCTGAGCTCTTGGATTCCTTGTCTATCTGAACTCTTGGATTCCTTACTAGTCTCAAAAAGAAGGCAGTGCATATCTTCTGAATTTAGGATAAAGCTTTTACTCTTTAATTAGTTCTGTGGCTCACTGAAACAAACAAACAAATCCTGTTTTCTGCAATATGTTTAAGCATAGACTAAAAACCCAGGACAGTTTTGTCCTCAGGATTAGAAATGTGCCGTGTTCTTAATGCATTATCTCATAAGGAAATTCATTCCATACGAAATCATACTGAACAGTTTTGGGTACTTTTTGCCTATCTTTTTAAAAGCAAAAAATAACTCTCAAATTGTTTTAAAGCCTGTAGATCGTGCTGTTAATTGACTGAATATATAAAAAAAGGAGTCAATGCAGTTTTTCCTCAGCGAATGGAGGGGGTCTGCCTACCTTCCCTTTCTTTGTGGTGGAGGGCAGGCAGTGCAGATGCTTGCTGGCTGTGGAGCAGTGCCTGGCGAGCGCAGCATTTCGGCACGCAGCAAGGGGAAGGCGGCTTCGGGATCGTTTTCTTGCTTTTCGCCTTTAATTTTGCAGTTGGTGTTTTAAAGGCATCTCAGACAGTCGGTATTCTCAAGGGCTTGTGGGGCTCTTCTGCTGGTTTAATAGTGATCGTGACACTTGTAGAAGTGCGGCACTGAGAGAATTAGTGAACTCATCAGAAGGAAGGAAGGAATGATCAATTATTCACCGCACGCTATCAACTTCAAGAAGCATGACTGCTGCCTGTCTCTCTCCTTTTCTTTCTTCTGCACACACACACTCAGCTTATGCTTTTTGTGCAATTACATTATTTTCATTCAAACAATCTCTAGAGAAACCTGTTTATTTGAGTATGCTGGAACATTCATCATTAGGGTATTGCATCAAGTGTCCTTGACATTCACTGCTCTATGCCTCCCGCATCTTCTTCTTTAATTATTTTAAGAGTTGGGATAAATAAAACAACAGAAAGATGTGGCTGATATACCTAGATAGTACAAAATGCATAGAGACAGTTATTTCATCATTTGATCATGCATGGATTATTTCTGGACTAGATTTCTTCCTTTCTCCCCAAACTTTTGTACTTGATTTTCAAGGGGAGGAGTCTAAAAGCCTTCAGGTTTTTACATATAAGCAAGACTTTTGTTCCTAAAGGACACAAAGGAAGATAACTACTCCTTTATGCCCTTGGAAATGTTATTAAGAACTTTTTTTCAAAGCTCAGACGTTGTAACAAAACCCTCTGTAAACCTTGAGCATTGGTTTTACATTGTACATCAGAAATAAAATAATATACATGCTCTTTTCATTTAAGGATTCAAGAATACAGCATCTTGGTAATCATTTTACTTTTTGTTGTTTGATTATCATAAAATTGCAGCAGCACTTTTTAAAAGTGCCTTGGTCTGAACATCAAGAACTTGTTGATTCTTGCAAAGAGCTTATTCAGAATGACACCTTTCATGAGTACCTTAAAAATGAGAGGCAAGAACCATTGCTGGAACTTAGAGCTTAAAATAGCTAAAGCCAGAGGCAGAGAGTGGTATTTACACTTCTTTTCTTGGTCATATATTAGAACAATTTTTAAAGTCTTGATCTTGTTGTGAGTTCTTTATGGGCCCACGAGTCAATCGGGTGGAATATTTCAGCTGTTGATGAGAAGATCATGGAGCAGCAGTCCTGTAGACAGACAAGTGCAGGAGATGCCATCATCATGAGCTTGAATCAAAGAATTTGAAAAGCCAAAACTTTAGCTTGCTGTAACAACGCATGTATCTTTAAACCTTTGTTAATAAAGCTCATCATATAAAACTGTATTTCCTTTTGTGTCGCCGTGTTCCATGTGGTGTGCAAGTACCTAACAGCTCTTTTGCCTGTAAATTGCCTCCGTATGTGAGATCCGCAGGCACGGGATTCAGCCATCCCGCTCAGCCGTGATCTCGACGCATTCTGAACCGTCACTGTGCTCCTTGCATCTCTGAGAAGCCTTGAAGTCTTTTATGCTTCACCTTTAAACTCTTATTGTCCACTTTATTATTAGTTTTATTTTTGGTTCTGTTTAATATTCATGTGCTGGTGACAGAGATGCAGAAAAGGCAGCCTGGGAGTAGCTTTACGGATCGCTATCCCTGCAGTCTGTTATCCTGGCACAGGTGTGGCTCTGCAGGTAGAAGAGAAAAAAGGATGAGCATGGAATGGTTCCAAACCTAACAGCAAAAAGCAGCTACACTCTATAAACTTCAAACTCTCCCAGTAGCGGAGAGAAAGCTTAAGTGGCAGCATCTTAGATAGAGATTATGTTCTGTACTTATACTGAATGTGGTCATCAGATAGAACATAGGTGCACATGTCACCTTCCTTAAAGCAGAAGATCTAAAGGCTTGTTAGATCTAAAGAGTCAGTGCAGAAAGAGGTGCTTAAAAGAGCTGTTTCGGAGTCTGGTGTTTACCCTGCGTAAATATTAACCTGGCAACAGCTGATCTTTTCTGAAATGGTAGTAAAGTGGACATGCTTGGCTGTCATTGGCTTGGTTTTCTCACGGGAAGTAAATGTATCTTTGAGGTTTTTTTTATTTTTGGTTTGTTGGGTTGGTTGGCTGTTTCTGTTTTCTTCCCTCGCTGTCAGCCAGAAGGAATGTCTTCATTTTACCTGCCTGTTTTTGAAAGCACAGCTTCCTCCTAGGCAGTTTTGGCATCCTTTTAATTATTTAAATGTTGTATTTGAAATCTGAATACCAAAAAACAATTTGGTTTTGAGCTATCCATTTATATTAAGGTCTAAAATTATAAATAATTACTTGCAGTTGCATGTTGCTTGTGCACATACTTTAGCCACTTTTTCTTCAAGATTCTTTTTAATGTACCAAAGATTTCACGGCTCATGTCATACCACAACAAGTGGGGATTAGAGCACTGGCTGCATTTGGCCTGTAACTGCATAACAACCCCAAGATTCCAAAATAGAAATAACGAGAGTGTTCTCAATAAACACATACGATCATCTCTTTTGAGGTAATTATTCAGACTTACTTGTAAAAGCAAAATGAAACCACTGAACTGATATTCCCTTGAAGTCTCAGAAGCCCTGTAATGTGGAGTACAACTGGTAGAGTGTGGTTATAATGAGGCTCAAAGCCAGTGGTTTCTAGGGGTGCCAAATAAGCTATGATTAAAAAAAGTGGCAAAGAGCATAATTTATTTCCATGTTACACATTAAGTCAGGGAAACGTAAAGCAAGAGTCGTGACAGGAAATCTGTTGTGAAACTAGAGGCTAAAATCCCTCCCTGCTTACTCTTGGTCCCACGCCTTCAGTTGCAGAGCAGTCTTCCATTGTTGATGTCAGGGACAAATCCTGAATTAAGTTGAAAATATGCCATACATTTGCTGTGGCATTTGTTTAAAGGCTAGCTGGGAATGAGCAGAGAGGAGTGTGTATGGCTGTCAACACACCTCTCATCAGTGTACTGCATACACTGCTTGCCATACACCGCCTCTGATCCCAGGGAAGATTAATTTCTAGCATTTGCTGACAGCTCTGTAGTTTCCACAATAGAGCGAGACATGTAATGTTCACTGTGTGGTACAGTTCTCAGGAACCCTGACACTTTATCACAGCTTATCACTATTATTATTAATATTATTTTAAAAAACAGGGATGTCATTGTTTGTATTTTTCAGTATATAGCATACTTAGCAAGAGATGTCAAGGATAAATTGATTTCAGATCCTTGATTTCTATGGATCAGTAACTGCTGCTGTAAAATGCCCCAGGTAATATTTACAATACGGAGAAATAAAGAAAAATATTGAGATACTGCTGCATATGAATTGCAGAATTTCCTTGGCAAGGAGTACTTAATGGGTCACAACAGTGAGCTGTGTTCTGTAAACTATCATAGCCATCAGCAGGTGATACTTCTGTTCTCCTTTACTTCTCCTCTGCAGTGCTGAAGCAAAAATTTGTCATGTAATACTAACACGGAATGTATAAAAACTAACCTAATGCATTTTCTTCTGGAAAAAAAAACAGCGTTTTCGAAGCTGTTCTACAGGTTTATACTCCCCCTTGGAGATAAATGAGAAGATGCAGTTCAGCTTAACACAAGTATGTTCTGACGTAATTTCCCTCTTAAAAATGCACAAGATTTTTCTCTTTTACTGTATCCCTTATGCCTTCTCTACTGATGTCAAGGGATTTTGAATATTCAGTGATGCTAATTTGTACTGGTATTATTGACTGCAAGTGCTGTAAGCTGTGTTTCAAAAACTAAAGCGTCCATCAGGAAGCTGTTTAACCATTTCAGGATTATTAAGAAAAAATCCGTGGTAGTAAAATGTCCATATCTTACAAATAGAAAGCTGGCATGAGCAGGAGAGAGTTACCCTGGAGGAGCACATCTACAGGCAGGCCTGGTGCTCAGTACTGCTGCTAGGCAGGACCAACACCATGTGAACTTTCTCATGCTGGAGAAACAATTTAAAATAATTAGGAATGTTAAAGTGGAGAGAAAACCTTTGGATGTGGAAATTTCTTAGAAACATTAAAAATGTCTCCCTTATGCTATAAATCCTGCTGGTGCTGTCATAGCAGCTAGGAAAGCCTAACTGAAAATATGTTTAGTTTGCTTCCATATTTAACCCCAATTACCCTTTGCAGGGGAATTCTTTTTAACATTCAATTCCTCATCTCACTTTTTAGCTTCTGTAGGTCTTATTTTCCCCCACTACATAAATTGCAGCAGGTGCACAGAATTGAAGACATTACAATTAAATGTAATCAAATATTTTAGGCACTAATGAACAGCTCCAGGAAAACAAGTCAAAAGGAATAATAATAATAAAAAAAAAAAAAAAAACAACACCAAAAAGAAAAAAAAAAACCCAAACCTTTAAGTGAGTGGATTTTGAAACACCCAAGGCACCATAGGGCCAATTAAGGGAGTCAGACACCAGGACACATACTGGCATTAATTATCTTTGAGTTCAGGGAAATAAAAAATAAAAGCAACAATTATCATAATAAATTTCCACACACTACTTGTAAGTTGTGCTAATCTACAACACACCTGGGTTTCCGATAGTTAAGGCAGGAGAGTGAATACTCAATCAGTTACCAACGACCTCACACGGAGGCTCACAGGACGTGCCAGCTGACTGTGATCTGCCAGTCAGGAAGAGGCTAAATCCATGTCCAGCCACCACAGCAGCTTTACCCTGTACAGCCCCAAAGTACAGACTGAATTCAAACTACAGAGTTACAACGGTCACGCTATTAGGGATGTGATTTCTCCCTCCCTCCTCTCTCACTCTCTTTATTATACGTGTAATGACAATTTTCACAATGGGAGTATCAATCTCAATCTTCACTAAATACCTGTGGGTATCTTTAATTCTCCTTTCTCTAAACTAAGAAGGAATTGAACTAAAAGAACAAGTATTTCATGTACATCATAAGAGTTTATTGAAATGTGTAGATGGAAGGGAAGCGTGTTATGCGCTGAGCCAGAGGAAAAGGGGTTTTTTAAATGTATTAAAAAAATCGATCTTTTTCTGACTGATGCTCGAACCAGCTGCAAGATATTGTCCCTGAAAATGGGGGAAAATAGGGTGAGGTGTTTGGGGCTCTTGGTTTTATTTCAGCATTAGACTTTGCAAAGGTGTTTTTATAGTCCGAAAATAAACATAACTTAAAAGAACTGAGAAGGTAGATGCCTGAAAATAAAACACGGTTCAGTCTGAAATACCTAAGTTGGAAAGAAATCTTGGTTTTGGTCTAGTTTGACAAATTTAAAAATAGAAAATGGAGCTGGCTTTAATGATCAATTCAAGATAGATATAGAAACCATCCAAAGAAGTCCTGATGGTTTTGTGGTATGAAACAAATTTACAGTTTGGCTTTGGATTAAATTGCTGTTTTCATGTAACTGCATGAAATCTGAAAGAAAGAAGAAAATATTTCTCCTTTGTTTATATTGTTGGTCGTGAAATCATTAACTTCTGGATTGATTTATATCTTACTGAAATTATTACTTCAAAGAACCATGTATAACTTTTTTTTCTATGTCATATTAGTAAATGCAACATGAACATATCTTATTAAATTTCTATATTGCTTCTAAAGAACATAACTCCTGTGAGTGTTTTAAAATAAAAGTGAAAGGGCTCAAGTGAACTGGTCAGGTTTTGAAAGGGTTGCTTTAGTTGCTTCCTTTTCTCATGCTTAAAGATAGTAAAATCTAGATTTTGTGCTGGTAGAAGAAGAAGGCCTAGCTGCAGTCCTCACCTCCCTGTTGTGAGACGTTAGCGCCAAGTAATATTGAACATAACAAAATAGTCTAAAATTAACCAAGCAGTTATCAAAATTCATATCTTTGATCAAGATATGATCATATCAAGACTCAGAATTAATATTTAAGTAGGGTCTGCACTTGTGTATGAGGCTCCATTTCCTTCCCTTCCCTTCTCATGCCTACTGATGAAAAAGAGAGACACCATCTTCCCCCCCAGTAGGATCAGAGGGGTGTTAGTCCTTCCCCTGGCTCCCAGAGATACATTTTTTGCAGTTTCACACCACCTCTGCAAGTCATTATCAAATAAAAGCCCCTAAGCTCTTCGTATGCAGGTGTAAGATTATGATCGCTGGTTTATTGTTGATAGCATTAATGTTGGAGTGCTGGTATTGATAGATATGATGTTGCTGAGGATTTTCTGTAGAGAAATCTTTATTAATACTGTATCCAAACAAAATGAAAAGCCATGAACTTACCTTCTCATGCTGTTTGCTTTCATCTAGATCTCTGCAAAGCTTGAGCAGAGGTTTTATGCCCAAGCAAACAGAGTTTTTCAGACCAGACTTGTTCCAAGAGTGAAGCAGTAGCTCAGGAAGGGGACCTTTTAATTTCTGATGAACTTCCTCTCGTGTCTATACACCCTTCCCCCTGCCCCCAACCCCATATTTCCCCCTTCCCCCAGTGCTCTGACATAGGTGTTTATTAAATAAACTCCTACCACCTCTTGAGAGGTGATTTCACTACAGGTCTTTGTTCTAGGAGAACCTCTTGGAGAATGCAAGTCCCTTTCTTCCCATCCAAAATTACCAGTAGCAGAGCTACAAGCTGACACTTGGGAAGTGCTCTAATAATGAAGTGAATTAAGGTGGTTCTCCCCTGGGATATTTCAGTGCATGTCTCTAAATTACAAACATAAGGTTTGGTTAGGTTAAAGGTCTTGTGAGCTCTCTGCTTAGAACCTTCTTAGTAGTTAAGTTTCATTAATTTTCTTTTTTAAAACTAGCTGTAGTCCTTGAAAGCAAGGATATGGCCAGTTAACCTGTGGCTGTTTTTTTGGGGTGGTGGTGTTACAGGTTCTATATATTTGAGTTACTGGCCTATTCCAGGGATCAAAATGAGGTGAAGTGCATCTCTGTTTGAAGGCAACCACAATCTTGCTCAACAGTGAAGAAATTAAAGCTGAGGAGAAGGGGAGGAGTACTGTGCAACACAGTACCATTTTCCCCATAACTTTAACAAATACCTATTATGTGAAAAAGAAAAAGAAAGTGGTTTTCCTGGACTCGTGCTGTACCCCTTACTCCCCTGCTGATAGGGCATTTTTTTCTTCTTTATTCACAGTACTGAGAATGCTTTTGATCGTCCCTTTAATGTATACTACTTAGGGTTTAATGGGGAATATGAATCAAGGACATTGTGTATGTGAAATATAATACACGTAATAAATTAGAATTTCTATCTGAAAACCTCTAAGCCTGTAAAAGTGTGGCTTGAAACTTATGCAGGCCTGAACTCTGTATCCATAGAATTGCATGCATAATAAATTGTATGCAAAACTCATTCCTGCACTCTGTATAATGTTCCAACCATTAAGCTAAATGGGACCTTTCAAGCAACAATTAAATAGGTAGCTGGAAATGTCCTTTTCCCTCTAAGACTTCTCTTTACACTTAAAAGCATTCTCTCAATTATTTGCATGTTGGTCTCTAGCACTCTGACTAACACTTTCCAGATAGATTCAAGTTGGCTTAAAATAGAGAGCGTAAGAAAGAGAACTATTGAAATACAGGAAAAAAACCAACCACATTCTAATAAAATGAGAAATCTGCTTTTAGAAAAGGGCAGAGGGGAGCAGAAAGGTCTGGCAAATAACAGGATCAAAGCAATCTTAAATTTTCTTATGAAACTGTGGAGTTTATTCATTTCAAGTGAGTGTCTCAACGCGTCCTTTTAAAATATCACCAGGTGCTAAAATGGAATGCTGTCATTTTCTTGTAGTAACTGTTCCTTTGCTTACTTCATAATTGGCTTGGCTGGGTGGCTGGCTTCTTGGAGGGATTTTACCAGCAGCCATTCTTCTCAAGTTTTTAATAAATCCCACAGATTGAGTACAGTAAATAATGAATGACACAGTATGTGGTAAGTCAATATTTAATTTAATATAGGTTCTGGGAAACTAACGTTTTACATACAGATATTACTATGGCACTTGCTTAAGTAATAACAATAGAAAAGCTAGGTTTTGTTTCCAAAAAGAAAAGGAGTAGAATTTGTAGGGTAATTCTGGTAGAATGTAGTTGTATTAGTGTTTCATAAGTTCAGGTTAATAGAGCATGCGATGGGGGTGTGGTCACTAGAGAAAACTTGATTTTATTTATTTTTCTGAATCTTCGGATCTAATTCAGATCATCTGAACATGCTGAAGGGACTGCAAGATCTCTCTTATGGAGAGGAAAGGCTGAGAGCCCTGGGGCTGTTTAGCCTGGAGAGGAGAAGCCTGAGAGGGGATCTCAGGAATGGTTACAAATCTCTGCAGGGTGGGGGTCAAGCAGAAGGGGCCAGGCTCTTGTCAGGGGTGCCCTGGGATAGGAGGAGAGGTGACGGTAGCAAGGGGAAACACAGGAGGTGCCACCTCAGCAGGAGGAGAAACTTCTTCCCTGGGAGAGTGACAGAGCCTCGCCCAGGCTGCCCAGAGAGGTGGTGGAGGCTCCTGCTCTGGAGACTTTCCAGCCCCCCTGGCTCTGTTCCTGTGTGGGCTGCACTGGGTGTTCCTGCTGGGGCAGGGGGGGTTGGACTCCATGATCTCCAGAGGTCCCTTCCAACCCCTGCCATTCTATAATTCTATGATTCTAACTGATACCAGATCTGATTGATGTTATTTCCTAAGTTTTTACAGTTTATTCAGCACGAGTGCATGGGTATGTTTAGCCACAGTGCAACTGCAGTATTACTCAAGCACCTGATGAAGTACATTTCCAGATAAAGACAAACTTCAGACAAGCATGAGGTTAAGTAGAAGTTATTCTACATTTAGCAGTTTTGCTGAATGTTCTTTCACCTTAAACATTTTCAGGTACTTTGTTTATGGACAAATAATAATACTATAAAGGGGAAAAAAAGAATTCTCATTCACTAATTACTTAAAGCATTTTTTGTAACATTTTTGTGCTGAAGAAAAGGAATTTTTTTCAAATAACATCTTCCAAATAGTATGTGTGATTTATTTGTTGACGTAACTTTAGTGTAAGGACTTCTTTTGAGTTTTGAAATGCCAAAAGGGAATAAACTATTTTCTGTAATGCTACAGGTCTCTCAGAATTAGTGTATCATGATAATTATTGTGTTATCACCTGACTATTTCAAGACAGAGAAAAAGGCAGGAGCACCTAAGAAGAACGATACAAAGGCTATGTAAAGCTAGAGAGCTGACAGGGATTTGTGTGATCTATCATAAAACATGAGGCTTTTGTACCCATTTATTAACTGTCCATGTCTGGTCCCAATGTTTCCACATGGCACCACTAACTGTATACTAAAGAAACTGCTCCAGATGAAAAAGGGTGAACTAGCACTGGTTCAAAAATGAACATCCTTGATGGGGAGAACTTGAATTCTGGAGGTTTCTTCTGTCTTCAGAGCTATTTCCTGATAAGGTGGTGTTCAGAATGCTATATTAGGGTAAGCTTTGGCAAGGTTTTTTGGGCAGATGTTGGCAGGCTTTTTTTCAGAAATTTGCATTTCTTAAGCATTTATTTGCCAATTTACTTTGCTCTACACATCCTGCTACAATGCACAGAACTCCCCACAGCAAAGGTATATCACCTTATGGGATCTGAGCTGAGAGTTTCCTCCAGTACTTAAGGAAAACTGACAAATAACCCTCCTGACTTCTCAAAACACTTTCTTTAAAACTCGATAATTAAATGGGTCTAAAAGATAAAATACATAAAGCAATCTCTCAAGAGTTTCCCATAGAGGGAAAATATTCTGTACATAGTTTCCAAGTATACGTGCAAGATGCGACTTCCCCTTTTCTGTGTGGTTTTCTTTTTTCCTCAAGATAACATCCATGCTTTTAAATAGTTGTCATTTTATTTCTAAAGTGGTCTCACTGGTACTACTCTCAGAAAATATTTATTTTTTCCATTATTAAAAACAGTAATTTTTGTTATCTATACAGAATGCTAAATTTTTATCTTTACAAGCTTTTATTCTCATAATTTTCTTCTCATAATAATCTCCATCTCATAATTCCATTTGAATTATTTTTTCCCTTTAGTTTTTATAATTCTTCCCATTCCTCCCCCTTCTTTTTTTTTGAACAAAAAGACTCTGTGATGTGTGAAATACATCAGCCATCTGATTCCACTTATATACAATGACCATATGTTATGAGTGGGTTAAGTGAAACTCATCATGGGCAGGTTTTAGTCCACCTTGGGTCAGCACAGCCAGTTAGGAAACCTTTACTTTCTGTGATTCTTGGGGAGCATTTCCATATGTGGTTCTAGGAAAGGAGGTACACATAAGAACAACCTTAGTTGCCCGATTAAGACCAAGTTGTTCTTGTAAGGAATTGAAAAGGTGTCTTTGTAGTGCAGAGCTCTGGGAGATGTACCTGTGGTTATTGCTGTTGCCATCTACTTTGATAATTCTTATGAAAGGCGTTCGGTGACCTGAAGATAACCGGGTCTGTCACTGCTAAAACAAGTGCAAATTGTTACATGTTTTAGTTCCAAACCGTGATGTGTTCTGTAGTTATTAAGCAAATAGTGCCCCCAAACCCCTTTGCTGAGTATTTGTGATCAAAACCGGTGACCAGTTCGTTGTAGGAAGATATTCAGAGACCTCAGCTGAGTTAATGCCACGTGTAAGACAAGTAGCCAACCATTTCTTTTTAATATCATTTTAAGGAATGTCTGCAATGCTGTTCGATAAATTCTTGGGACAAAAAAATTGCACAGACCACAAAAAGATGTGAAAAGCATTTCTTCCGAGACATCAGATTTAGCATTGGAATTGGTGTCATCCCACTCAACGTCGTCTGTGCAGAGAGGGGACACACCTGACATTGGAAGGCAAGGCTAGTTAAAGTTTTAACAGCCCGAGAGTCCAAACTCTTCATCTGTTTACAGTAATGTATATTCATAGCTCATATAAACACAGGAGAGCTTCAGTAGAGCAATAAAAAATGATACAGAAAAACCTTCTGGTACCTACAGCTTTTCTTTGGTGTAATTCTCACGCTGCTAGCTCCCCCCTGGCTACTAGGGTTGACAGTCCCCATCGTGGGGAGGAAGGGGTTTCAGAAAGCTGTTAGCATCCTCATGCCTTTGTCGGGAGGACTGTAGTGACAGTGATAGAGGTTTCTTTCTCTGTTCTTTTGGCAGCCCTGTGACCTTGGTAGTTGATTCCTCCTGGGATTTAGAGTGAATTTTGGTTTGTTTTAGAAAATACAATCTGCTTTTTTTCCTTCTATTTGTTCCGTTGTTCAGACTTTTCCTTTATTTTCTCTAAAACTGGTTTCACTGGACTAAACCAACATTGTAATCCTGGACTGATCATTGCTCCTTGTGATTTGTGCTTCTGCCCTGGTGCCTGTTCACAGAGCCTGTGTACACTTTCACAGAACTCTTCTGCTAGAACGAGAGCTCAGTCACTCCATGATGAGTAACTGAGTAACCTGTCATCACTATGAAGTAAAACTAAAACTAACTCAAGGAACACTTACCAAATTGCTTAATAATTGTTACCAGAGGTAGAGACCAGAGAAGTACCGAGACCCTTCATGGAGACAAAATGTGTCAGGTTTATCATACAAAAGAGATAAACTTACACTGGGGGCACAGGGGTTGCTTAAATGTGGCAAAACTTGGAAGATTTTACTACTAAGTGCTGTTGTTTTACAAAAGCAAAATATAACTGCTGTGAAAACCTTTCATAACCTAAGAGACACTGAGCCATAGTTATCTCAAAGCTCAATCCCTTAAAATCTAACATAATGTCATTTCCTTGATGACAAGATCTGTGTTTTAACATGGGGTGAAATCATAATTTTCCATCTTTATTAGTTGCCTAAGCACAGTTTGTCTTAAAATATACCTTAAAATACCTTATACCTTAAAATATGGCAAGCACAATCAGCAGCAAGGTGACATGACTAAAGTTATTTAGCTTTTTTTATAAAAAAGCAACTTTCTTTTCTTTGCAGATCCCTTAAAATACTACCATTAGGCATTGGGAGGTGAAGATATCAAATATAACAGCAAGAAGTCCTGAAGTCTTTCGGGAGGGTTTAGTCTGCAGGAAACCTCAAACACCTACAATCTCCTGTAGCAAAAGCTTTTACTCTCAGGAGGTAAGTTGGTCAGCTCAAGTATTCTTTCAGTGTTAACTAAAATCCTTCATGTGTTTTAATAGCATCTTCCACAAGAAAGAAAAAACCAGGACAGAGTTAAATATAGAAGTTACTGTAAACAATTAATGTTTTTTAGATACAGGAGCTCTTCCTAGAGCAGGTTTTGCCTTGCCTTTGTACGTCAGCTCTTTTCAACAGCGAAGCAATTGCAACTTGACGAGATGCCTACTGCTTACAAAGGGCCCAACTAATTAGGCTTTAGATTGGTAGAGTACTTAAAGGCTGGAAAACTGAAAGAACTCTGGGCATGTAACAACCGAAGGCACTGTAAAATCTCTAGGGAGAGTTAATTGTCCTTGGATAGAATACATAGCAGCAACCTTGCTGAGTAGAGGGCTTGGAATATCTAATAGGAAATGCTGAACACTGTCTTAAAGGTTTCCTTTGTTAGGACAGCCTCCATGTGAGATGTGGAGGAAATGGGTTTCACTCCATGCCTCAGGAAGCCTGACTTTGTAGTGGAAGGACTTCAGTTGTTACAAAGCCCGATTAACTCATTTTGTAGATTCATTTTCTTCTGATCGGTAGGAACTCTTTAATTTGCCTGGGGATCCAGTTTGAAGGGGGTGGTTAAACTTCCCCTCGCATAACCCAGGGATTAGGATGCACTTGGGGAGGGATGAGATAGGGATCTGAACACTTTCAGATGGATGGAATTGAACGGAAGGCCTGCAGATTCTCAGCAAATGCTGTAATTAGCTGGCTGACTGTAAGTATGACTCCTACCACCATCTCCAGCTGTTTTTCTAAATAAAGCTAATAGGTCAAAGCTCTTTATTTAATTATTTTTATTTAATTTTATTTTTATAGCACAGCCTACAGGTAAGCAGGGAGTATGCCTGCTGTTTTGAGCTTCTTAAAGGAAACAGGAGCACAAGCTTTTTTGTGGATATGTTCTAGATAAAGTGAGATAAGCACCAAGGCTTGATACATATTTCAACATGTATGGCAAATATACAGTCAAATATTTCTAAGATTAACTGCTTAGGCACCTTGGTTCTGTCTCTGCATGTTTGGGGTATCAAAGTTTGTATATTGGTTCAGACTGAAGGATATCCAAAAAAATTTGCTGAAAAAGACAAAGGTGTGAAGTGCAGAATACTTACAAGTGCAAACAAGATTGTTTTCTTGTACATAAAACTTAACAAAATAGTATTCACCAAGTATTCAGACACAGAAAAGATGGTCCAGTTGATGATACTGAGGTATTAGAAGTTGAAGTGAGAAGTTATGCACAAATATTTCTAACAGTCCACATGTGAAAATATGAGGAAGCATTTTTATTGTTTTAAAATAACATCACAAAAATCAACAAATTTGCCATGTCACGTGATGGTTCCAATGATATCTTTGAAAAGTAACTTTCTAACAGTATTTTTAGTATCCTCTTTTTCCAAGAAATGTTACATCACCCAAGTTATTAATGATACTTATCACCTACATGAGGTTCTTGTCAGAAGAGCTAGAAGATGGAGTGGTTACAAGGCCATTTTTTTCTCCATGAATTTTCATGCCAAAGGAATGATTAAAATATTGTGTAATACCAGAAAGCTTTAGTACCCAGGAAAATTGATGATATTATATTTCATTTCAGGTTTTGGCAGGTTTTCAGCTTTTACCCCACATTCAACCTTGATGAAAATTAGTAACAATTCTATTCTAGCTTTTGCTCTTATTCAGAGGGCAAGTTCATCATTCCACTGCTACCTTCTGAAAGAAGCTCTACACCAACTTACTTTTCTCACTGACCTGGGGGCAGCAGAGTTTATTTCAACCAATTAAAATAACAATTACTGTTAGAGATGCAAATAGGAACACCCTTTTGCTAGTTACTTCTACAACCCAGATGGTATGATTAAAACAGTTCAGCTTCAAATTATTGTACTGGACCAACTGCCCCCTCTTTCCAAGATCTTTTACAATAATATGACACAAAACTCACTCCATTTGTACGGTGCTTTTCACAGTCTGCTTGCCTAAACCCAGTTTGCTAGTACATTTGCTGCTGGAAGCTGCATTATGTGATGTAATAGAAGATAAAGGTCACTGATATTTTGGGTTATTGTAGTTGTAATATAAATTGTACAAAGCTATCTGTTGACCTGGCTGAGTGTTGGCCACAACTTAAACACTGAATATGTATGAAGATAGAATTGCTAAATATGATTTAGGAATTTGCAGAAAATTGTGTTGAAACAGTTTTACAATACCACAATTTCATATTACTGGATGTATTCTTTTTCAATTAGAGGGGTTTTTATTGGGTCAGTTGCAGTATTTTTTTTTTTATCTGTCACTCATAAATTTCTGCAGGGGCTTGGTTATGTTTTAGCCAGCCCAGTGTATTTTCAACCACTTGCATGTCTTCAAGAGATAGAAAGAAAAATATTTTTTAGCATGCAAAAAGGAAGAAAAAAAAAAAGGTTATCTTTAAAGGAACCCTGTATTGTTTTATTATAGGTCTACTGGGAGGTCAGTCTCCTAATAATAATAACTACTGCTTTAATCCTGCTTTCTAAAAGTTACTAAATGAGGTTGGTTTAGTGTGCCACACTAGGATCATATCTTATACTGAAATGGTATTAGAATTTGAGTATTCTGATTCACCATTGTTTTCTACACCTTTACTGTTGCTTTCTTAATCTGTAGCCAGAGCAGTTCTGTATCTGACCTTCAGAAATCCAGAAGGACTCTTACAATTGTGTTTTCTTAGACGGTTTGGGCAAGCTTTTATTCCTGTGACAACGTGTAGGCTTGGGCTGTTATTGGTCTTTTAAATTCTGTTATATTTAAGAGACACCTCAAGTCTGGGTCTCTGTCGATCTTCCATTCCCTGAAACAGATTTAGAAGCTTTCCACAAGTAACCTTTGGTCCCTTTTTGTGAGGTCTAATATTTTTTCTTCAACTCCTTAAGTGACTTACACGTTCCTGTAGTGAGTCATGGCAAAGCTTACTTAATTCTGATAGATCAGAGTTTCTTGACCATTGAGACTTAGCTTTTATTTGTTTCTATCTGTCTGACATGCTGTGGGAGAAAAAAAAAAGGATGAATTATCAGTTTTACTCTCAGTTCTTTAGGTATAAATGTAGAATCATTAAAGTTATGCCCATGCGATTACTCTAAGTTCACCCCTAGGTAACTAATAACAAGCTTATGGCTTTAATTAAAACAATGTTCTTTTTCAAAAAAGAAACTCCACAAAATGTTTCAAATTTATGTTCATCTCAAAACCCTCTTGATTTCTGTGCACATACTCTTATTTACAACCACAGTCTCACCAACATCTCTGCCAACTCAAGTAAGGTTTTTGGTTTTTTTTTTATATGTTATCTCATAATGCCACATATCTTACAGTGGCTCAACACAGTTATAATTGTATTAGTTTCTATTTAAAAAAAAAATCAAATACAAATTAAAGAGACGGTTAAAAATGACCCTGGTGTATTCCTGTCCCCATTTATGTTATGCTAAGATAGTGTTAGTGGCAGTCTTTTTGAGCAGCACGTATTTAGATAATCTAAAATATAAAGGATTGGTATAAAGAATTCTTATGCCTTTCTTTGATCCAGCTTTAGACAAGAAAGGCAATTAGCCATCACACTCACTTGAAGTTATATGAGCAAAGAAAGAAGTTAGGAGGTCCTAGGGCTTACATTTGCTATATACCTGCTGTAGGCAGAAGGCAATTCCTGACATGTATAGTAATGGGATCTATTCATGAAATGTAGAACTAGTTAATCACATAGGCAGATATCATATTTTTTTACCCTGACAGGTTTAAAAAAAAAAATAATAAAATCTTAGACCAAGATAGTATTACCTGCTTGTATGAGTTTGTCTTGTATCACAGAAAAAAATGGTTTTCCCATTCTCTGATACAGACTTGCAAGTCAATAGCCTTATCCATTCCAGTGCAAGTGTCTTGTGGTTTGTAGGCACAAAAGTCTTCATGATGAATACAAATGGATGAAGCAATACTGGGCAGGGAATAGGAGTCTTCTCCTAGATAAATGAGTGTACTTGACCGATTGTCAGCTCACTCCTGTTTGCAGAGAGGATGGTTTGGTTAAGGATGCCTTTATTCACTAGAGGGGCAGTGTCAGCCTACGGCTCCTCAGGCTGGCAAATCATATGGCCTTGAGAGTCTAAGAGCTGCATGAGGGACAGAATCTTACATCAACTCTTCGGAGTCACCTGTGCCTAGCAGCCTTTTGGTTTTCCATGTGGAGACACTACTTGTACTGTGGCATTACAAAAGCCTCGTGTGCTTAACTTTCCAATAGTCTAACCTTACTAGAAGTGTGAAATCTGTGCTCTTCAGTCTTCTCTCGTGCATTTGCGTGATTTTAATTAAGGTGATAGTTCATACAAGCACATTCATCAATCTACATGAACACTCGTAAGGTATTTACAGGTGCTTTTGACTTGGACAGCTGAGAATATAGCAGAAGAGCTTATTCCCTGAGAGTTACTGAAAAGTGTAGCACACCTATGCAGAGGGAAACAATGACTTCTGGCTTCCTCTTGAGCTGAAATCTCTTGCTCCTTCTGTAGGAGTTCAGTGCTGTATGCCGCTGCAAAAGAGCATTGCTGAGGTAGAGGATGATATTCTAGGGAGAGCTGGGGAGGCTGCTTACTGTCTATGGGAGGGAGGAAGGGAATAATCTGAGAAATAAAGCAAAGAATAACAGGAGTGGGCCTAATGCTCTAATTTTCCTTGTCCTGCTCTTAGATCTGAGCCATCTGCTGAATAATTTGAATCACCTCCTTGTTACTGGACTGAGTTGGGAAAAAACCCAGTATTCCTATTGGTTTCTCTCTTTTGCGCCTTAACATTTGGGAGTGCTGGTGGAACCCACTAGCCAACGAGGTTTAAGCTGAATCTGTACAGTGACTCTGTTTTCTTAGTCATTTGCGTGGATGTATTAGCTCTGCCTTGTTCCAAATAGTCCCCCATGTAGATCAGTTTTTAATTGTATAATAAAAATTCCTAAGTGACCAGCAAGTTGAACCTTCAGTGGTTGTCATCCTGCATACCACAGTCATGGGACTTCCTTTTTGATCTAGAGCTGTGCTTTCATCAAAATCCAGTTCTGAATTTCAGAATGTCCAGAGCTTGTATGTATACCATTCCACTCAGGAAACTGCTAGGTATTCATCCCTTGCAGTGCTCTAAGTGTACATTTCTAGTTTGAATATGTGGTACATAACGCTGCTACAAGTTGTTTTCCCTTGCTAAACTTTTATTTTCCATAAATGAATTAAAACTAAACTGCCTAAATCAAGGGCTTTGACATTGCAGAGCTCATCCATGTGGTACTCATCCTTTATATATTTCATGTCGGGACCCAGAATATCTGCCATGCTTTTGGGGGACCTGCCTAAAGCTCTGTACTAGTTCTTAATCCTCTCAGTAGCCCTGGAGTTTCTTTTCTACTCTTCCCGCAGCAATCTTCTTCCAGACTGCAGTGATGCAGCACCTTTCCTTTGGCACCCAGGGCTCTGAATTGTCTCCTAGGTGCAATCATGACTTTTTGTATTAGAAGACGAGGGGCTGCTCTCTGTTTCCAAAATCCATGTTGACTATCCAAACCTTGAATGTGCACCACAGCCTGTTAAGCTTCCCAAATGAAGGCATTGTGGTCTGAAAAGATGCGTTTGCATGCTGTCAGCTTCTTTCTTTCACAGTAAATCTTCATTAATTTTCAGTGTATTGTGAATGTTTCAAAAGAGAATGGAGCATCTACTCATGCAAAATTTATGGTCTGGTTACTAAAGGAATTGTTACTGAAATAGAAGATGATAATTTATGCCCCTCCCCTTTCTTTTCCTCCATTCTTTCTTTTTTCTCTCTCTCTTTTTTTTTTTTTTAATAAAGATATTTCTGGATTCTCTGCTTTTGACATTCAGAAGTTTACAGTGTCAACCTGGCTAGATAAAGTTAGTGAACTAGAAGTGTTGCTAGAGCTGTAAATTCTTGCTGTAGATAAACTGCTAGCCTTTCCTTTCATCAACAGCAACAAACAAAAGTAAGAATATAAAAAAAAAAAAACAAGTGAGAGTGTGCATAGAATACTTTGGGTTACAAAATTTACAGAAGAGATGACCAAAACTTCTAGCTTATCTCAGTAATTCAGTTACTTCCAAGTCTTCCAGTAGCAATAACTGTAAGCCTGAGAGAGGTAAATATGTTTATTATGTAGTACAGATACGACTTCTTCCTTGTACATCCTTGTTTGTGTTATTGTCAGGCACTGCAGTCTCTTTGAATTGCAAATATTCTCTTACGTCCTATGGTTCCATGCTCTGTGTAGCATAGGAGGCACACTAGCGGACGTTGTTTCCCCTGTGTTCTTCCTCATAGATATTTGAGCTTAGTAATGTTGTTAACGTTCAACATTGCCAATAGCATTGTAGAGCTTTCTCCACCTCTGCAGCTACAGATGATATCTGACGTCATTTAAATGCAACTTTGATAATCCCAGTAGTTGATGCTCTTCACTTTGAGTCGTGTCTGAAGTAATGCATTCATATGAAGATGGGAGTCGATCATGCATGTCTTTAAAGATCATGATGTGTTTTTTGGGAGTAAGGAACTTAGCCTCAACATACAGGCCAGATTTCCATTGAAGTCATTAAGTATTGGCAAATAGTTGGCAAATCTTGTTGTGGGTAACATGGTGATTTACACCACTGCTGTGCTGAGTGTGCTAGGATTCTTAAAGATAAAATGATTGATTGATTGCTATCTATGTGTTAGGATTCTTAAAGATAAAATGATTGATTGATTGCTATCTACCTTAAGATACTGTTGCTCTGGTACCTGTTAAGTAAATAAAGAGGTAAGCCTTTTGAATACTTGTATGACAAGAGAGAGATCTTCATTGAAGTCATCATGCTGTATGCAGTTGTAGTAGGTCTGGAAAGCTGTTGTGTTGTGTTGTAGCTTTTTGGTGGTATGCTTTGGCCTTGGAAAGGATTTAGGAAAGAGAGGAAGTACTTTTGCCTCTGTTTCTAAAACCAAAGTTACATGAACAGTGAAAGCAGAAGACTAAATTCTGGCATCGTTCGCTGAAATATGGATGTACCAAGTTTTACATGTAAATCATGGCATTATCAAAAGTAGGCATCTATAAATGATTGAATCAATACAGTAGATATTCCAAACCCCCTTGTATTTGTGGGTTTATAAATCACAATACATTAGCAGGAGAATACAGGGCGCCTATCACAGAAGATGAGTCTGCGAGGGGCCGTGCCTTTTAGCAATTAGATAAGGTATTTATATACTCTATCATCAGAAACTGTACAAAACTCTTAATTTCTATTACCACATGTTTTCTGTGACCCTAACTTTCCAATCGTTCATAACAAAAGTGAAACTGAACATTTAACTAATAAATATGGTGGGTTTTATTATTTTTTTTCATTTTGGTGTTTCCTCATCTTTTCGTTTAGATGTAACCACTGTAACAACAGGCTGAGGGCAAGCAAAATTAAACCAGTTGGGTGAATTAGCTCAGCAAGTGACGGTTCACAGGAGAGTCTTTATCTACTCTTTCTGCAGCCTGTGTGTGCATAATTGCAGGTAAGTGGACTGGCTACATTTTCTTCAATAGAACAATTATTATAGAAATTATAATTAAAGGTCTGATATTATACTCATGACTAGATATTTGGGTCAAAATTGTACATGCACAAGCTTGAAGCCTGTTCAAAAAATGTATTTGATGAAATTTATATTTTATTGCATCCCTTCAGGGGTATGATTATGCAGCCAAAATTACTCAGTTAATTTCAAAATGATGCTTTTAAAAACTGGCCATTTTTATTAAGTATTTCACCCTTGGAGTGCATCGGTTTTTACACTGAGGTGTTGTTCAAAGGTAAGCTCATATATGCATATCTCTACGTGTTTTAGCACTATGCTCATAAAATTTCCCCCAGTAATATATAAGTAACACTAATTTAAGATGTCCAAGACTTTGTGAAAGGCCGTGGCAGAATCAGGCACCTAATTGCCAAGTATAACAGCAACAGTCTCTTGTAACTGTTCCTCACAGTGGGAATTAAGGCATCTATTAGCCTGCGTAAAATACTGAATCAGTTTTTGAGATTGCTATTAACATTCGATGTCATTTGTCACTGCTGAAAGTACAAATCAGGAGGGAGGACTAACAGTTTTGCAGAACACCTTAATTCAGGCTGTCTCTGGCTAAGCGCAGCGTAGAATGTGGAAGTTCCTTAGTGGCCTCTTTAAAGATGCATTTTATGATAGTACAGTATAGCACCCAAAAGATTTTGAAGTGTTTTGCTTGCAGGGATGAAATACAGGTGAGGTTTCAGTGGACAATTCAGCTACTTAACTAGTTTTGTGCTAAAACCTGTTTGTGAGGCTTTGAATCTATAAAAGAAAACATGAAAAGGGATTCTTCTAAAGTAAGAATGCATAGAAAGTACGTAAGTAGCTTTTGGGAAGGACTGGATATGTTCCCTGTTTCCTTGTATATAAATGCTTTTCTTCTTTGTAGAAGTCTCTGGCAGAATTTAGAGTAGGTAGCAATGAATTAGAAAGTTTCCCAAATGAAGGAACACTAAATCTGTTGTACATTATGTTTGGTGTATGAGAACAATATACTGTTTCTACATTCTGAACTTTGGTAAAATTAAAGAATGGTATTGATCTTAAAATCATAGTTGGCCCAGTAATCTAAATTAGCTAAAGAATGATCTGTACCTTTGCATATTCTAAATATTTTTGTGGAACCTGTTACTTCCGTTCAAATAATCGTTATATTTACTCATGGCTAACAGAGGACTTTCCATGTGGATCATATTTTATCTTGCTTTCATGTTTTCTGTGCAGGGATTTAACAAAGCCTAGATTTTATTTATCCTTTAAGCCATGTCACAAGAAAAAAAAACAACCTGTGAAACATGTTGGAAACATTTAATGATTTCTTTAAAAATTGGAATTTCTCATATTTAAAAGAACATACAAAGCAAAAATAAATAGGATTCCTGCCTGAAAGTAAGGGCTTGGTTCTGCACAAGGCTGATTATCCCTAAGCCTGGTAGATTCAGTTGCTAGGTTCTTTTCATTCTGTGTATGCATGTGTCTATATGAGAAAACGTGTAGAATCCCAGCTGAAAAAATGATTGTATTTGCTTTTTACTTAAGCTGAATATTTGCATCGCGCCTGTGTTCCGAGTGGCTGTTTTCCATTGTAGCAGTAGCTATTCTCCTATATTCTCTTTGTGAGTCTCTTCAGAAGTGTAGAGAAGCTTGAGATTTTAGTTTTTTTCCTTCAGGGATCAGTGAGGTAAAACACAAGGAATTTAGGAAGATAAAAGCAAGAAGGATGGACTATAAGTAGTCTAGAAGGTTTCCTAACTATTCTGTTTATCATCAGGAGGATTCCAAGTGACTTTTTGATAGGAGATCCTTAAAATGCTTGAGGAATACTTGTTATGGGTTTTTTTTTTCTGAGGTTCTCATTCTGCAGTATTTGAGTTGGTCGCTTTTCCTCAAAGATTAGAGAGGGAGATAAAATACTGGTATTTTGTAGGCAGGGGAGACCTGGTATTAATTATTTTTTAAGCTCCATTTGGTAGTTGCACGATTGCTACACCAATGTCTGTGCTGGGTAACAATGCATTAATTTTAACCTTCTGAAAAGAGTAGGTAAATATTTGGAAAATGAAGAAGATAATTTACTGAGCATTAAAGCATTTCTGACTGAAGAGTGTATGTAAAAATCCTGAAGGAAAGCACAGCATTATATAAAAATAGCTTCAAAAAGGGAGATGTTATCTTTGTGGATATCTGACTTCTCATGCTTTCTCACTCCAAGTGGAATTGCATTCCTAGCGCTAGCCAACACCATTGTCTGGTTATCTAGCTAGTAGATGGCTCTAAAAATAGACATTTCTCTCTTCACACTCTCAGAGCTGGTATCAACAGCTTTCTATAGCTACGTTTTTATTAGTTCACAGTCCCATAAACATTACAGTAACTCTGTAAACGAGGAAGATTGGAAACTAGTACTGAAGAATGAATAGCAAGAAAAGAATTCTGATGACCTGGATTCTTGAGTTAATTATGCAAGCCAGCTCCTGTTGTTACAGATGGAAGACTATAATGTCTAGATTCAGAGATGTGTAGGTGCCTCGCTCCCACTGAATTCAAATGAGAATTAGGCTGCTAACTACCTTTCTGAATCTGGGATAAAGTGATTTCAGCAACATTCGGTGTCGTTAGCGTGGAATTTCTGTCTGCTTCAATGCAATTATTTTGCATTTACTCCGTCCTAGTAACAATAAAACTCTGGCCACGGAGTTAAGTTGTTGTCTATAAATGGTATGTGATTTTACACTTTTGTAAGAGAAACCTTACAAAAGAAACCCTGTTGAGAAAGTGTGTTTGCGATTTGAAGAAAAAAATATTCTCTGGCAAGATGCATCCCTGTGCCTCGCTTAGATTGCTTGCAGCAATTTCAACCATTACTGCAGAGTCTGACTTAGAATGCAGAGGGAGCAATGTGTCTATATATTAGTAAGGCCTTTCATTAAATCTTTACTTTTAAAAATAATTGGTTCTTTTAATCTATAATGGAACATGGACTTACAGGCTGTCTGTGATTAAAATTAAACCTTATTTGTCTTTTAATATGGTGCTATGTTCTTCTGTAATTGAGTAGGGATCGATGCCAGCCCTGTGATGGGCAGTAAGCTTATCCAACATGACGGAGATAGATTTCAGGGAAGACAGACTTTGCTGTTTCTGTGTACAAGTGGGATGAGTAGACCATATCAGCAACATTTAATTATTTTGTAGGTAATTATTCATTTGAGGGACACAAGTTTCAGAGCAGTATTGGAATAGAAGGAAGACCGATACAATTACCATTTGGCTAAGTACACTGTTTGCACTGATAGCTGGAAAGTCATAATGAGCTTTTCATTACATCTGAATAAAGGAATGCTTTATTTAATAATAAAGGCTCAGACTTGGAGGAAAAGGAAAAACAAACAAACAGAAAACCCAACTAGAGAAACCGTGTGGTAGATCAGTACTGTGGAGGCTTTCTGTATTTTTTCTTTTTCTCTGTTTTGTTACCTTTCTTTCTCTTGTTGAATTGTACAACAGCTTAGTGTGTGCAGGACCTCTGGAGGTCATCTAGTCTAACCCTCTGGTCACAGTAGGTTTAGTTAGACCGGGATGCTCAGGGTTTGTCCAGCTGAGTCTTGAACATCTCTGAGGCTGGAGGTTCTGCAGCTATTCTGTGCATTCTGATGCCACATTTGACAACCTTCATGGTAAAAATTGATAATTTTCTCCTATATCAGGATTTCCCATGTCTCTTACCAATACAGACCAGAATAGCATCGACCGCCTTTGCTGTAAGGGCACATCCCTGGGTCATGTTCAACTTTCTGCCTACCAAGACCATCAGGTCCTTTTCTGAAGTGCCTCCTGCAGGCAGGCAGTGCTTGCCTGCCCTGGTGCACGAATTATTGCATCCCAGATGTGAGACTTGGCATTTCCCTTCGCTGAACTTTAGTAGGCTCCCATCAAGCCATGACTCCAGTCTGTTCGGGTCCCTCTGAATAGCAGCCACGTCCACCAGCATATTGACTGCTGCTCCTCAAGTTATGGTCATCCATGAGCTTGCTCAGAGTGCGTTTCGTCTGGTCACGTGGCAATGAAGATAATTCCTGCTATCAGTGCCCATACTGTTCCCTGAGAGACACCGCTGGTTACTGGTTGCCAGCTGGACTTCCCAGCACTGGTGATGACTCTTAGAAACTGACACTCCAGCCAATTCTCTGCCCAGCTTGTTTTCCACTTATCCAGGCTGTCCTTTGCCAATGTTATGAAATGATGACTATAGGAGACCCTGTCAAAAACCTCGCTGAAGTCAAGGTATCCACTTGACCTTGCATCCACTGACCTTGCACTGTCCAGTCACCTCATCCTAGCATCCGTGATTTGCTCTTGCAAACCCCACACTGGCTGCTCCCAATCCCCTTCTTGCTTTCTATCTGTTTAGAAATGGTTTCTAAGCAAATTTGCTCTGTAACCATCACCAGAACCTAGATGAGGCTGACAGGCCTGTGCTTACTGGGATTTTCCTTTTCGCCCTCCGCTTTGCCCTTTGTTTTCCAGGACTCGGAAACCTGTCAGGAATTTACACTGCTTGCCATGACCTGCAAAGATTATAGAGAGCAATCTCAGTGACTGATCAGGCCACGTTCTTCAGCACCCTCAGATGCATCTCACACAGTCCCATAAATTTACGCACGTCCACATAGCTTAAGCAATTTCTAGAGCTCTCTTCCTCTGCTGTGGGTTCTTCTTTGCTCCCCCAGGAAATGCTGGAAGGAACTACTACCTTCAAAGCTGGAAGGAAATAAATTAATAAAGCCTCCCAAATGTTATGCAGATTTTCATAATGAATATGTTTCCACCCAGCTTGAACAGTCTTACTTGAAAATGTGTTTTTATATAGGAACTATTGTTCAGGAAACTAGATTTCTTTTACTGCATTTTCTCTGCCCCCTGCACCGTAAACAATTGCTATCTTTGTGCTGCTTGCTAAGCTATAAATATTAATGTGCTACCCCTGATACTAACTGAGGAGATACTCAGTTTTATTAGCAGTATCTGTGAACTGGAAGGACTATGACAAGAGCAGGTATTATTTAACTGTTAGAATTTTCATCACTTTACTTTTAGAGAGCAAATAATGGTGACTTTCTCTATTTCTTTTTTTTTCTTGTGAAAGTTGAAATAGAGGTATTAGAATGGACAAGCTGATAAACCAAATGGCTTTTTAATTTGGCTTGGACAGATAATGCTTGCACAGAGTTTCAGTTTTCTGTTCACTCATTTCTGAGTATATTTGAACCACAGTCTCCCAGATAGATCTCTGTGTCTATCCGGCTGCAGTAGCCATCGTGGTTACATTTATCACCTCCTGGGTTAGTGCCATGTGGCATTTGAGCTTCATAGCTTTTCACAGTGCCCTACAGTTGCTGTGGAAAATTTAATTCACATTAGGAAATAAGTTGCTATGTTTTTTACGTAAGTTCTGCTGATTTTCTAAAGGAGCTTGCACTGGATTCAAGTCTGTTTCTGAAACAGCTTTTGAACTTTTGACACAAAGGGAGTTGTCACGTCGTCTGCCAGAGGTGTCACCTCAAATGTAGTAAAGCCTGTGGAATACAAAGATAGGACCATTTCCTTCCTATGGTCATTTCTGTTGGCTGATAACAGTATGCCACTGAGCAATACATTTTAGAGCATTATTGTACTTCTGTAACGGTTCAACTCACAACGTTTGGCAACTTCTTGCCAATGTACAGGAGGCATGCAGTAAAAGCTTGACCAGAAATGGAGTATCTGTCACTTAGTATTCATTGCTTCTAGTCATGCCATTTGACTTACTAATGCAGTTTCTGTAACATCCAAGTGATAAGTCCCACATAATTTACACAGAGAAGTCACATACGCCTGTGACTTTTAAAAACTTGTACTTTGGGTCAGTACTTCTAAGCTGCAGCTTGAAAGTTTCAGTGATTCGAGTTGTAAATATTTTTTTTCACACATTTTCTTTTATCTTTTATGTAGAACAAGGACAATCTAACAGAAAATAATGGATGATAAAACAATACATGCACAACTTTTATGAATTTGAGAGCTAGAGTACTTGAACCCTGCCATACTTTCTGAGAGCATTAAGAAATACCTGCTTTCCAAGACTTTCAAAAAGCATAGTGAATTGCTTTAGTATTAAACTTAATTTACATTCTCTGCTCTGACATTGAGATGTTCCTAAACGCTACATCTAACAGGTGTTGTAAGGAGAGAGCAAGTAGCATCCTGTGCTTTAAACTAAAAACTAGCTCAAATTTCTCAACTGTGACAAAATAAACCTGCCACCTGAAAATTAATCAATTATCAAAGAATGAAGGATAAAAATATTTTTCTCCTGTAGGGAGAAGGTCGTTGGTCTCAAATGATCACTATATTCCTAAAATGTATTTATAGCTGCAAAAATTGGAATGGTGCACTTGATGCATGATAAATGCTGTCAAACTAATCCCTCTTTCAGAGATGTACTATATTCCATTTAGATTTTGAAGTAATTAGAAAAGTTTTGGTAACTTAAACTCACTAATGACAACAAATTAATTCGTAAGAATTCAGCAATCTGTAGAGTTTGCAAAGGAAACAGAGTCTACTGAGAATTTTAGCCGTGGATCTTACTGGTAACTATTTTCCTGAAAAAATGCTCAGATTTTGTCCTACAGGAATTATGGTTAATGACCAAATGACCAAATACACAGTCTAAAACTCCAGAAAGGACTGGGGCTTTTAAAGTTGTTAACAGGTTCCATCCATTATTTATTCCCTCCGTCCTTTTAGAAGTTCATAATAGCTTTATACATTGAAATTACAGTTTTTCTCCCCACAAAATTATTATTATTATCTTAATATAAATGAAAGAACTGAAATAGCACCATAATTATTCGTTGTGATTTTGAAACAAAGTATGGCGTATTTTAAATTCCCAAACAGCTGCGGTGCCTTTGGCAGTGCCAGTAGCCGTGGTATTTAATTAATAGCCAGGATCTGGAAGCAGGAAGTTTGGACAAACATCCAGCAACAGACTTATGGGATACTTGAGAAAATTCTCCAACACTGGGATACAAAATGAAGGTGGTGGTTTTGAATTAGACTGCCTGGGAAGAGTCAAGAGCTTGACAGTTAGGGCTGCTTCATTCTTTTTCTTTCCTCCTTCCGTTTTCAGGCAGCCAGGGTTGGTTTCTCTAATCAGTAGAGCATCTGAAACTGTTACACACCGAATCCCTTAACTGGCTGTATCGTTCACCATTTGCTTATCTGTGGCATGTCGTGCTAACAAAAGAAAGGTTTGTTCTTTGCAAGCACAGTAATGATAAATACATTGCACGAGGCTTCATTTAACACTAAATGTCTTTATAATAATGGCAACATGTTCTTGCATTTGTTTACACCATTTTACTCTTTTTTTAATGAGAAAGCAAAGAACAGTAGTCAGTATCATAATTTGAGCCAGAATATGGTAATAAGAGTCTACAGTAAAAGGGTAAAACTGCTAACCTGCCTCCAAGCAAGCATATGGATAGGGCACTCTGAGTTAAAGATGTAGTGATTGCATGCTGAACCGTGGGGGGGGTGTTTGGTTTTGTTTGTTTTGGTCTCTTGTTTTGCTTTTTTTATTATTTTTAGCCCTAAAAGTGCTCATTAATGATATTCTGCTGTGAAGAAGTGACACAAGAAATGTACAGACGCATATAGATGAAGAAAGAAAACTTCAGGAATCATTGAAAAAATTCAGATAATTAGTTCCGAAGTTTTCCTTTACTTTAAAAAGGTCTTATTTGGTCATAAAAATTGAAAATGAAGCATACTGTTTAATAATTTAAAGCTAAGAATGCAATTGGTAATCATTTGTTGTGATGGAGCTGTATACTCCAGAATTAATTATTTTCTAGAGGTCACCAACTGCTGATCATGATACACATTCACCATGGAATCAGCAAGTGATTATTTCTTACAGGAATGAATTAAAGAAATAATAATGAAAAAAGGGCACACACACACCCAAAAAACAAAACAAAAACCAACTTGAAGTTGCCTTTTTTGCCAGTTATAATAATTGTTGATGGCTAACATCAGGGAGCTTGATAGGTCTTCATAAATTACTTTGGAAGGTCTCTTAGGAGTGTGAAACTTCAGTCTCATGTTTGTCTCTTGCTATGATGAAGAAAGTGTTGATGTCTTTGAATTGCAGCACAGTATTAAACCATCTCTTGCAAGCAAAGAGCCAGTAGAAAGTCTGCTTATTGCTGCCTATTGTTTTTTGGTGATTAATACAATTAGGCTATGTAAATCTGTTTAGAAAAGGTCTCATCATTTAAGAAAATAACCCCTATAGCAGTTTAGCTACTGCGGTGTGTCCACGGAGAACAGGGTGTCTGCCTTGGTGAACTCATTAGTGAAACCATCTGCTCTTCTTTCCTTATGAGCTCTGCTACTTCGTGTGACTTCTCTCTTTCCAAAGTGGTTACTGTTGGTATCATACAGAGCACTATCACCAATGGACAGCAGAAATTTTTTGAAAGATCACAGAGGATGAGTGTTTTCATAGCACAGAAATGTCTTACAGTTTAAAAGGTAGTTTGCCTGAAGTCCATGAACTTAGGACCTGAGTTCATCTGAATTTCAGAAATTGTTAGTTATTGGCTCCTTATAAGTACCTGCCCGTTTTCTAGCCCCATGATACTGTTGGTGGTGCTGCATCGTTTTGCTTTTTGGTGTATGGGTTGGGTTGTTTCTGAGGTTGGTCTGACAGCTGGCCTTCTAAAACAGGGTGCTGTTGCTTGGGCTGAAGGAGGCGGGTGAGCCCTTACCTCATAATCAGTCTTCTTCATGGTCTTACATGATTATTAATAATGGCTTTAGTAAAAGAGGGAAATAATTGTTGTCTTTGTATATTCCCTACAAGCATTTATGCATCAGGAATGAGTGGCATATATCTGTATGTAATAGTTAAACTGGAAGAAGAGAGTCTTCATTGAGCATATTGCAACATTATAAGTAACTGAAGCCATTGTGGATATTCTTCATTCTATAAGTTGATTGGCTATGAACAGTTAGGGGAAAGGGAAAGAAAAGGAGATGAAAATTTAGGAGAGTAGTAGTAATCCCTTGGTACACAGCTACTGAAATAAGACATGCCTACTAGTAATAAGTTAAAGCCTTTATGTTGAGCCTGAATCTGACAAAGCACAGAAGATCCCCTTCCAGGCACTCTGCTGTAAGACTGGTTCTCTTGTTTCTTTCCGGTAAAGCACATTCTGGTGATACTGAAGGGTTAGCAGATGGACGGAAGGGTTTCAGTTGTCTTTGGCAAACAGTTTATGATGATGCTGATTAGTATTGTTATTACTTGACCACAGATCAATGTGGTGATTTTTGAAGAAACTTGTTTGGTAATGTAGGTTGATCACTAAATAAACAATTTGTTTATTGTATTAGCAGCTCTTAGACATGTAATGTTAGTTTTGCAGTTTGCTGTGGTAGCAGCAACTGATGGGCCATGTAACGTAGTCTGAAAGTGAGTCACCTTTTCTGAGATGGATTCCTTTTCAGCATGTATGGAACAATATCCAAGTGGTGGATGTGTCTCGGGAAGGAGGATGTTTAAGACTAGTTGTGGTGGTGTTCTTATTTACGTAGCGGTACAGAAATTGCATTCTGT
Source organism: Chloroceryle aenea (assembly GCA_013399075.1). Lineage (NCBI taxonomy): Eukaryota > Metazoa > Chordata > Aves > Coraciiformes > Cerylidae > Chloroceryle > Chloroceryle aenea. The sequence goes on from VWZY01001684.1 coordinate 247,850, forward strand.
GCAATTGCATACTGCACATGTTTTCATGAAATCATCATCACCTGTTTTGCCCAGTTATACAACTGCTCAACGTTTCTGACTTTTCAAAACCCTTGCATGAAAAGGAACCAATACTTTACAAAAAGGTAAAAGTAACTTTTCTCCATTCTTCGTCTACCTTCCTGATAAATATTTTTAGCTCAGTTCAGTTGAAATCCATGGGGTTTGCTCCACTGCAAACAGGGATATGTGGCACATTGTTGTCTCAAGGTTTTGGCATTTACTGGATAGTTTTAGATCATTTGCAGTGAAAATTAAATTTGTCAAATCCTGTTGTGTTTCTAGGCTTAAAAAATACGCTGTAGATAGGCTTAGCATTAGTCCTCGTGTAATCACATTAAAACGTTACTATCTTATTATAGCAAGTGAGTCACTGGATGATTGAATATTTGTACATTTTTGATCCAGAGACTGTGTTTAACAAGCACAAACATTGAAGTCTTATTGCCAACTAATGGACAGAGCTGTCAACTGCCTGATTTTCACTATATTCTTTCTAAACAATTTACATATAAAAAAAAATTCCAGTGTTTACTGAATCACAGTATTGTGATTGCTTGCATCAGTATTGCACATTTTTAGATGTAGATTTTGCCACCTAATCTTCCTTTTAGTTCTGTATGTTTTAAAGTTCAGTCCCAAAGGTGAAGAACACAATTCTATCCCAGATATTCTCTCTAGGCATAAAATAGGATTATATTTTAGGATCTGTGTAATTGGAGTCAGACAATGTTGTTACTGCAAGATCACTTTCATATTATATTCCCAACAGTGTTCCATGTTTAATAAAGCCAGGTTGCTGCAATATGTGTTCTTAGTAATTAGTGATCTGTTAAAATTGAGCTTTCAATATGGAAGACAATACTAGCAGAAATACTACAAGTTTATGTTTTATTTTAACTGGAATTTTCTGTATGTTAAATTTACTTTACAACATGTTAGGATTTTTATTTTTTGTGTTTTTTGGGTGCTGTTGCCAAAAAGATGTGTACACAAAAACCTCCTCTGGGATGGTTTTTTGAATGAAAACTTTATAGTCCGTGGCTACATAGTGCAGGACATTGCAGACATTTTAACTAATATCCTCAAATCCTTAAATAATGCTTCTTAGGAATAATTTTCCTGACTGCACACTTACTGTATTTCATCATTTGAATCTGAATTTCTGTTAATACTGAGGCATTAAAGGCACAGGATCCATATTTGGTGCAGACAGACACCCCGTAGGTTACAACATCACTCCTTTGTAGGAAAGAATTTCAAAGCGTTTACTAAAAAATTGCTTTGAATTTGTTTCCTAAATAACAGAATTTATCTTAAGCATCTTTCCTTCTTAGTCCATGTTACTTTCTTCACTAGCATGATTCTCCTGTTTTAATGTTGTTTCTGAGTGTGCGCATATATAGGTTTGTTTCTTTAGTAGAAGACACACACAGTACTGGGATTTTTTTAATGTATTCAAGGGGAAAATAAATAGCATACATAAACAAGAGGCAATAAGGAATATGCATTTGGTATTTTCCTTGGCTTACTCTCTCCAGTTTCAGTGGCTTTCCCTGTTAGAAAGAATGTGCTGGGTGGAAGGAAGCAGTGTGCTTGTCCACAGCAGGGATTTTTTAATACCTGTATTCCCGAGAACTTCCATTTGGTTCACGCTTATCCAGCACCTGACCGTATCCACTACAATATTGTCATATGGCAAAGCTTAAGCTTAAATAAATAAATAAAGGACAGTTGCTGAAATATCCCCAAGTCTTTCCCAAAATAATTGAATACGAATGAATGAATCAGCTCAGGCGAGCTGCAGTCTTCTTACAGACGTCGTGTGAGAAGAGTAAGATGAAAAACTGTAAATTATTCCCTGTGCATTGTTTGTTTAGTTCTAATAACAGGATTATCATCCAATTGAGTACTTTGAATTAATGTCAGAGCAGAACTGTTAGACTAATGTATGCTTTTTACTGCCAGTATATTCAGAGTAGCAAATGCTTTTCATCTGTATACGGAAGCTGGTGGGTCAATCCCTGCACACTGTCATTTGCCCTAGATTAGGATAATGAAGTTTTCTGTTCTAGCCGTGGTCTCCCCTGTGCCCTGCCAGGGCTAGTTTACTTTCAGAAGCAGTGTTTAAAGCTAGACCAGGTATCATGCTCTATTTTCCTGGAGGCATGCATTATTTTTAAATGAGTCAATACTGAAGTTATGTAAAAGTCTCCGTTTCTATTTAAGGATTTTCAAAACACACATACAAAGACACAAATATTAAATATATATATATATATTTGCCCAGAGAAGAAGACACAGCTTCAGTTAAATTTTTCCACTTTACTTCAGTCTTTCAGAAGCATGATTTCCTACAGTTACAATGTGTATTCTTTGGGCACTGCTACTTATATCAGAACACTATCAGTGTAAATGAACTGTCGAGTCTTTTAGCCATCTGGAGTTCTACCTGCTCAGCATGTCACTAGGTCAAGATTTATGGGGGCTAGTTTTGGTGTGCAAGATGAATTTAAGAATTGTTTTAAAGGTTGTATGTTAGGACCTGGTAATACAAATGGAAATTTTGGAAGAGGGATTTGTTCTTCCCCTTCTAAGTACTAGCAATTGTCTAGGACAAGCTTACAAGATAAGGGTTTAAGTGACAAGTTGGAATGCCAGGCTTCTCCCAGGAGTGAGTTTTTTGACCACGCTGTAAACCATTGAGAAATGAATTTTGTAGCACGGTCATTGACAAATCCTTAGATGCAGACACATTGGCAAGAGCTGCCATAATAAAATAAGCATTCACAGTGCTCTGTTGCAACAGAGATTGTTATAGCAGTCCAAAACACATTTGCTCTGAACTCACTACAACAGTATTATTGTCTGGAGCTTTTTATACCCTCACTTTACTTCAAATACAGTGCTAACTTTAATCGAAGTCTTCATAAAATCTTAGCAAATTGCATATTTATTTTTTATTTATTAATCAGCTCTGTTAAATTTAGTGTTTCCATTTACAATTTGCTATTACCTGAAATATCCACTTGGAAATATTTTTTTCTGTTAATCCTTCTTAGAGTTCACTGGTGCTCATCAAACATGTAGGTCCTTTCAAAATGTAGTGATCCCTTCATGTGGCTTGACAGAGAAATGTCACTCAAGATAGAATGGATGAAAGTATGCATGCTAGGGGGACTTAAGAAACATTGGGAAGTGGAACACTGTGACTGACATGTCGGAAAGGAAAGTGAACACCGAAAAATTGAAAAGATTATCATGACCAAGCAGAACCAATTCCTATACAGAATTGCTGCACGGGTCAGAAATAGCGGTCCCCGTGTGCCACAGATTACAGAGGTGTTGCTGATGTTTGAGATTCATTAATGCATAGAAGCAAAATACTAACAGCAAAGAATGAAGGGTAAATGATGATGAGGACTTGTTAAACTGGATTTTTTGCTGTGTTTTCTGCAGAGTAAGATATGTAAGACTGTTGAACAATGAAACAAGTTGAGTTTTTATGTTATGCAGCACTTTCTAGGCTGTTGGGTACCCAGTCCCTTACTTTGTGCAGTAACCCTCCAAGGTAACAGAAAAGTTTGCAAAAAGCTTAAGTGTTTCTGAACAAAAGCAAAGGTGAGGCACTTACAGCTGCCAAGCGCTCAGCTGTGTCCTTCCCTCTTTGGCCTTCGTTTTATTTTTACCTGTAGTAATTCCTCCAGTTTCCTTCTTAGCACAAGACTGTGTTCTTTGGTTTTCATTGCTCGTCATTTTTAAACTCTTATTATACATCAATTAAACTCAACACTTTAAGTCCAACAGATAGGCAAAGCTACAGCATAATAAATAGTTCCAAGTAATGTAATCTTTCACATTTTATGAATACCTACATATAGAAAGAGAATGTGACAGAGATGGAGTGTTTGTGAAGTTGAAGGTTATAAATATTTAAATGTACAGTTAGACCAGCTTCTGAAATGCAAGCTTCACCCATTGGCATAAAAAACCTTCTCTGCCAAATTAAGTCTTGGTGTCCTTGCTAGGGCAAGGATGAAGATTGAATGATCTCTACTATACGTGTAGTAGTGACCCCGCTAGCTGAATTTAAGAGGTCTGAAAGGAAAAGTGGAGTTTAGAATTGACCTTTCCCAGATTAATTACCAACTTCTGAACGTGATTGTTTCATATGCCATTCTCCCGTATTAATTCCCTGTACAACATGGTTGAATGCATATGTACTTGTCAGTCTTATTTTGTAAAAAATAATTAATACAAGATGCCTGTATGAATGTTAACATTTTTGCTATCGTTTCCCATGTTTATTTTACATCCTCTTTCATACATAGTGGACTGTCTAATGGTGTATTCCCTGTCTATCCGAATTAAACCTACTGTACGCATATTTTTTTACATATGAAAAAAAGAAAAAATTAAAATGTAACCCTTCTCTTATTAGAAAAGTACACAAGAGGATTTTTTAAATTATTTTTCTACATAAACTGAGTTCATATTAGATGTCAAATGCAATTTGGTGTAAGAAGTTTGAAATATATGATAGTCCTCCGAGAAACTCTAAGCACTCAGATCTCCAAGCCAAATTGTTATTTGCATAATAGTGAGCTATAAGGTTATATATCATTATATGGCAGAATGCCAGACCATAATCTGCACAGTAAAGCTACTGAAAACTTCAATCTGAGAAGCATTCATCTCAGAAAGAGTTTGCGTCTTCTATAAAATATGAAGCATATTGACTTTTTTTTTTCCCTTGAGCAAACAGAGTACTGCAATCTGTTTCCAGCATTCTTCTAGTTTAGCTGTGGTAGACACAAATGTAAAATGAATGTTGACATATTTGTTTAACATCCCTGAACAGATTAAACTGCTTTAGAACTTCTTCAGTAATCAGCCTTGAAAAATATAAACTAACATTTGCATCCCTGGATAGATTAAATTGTATCCAAAGTTCTTCATTAATCAGGCAAGGAAAATGCATTTAAAAAAACCCAACCAGCATGTTCTTTGCAGATATGCTGAATTCACCTTCTGATAATATTAAACAATTTCACCACGCAGTGTCGTTCTTCTTATACATATGTGGTTAAGACACTATTTGTAAATGTTACTGATATAAAAGCTCTTTTCAGTTCATCCCAGACAAATAAGAGCATATGAGTGACTGTATTCAGAAACACCTGAATCCATGATTTTGTGTGTGTGGTTTATTTTTTTTTCCCCTTGTTCCTGTGGAGAGAGAGTTATATTAGCTGCACTAGGCACTGGCATTAGCACTCACTTAGCTTTATCAAAATGTCCCAGAGCCTCCTGGTCTCAGAGTTTCACCTCTGAGAGTAAGTGGCACTAACTGGGGAGACCACGATCAAAAAGGGAGCAGATTCTTCAAGAATCTTTCACAAAGTTTCCGTGAGTGTAAATAATACTGAAAGATGTTATTGATTATGTTCCTTGCTGTTTAGAAATAATAAGTAAAATGGACCAACACGATGATGCCACGATTTTATCTTCTACTATGTTCATAGTCTGTTTGTAGATAGAAAATGTCAGAGGATTTTCCACAGCACATCACTGGTGAAAGTGAAAATAATATTTATAATTTCCCAGAATCACAGAATGGTAGGGACCTCCAAAGATCATCAAGTCCAATATTAATATATTGGTTTATATCAAGAGCCTTGTGCTTAGGATATGAACATTTTGCTTAATATGTTGTAAGGATGTGGAACCATAAAGTATCTTAAAATATCCAAAGTGAGCTTTAGTAAGAATGTTGGTATTTTCCATATAACATTTTTAACAATAAAAAGGTTCTTTTTGAAAAGTCATGGATATAAGTCAATAACTTTACACAGTCAAATAAGTGCTTAGCTTCAGCTTCTTTTTATGACAGTTGCAAGACAAGAGGTGTTTGTTTCAGATGTCTGACCCTAGCACGGGGGAGGTTTGCAAACACTTGTGCTTGTCTCGGATAGCTGATCATAGTTTGTGGTGGTGTAGTGCACGTTGTGGCATACGTCCTCCAGTTCTTGTGGTCTTCCTTGCTGCTTGGTGACCTCATAAACAAGATACTGGGCTAGCTGGACCTTCATCCTGGGCACTGACTCAGAACAGTCTAATGTTCCAAAGTAACGGCTCCACTGAAATACGTAGCAGTTATGCAAACTATTCTTTCTCTTCTTTTTTTTCTTTTTTCTTCCCTAGTTCTGTTTACTTGTCTGTAGCTGGTCTCTGAAAAACTGAAGGCAAATCCTTTTACACTAAACACGAGTGTCAGCAGTCGTGCTGCGGCATGGCTGTATTGATTTATGTGTTTTTGATGTAAGAGTGACTGTCATCTCAAGCAGGTTCAGATGTACCACTTCTAGACACCGTTCCTGCAAACTGGTGGCGATAAGAATGTCCAGTCTAAAACATTGTAAACTTTCCTAATCTGACTAAATTTCTTCACAGAGGTGTGAATGACCATTGCCATCCAGCGTAGCATCTTTAATAGGATAAAAATGGCATGGATTTTCAGAGGGCTCTTAGTACAAGTTGCCGAATGCCAGTCTGGAGTTGGGTAATAGTAACTTTCAGGTGCTATTGCCATAGTGGGAAGCGCAATAGGTTCTTCGTTGTCATGAGTTGCAGTGATTGGTTTGATTTCTCTCATACTTATTAGGCACAGACTTCAAGGACTGTAGTAGGAAGTGACCTTTGACACCTAATTATTTTAATATAATATATAACTTCAGTACAATTTCCAGTGTTGCTTCAACAAGTAGTAGTTCAATACTCATCAACTGGTGCATGCAATTAAAAAACTCAAAGGCGGCCAGAAAAAGAAATCATAAAGGTGGATAATTTTGCTCATTGTGATTGGCAGTGGTTTGAACTTCTAGCCATTGTTCATGCTGATATTTAGCATTAACATGAAAACATATCCACATGTTAAATATGCAGTACACATCGGACTCAACTATCTGTTTCACAATTCCACACAAGCCTACTTTATGAAATCAGAATTCCCTCCTGTTATCCTAAAAACTTTGCAATGTAGCAAGATTGTTTCAGGTACTGGGAATTAATACGGCTAAGAATCAAGGCAAAGCAGTAGGTTTCTAATCCTAGCAAGTCACTGTTGCCAGGAGCTATTGGTATTTTTCCAGCTGAGCTCACTTGTTATTTAAACTCCAGTAAACCAGTACAACACCTAGTGATATCCAAAGGTAATTTGAACTCCTACTGAACAATAGCACCACTAAGGTGTATGCAGCAACCTTACATTGATGTAAAGACACTTCAGTACCAAGTACATCACTGGAGGAAATCCTCATCTAGCTAAATTTTATTAATGATAATTTATATGAAGATTTAGGCATTTTAAAGATTTGTAACACTTCTAAATTAGATGGTTGTGGTTTTTCCCAAACCTGGTAACAGGCAAATTTTAAAGAGGTTCCAAGATAGCAAAGCTTGTAAAAATCCAAAATAAAAATCCCCCCAACAAAAGCAAGAAACTTATAAAAATTATAGAATATAAAAATAAATCTTTACGATTGAAGGAGACACAATAGTAGGTAATTAGAATAAGCTCAGTGCATTTTCTTGTTTGTAATTACTGCCTTGAGCTCAACTTTCAGAACTTTATAGGGATTTATACTGTCTCCAAGCACTGGTTGGTTTTTAAATACATTCACTTTAAAGGTTAGTACAAGAATTTTAAATTAAAATCATGACTTCCTGAATTTGATTAGGAAATAGAAGAATTAGAAGCAAAAAGTGAAGATCTTTCCTAGATAAAGATTACCCAAATTCTCGTAAATATTAAAGAAGCCATTGAAAGGTGAGGTACATGCATGCACGTGTCCTCTGCAGAACTGGAACCTGTTCTGGTGAAGCAAGACTCACAGATCTTCCCAGGAAGGATTTTTGTCTCTTGGTATTATTTAAAAGCAAGGGAACTAGTCTGTGCAGTGCCAAGGCAATCATTTCTGGTATTACAAGAAAAGGGAAAAAAATAAATCACGTTTCATAATATTTCAGTGATTTTCCAGACTCAGAGGTCCAAAAGTGATTTGTGATGTTTATAAGTGTATTTTGTAAATGGCGTGTAAATTTGTTAAGGCAGCCACCTTTGAACCGACGTAGAACACAAAATATTACATTATGAAGGAGAAATAGCACATGACTAAGTGAAAGTATGCAGGAAGTCTCTTACCTAGAGAAGATACCTCAAACTGAATTTTCAGAAGGTAATTTGAACTGAACTTTTAAACCTCAGCAGTAGATTAAATTTAGAGAAGTCTAGTTATTGTTGAGGAGAAAATAGTGTTCTCACCGGTAATACCCACACTGAACATGTTCATAAATGTATGGAATAAAATACATAGACCTCCACACATTCTGTCTGTGGTCGAAATAGAAGCAGCAATCTGCAGAGGAATATTTCTGAAGTAGCTTTAGAAGAAAAAGTAATTTCTTTTCAAGTCATATTATTCAGGTCACTCTTCTAGGCAGGTAGAACTGTATGGGCTTCTAGAAGCTTTGTCATGCACAGAATAAAGTTTCTGATTGCTTCTCGTGGGATGTTCCTGTTTTGACCCTGTGTGAAAAAGGAAGAAGGTATTTTTCTCTCCACTATAAACCCTGGTCATCTTCTGTGTCGTTTAATGATTTATATAGTGTTAAATCTGTAATTATTTCCTTAGCTTCTTTGCTTGCGTGTTACGTACACCAGTGTCTTGCTTTTTCCTCAAAGGCCTCTTATTCCCTCTTTCTCCTAGAAGGCAATTATGAATACACTTTAAATGCAAGTTTAAGCTCTTTAATATAAATATTCATATAGTATGTGTACAGAACTCCTTTCCAGAAGACAGGTAAGGTGATCCATTGTCAAATTCAAACCCCTGCTTTAAAATGCTGCTAGTAATCCAGCGGCCAAAACTCAACAACTTCAATCACAACAGCTACAAGGTCGGGTTTGGGGCTCAGCAGTGAGCTCATGGTCAGTATTCTAGTGCAAAATCCCCCTAGACAAAAGCATCACTCACTAACTGCTATCAGATATCTAATATATGCATTCAAAACCGCCAGGTTCCTAAGTGCCCTTTGCCCACTACAGAATATAATTGTTCTCCCATGCATGGCAATTCTGGTCCAGCTTTTGGTGGCAAACAGAAAATGTCAGGATACTGCCCTCAGACAAGGGAGTGTTACTGTTGCCATTCAAACCACAAGGGAATGCTGTGGCCTGACCTGCTGTGTACTATTTGGGTCACCCAGAGATCTCATTAAGTGTGCGTGACCAGCACCGTGTCCTAGGTTACCATGTCTCCTCCCGGGCTCTCTCTCTAAGCATTGCTTGCCATTAACAAGAACTGTCCTGGCTGTGCAAGTGAAAACACAGCCTGGGATGGCTGCAGCGGTGAGGCAGCCATCGTCACCGGGCCACTGCATGCCTCTTTGGTCTGGTGAACCCCCAGAAGTCCTCCTCACGCTGCAAACAGAAGCACGAGTGATCAGCGTGGGATTGATGGCGTTGGTTCATCTGTGTAGGACTGCCTGGAAGTGTTCCAGTGAAGCAGAGAATGTCTTTTATCATTATAATAATTACATCCCCAATTGAAAGGAAGTTAATTTAAATACAACTTTTGTACTTAAAACACTGTTAAGTATATAACTGCCAAGTATTAGAGGATGCTTCTTGACTATTACTCATAAAGTAGATGTATGTCAGAGTTCATTACATGGCTGTTAAATTTCAGTAAACATTCTTACAATAATCAATTTTAATCCTGCAGATTTAGAATGCCTGTCCTAATAGATCTAACTTAAATCCACCTCTGTGAACTTTCATTAAACGCTTTCACTTTTCTTTTTCCCCTCTTTTAGATGGAATAACACTAGTAACTGGTAATTCTTCATACTGCCAGCATATGCGCAAGGTCTCGTTCACCCCATCCTTCTAAGTGCAGTTGTTTTATCATCCTTCTAATTGCAGTTGTTTTAAAACAAAAACTACTATTAAAGGAAAGAGTAATCAAGCCCAAGTCCCAACATTTCTAATACATACTGCCCCAGTAGGAATTTCTAATTAAAAACCTTTTAACAAAAGACAGCTTGAGTCTGAAGCTGTCAGGTCTCCCCTTGTCCTTGATGCATGCCAGAGTGAGGGTGTGTGTGGAGGGGAGGAATAAAAAAAAAAGGGCAAGAAAGAGGATTTTACTTTTAAAGAAGCTCCAGTTTCTGGACACATTTGTATTCAGATATTACTCTCTCATGGGAGCACAGCTCTACTCTTCAAATGAAAAAGAAATAATAAAACACATCAAGAACAGTGGACCTCAGACCTACTCTTTCTCTCCTTGTCCTGGAACGTTATTTCCATATAGAAAGCTACTCTAATGGGACACTTGTAAATGGCAGGGAATTTAGCCCTTGTGGAGTCTTCTCCAGAAATTGGATTTTTGCTTAAGCAAACAGCAAACCATGCAGCAGGGAAAAAGCTATTTATTTGGCTGCCCATTGAAAAGCCTTACAAAAATACAATTCAGTCTGCTACAATCAGTGAAGTCAGTCTAGTACGCACTGAAAATAGAATCCTTTTACCTCAGGTGGATGTTGAAACAATCTTTTAAGAGCTGTGAAAGTTAATATGCTATAAATCCAAATTTTAAAATTTATTTATAAGGGGAACCTGCAATCCAGCATTAAGAACAGATTTCACTAATGGCTGTGTTTTCAAGCTCCTCAGCTGGAAGATGCCATCCGTATGAACACTTGTCCCTCTGATTTGGAGTGCCAATTAATGGATGATTTAGTAGGAAAGCCTCATTATAACACCTTTTGGAAAATGATGCTCCACAGATTTGTATCAGTTCAGTCAGCTGAACCGGGTTCAGTTGCATAACTCTGCAGGGCATGGATGGAATCTGCGTGTCGCAGTCTTCTTGAAGAGTTTTCCAGATGTGTAGAGCAGTTCAGCTGCTAGGGAGGGCCAGTTGCAACTCTTGTATGGTCAGACTTAATACTGCACAGGGAAGCACCTCTTGTTGTGTTTTGGTAAGATGGGTAATGTTCTGCTTGTGAAAGTTTTCATTGCAATGCATTTTTCACAAACAGTATTTGGGAAATATTAGGGAAAAAACATAAATCTCAATACCCCAACACAGATGCACCCCCCACCCAATTCTAGAAGAGCCAGGGAGAGCACAGAGTGAAGTTGGATTTGAAATCTCCCCTCATTTTAACTTTTGCATTGTCTTACAGTTGTCCATTCAATTGCCTCTACCAGCTTCCCTAGGAGACTGTTGTCTCGCTAAATCCACAAACTTCGTGTGCAGAATTTATTGTTCAGTTCAGTGTGTGATCCATGAACACACTGCTCTCTTTATGTCTCTCTCTCGATCCTTCATCCTGTTGGACCTGAACAATTCAAATCTGTTAATCACTCTGTCATCTTTATGATAAAATAAGATCCCAGTTCTGTTGATGGAGAGGTTAACTGCAGGCTTAAGTTCCATATCACACCTGATTCTTCATTTTGCCTAGTATAGTATCTATAGGTCAAAAGAACATTTTATTGCCTTCAGTGGCAGGATTTTGTTAAATTAGATTGGAGATTTTCTAGTTCTATATAAAAATATGATGCACATAATAACACATTCATTTAAATGTCACTACCACAGCTAACATCATTTCAGTTGGGACTAGAACTCAATTGTGTAGAGCTGCATTTACTTTCCCTTACCTTCTCTTCATCCCTTATTTTTTCACCCCTTGTCAAACTTTTATTGCAATTACAGCAGGGACTGCTCTTTTATTGCTCATATAGTGATGGCGCAACAACCTATGGGAATGTTTTCAGAACATTTCCAAGGATACTGAAATGATGATGATATATACTTGGGGCTGCAAGACTTAGTTGAAGCAGTTCCAATAGCTTCTGTATTGTTCTCAGATTTGTAGGTTGGATGTTTTTTCTTTAATGAAGTAAAATCTGTACGGATACATATGTAAAAGTAACCAATGTTATGCTTCTGTTTGGCTCTCCACATATTTTATTGTTATTAGACACGTTCATAAACGTGACTTTGTGAAACTGAGCCATAATCAATCTTTTCTTTCTTGGTAAACACTTTATCTGCTTAGGTCAAATTAATACATTTCAGCTGAATCCTAGAATGTTTTGTGCTGGAAGGGACCTTAGCTCATCTAGTTCCAACTCCCATGCCATGGGCAGGGACATCTCCCACTAGAGGTGCTCAAAGCCCTGTCCAACCTGGTCTTGAACACACCCAGTAATGGAGCATCCACAGCTTCTCTGGGCAACCTCTTCCTGTGCCTCACCGCCCTCACAGCAAAGAACTTAACTGAAATGAACTCTCATTCATCCTCTCTGCCCCGTGATAAGTTGTTTTCTCTTTTTAAATTCTCAAAGCATACAATTGTTCTATGTGATGCTCTAATTTTTTAGTGATCTTAAGTTGTATTTTCAAGAAATCAGTTGTCCTATGTAGAATTATACCCTCAAAAACATTCTGAAAAAATACTGATTTTGTCATGGCTTCATATTAATACTTAATGCATATGCATTATGTTTCAAAAAGCAGATTAACAGAGTGAAAAAATGGCAAAAAAATCTCATTTTGTTTCCAACTCTCCTCCATCACTTGCACTCCACCCATATGTATTGCTGCAGCAACAAAAATCCATGACAAGCTTCATGCTGTTCTTCGAATTTGAAGCAGAAAACAGTTTAATGGGGAGGGAGGGTGGCAGAAGGAAGATGGGAATGGGAAAGAGTTCTCAGAGTGAATTGTTCTATTGTGATATTTAAGTGCTGCTTCAGTTAGGACTAAGTGAATACTCAAAACAAGGGAAACTGGCCTTTATAGTTTTAACTGGGAGGCAGGTGATGATTAATTCTTTGACATCTTTCTGTTCAGACAGATATGGAATTGACTCAAGTGCATTACAGAACACGAAATAGCTCAGTGAATTATACTTCCTCTCCATTATGGAGCAAAAAAAAAAGGGCATTAACAAAACTACAGAGTGAAAGTCATGGTATTTGAGAGTTCTCTGAGCACTCAGTTCATGATCATTCAGGAATTATTCAAAGGCTAGAGATGAACATGTCCATTAAATTGTGGTCTTAAAACTTCTAAGCGTTGTGTAATTTCATGATACTTTTCAATTATGTATAATAGGAGAGATGTGAACTTTCCTATTTCTTCACCTTCCTGGTATTTATAGACACGCTTCCCATAAATTAAACCATTCACAATTACATACAACAATTTATTTTGCTAACTTTTGATATGCTGCTTTGGACTTATTAAAATATTTACTTTGCCTTGATTCTGCCTACTGGGCTGGCTTTAGGAGTCCCTGTTTTGTACTAAAGCCATCATGTTTAGGTTGCATATGAATGGAAAGAAGAAATAGTGGGGCTGCTGCAGTAGTCTGGGTGTTTTCAATGCTGTGACCACCTATGGTATCTTTCTGAGGCTTTGTGCTGCTGGAAATAATACCTGAGAGTATGGAGCAACCTGTAGATGGGAAAGAGTTCCTAGAGCAGTGACTGCAAAATTGCAGTTGTTTGGCAGATATCAAAGTAGTGGCCACACACAAGAAGGGAAAACATGTACTTTTGATTTCTTGGCTGATTTTTTTCTGGTTTTAAGTCGTGAAAGGTGTTACTATAAACAGCCTTGAGGGAACTCTGGGTAGTTCATGATGATGTTGTGTCTCTTTAAGATGCCCGATTGATCTGAAGCCCAGGGAAGGAAAGGGATCCTGCTCTCGCTAAGTTTCAGCTGACCAGGGCAGGAGAGATGTGCTCCTCACCTTGGCCAGCAGCAGCTCCTTGCCTTGTGGCTCTGCATAAAGCAAAGAAAGGTTCCCTTTATTAAGCAAAAGAAATTTTAAAATGCTGGGTTTCTGCCTCTGAGGAAATCTCTATGCTGACTTTGTGATACATCTTTATTAGGATATATAGGCTATATATAACACCATTATATAATGAAAAAGGCATTATCATTTGGGGGGATTTTTAATTAACATTTTCAGTTAATTGAAACATTTCCTGTGCTTGTGCCAGATCCCGTATATGTTAATAGCAGAAGATTTTACTCTAATAACACTAACTATAATTGAGAGTGAATGCATATGAATTCTCAACGGCACTGGGGGGAAAATGCTCCAAAGGCACAGTAAATGTATGCATTTTGTGTTTTCGGGGAACGGCGGTGCAATTACTGTATAACCCTCACTTACCAACCATTTTAACCTCAATTTAATGTGTGGCAGTTCTCCCAGAATGACCTTGATGCAGTGCTGAATGTTTTGCATTTTTAACAGGCTCAAACGGATACAAAGAAATCTATTCCCAGTTAATGGGATATTACATCCACACCTTATTTAACATTTTATAAATTGTATTTATAGAAAACTTCCATCTATTTACAGTAGATTAAGTACAATCCCTTTAGTCAGAGTGGAGCATTTCTTGTACTGCGTTGAGCATCTGATCAGTTACTAGTTTATATGCTATTTAAAGACTTACAAACTCCCTTGAAGTAAATTGTACCCTCCAGCTAAAACCTGCCACAGTGCAAATAACACAGGCAGCATTCTGTATAGTCTTCGGTGGCAGCCTGCTGGTTTGGAGATCCCTCAGAGGCATCTCCATCCTTAGTTGTATGAGCCAAACTTTTGTGGATTGGTACCTTTGAAAACTTCAAATGCTGTACAATGCTATCAGGGCAGTGGAGGAGCTGATCTCCAAGTCCACTATTAAAACTTCCCTCAAGGACATTTTCATTAGAACTTTGTACATGGACAGTTCAAAAGACTCGGCTATTGATTTTTGCTCAGAAGTCCTCGCCGTCTTCTCGTATTGTTCAACATTTTGACAGAATTTCAAAACCCACAAACTGTGGCAGCAGAAGATACCAGCCAGGATTTTATGCTGTTCATTTGATTTCTTCAGGCCACATCCTTCCTGTGTCCTTGTCAACACTACAAGGAGAGGAGCCGTCTTAGAAGATTTGCTAAAAGGCAGAAGCAATTTCACAGCAATCTAAAAAAAATCTGACCTTTCCACATACAGAAAATCTCTTTTAAGTAAATAACCTTTTTAGCTGTAAAATTTTGCTGAGACATTCATTTATCAAAAACATAGATAAAAATCACTGCGTGTTTATCTCTTCACCATTTAAAAATTGCATTAAAAAGAACCTACCACCGATGCACGTGGACCATACTAAAATGCCTCTAGCAAACAAAATCATTTTATTTTGTAATGGAACTGTTGATTTAAAGTTTGTGATGCTAGAAGATGAGCAATTAATTATTACCATCTGCACTGCCTACCCTCATTCCTATTACCATTTTCATGGACACCGTGTAATGAGGTTCATTTAGCCTCAACTGCATTTCCAGGATAATCTAGTGGTTCAAAATTAATAGGATTTATGAAGAAGTTAATGAATGAGCGGTGTAATTATTTCTGTTTAAGGAAAAGCATGATCTACTTGATCTTTATGAAAGATATTGCAGGGTTTTTAATTGCTAGGTGCTTACATACTACATTGGTGGTTGACAAGGCTGACATTTTCTCACCTTTTGCTTGATTTCACTCAACACATTTTGAAATTAACAAAAAAATAATCATAAAAAAAAATCAAGATAAATACCTATCCTAAGCTGGGGGGGCTACTGAGAAGAGATCTGTTAGGGACTTTTTAGCTTTTTCAGATATTCTAGATTGTTACATTTTCTTTTATTCGTGGTCTACATCAGCCTTCTTTATACAACTTCTGAATTCCTAAGCTTTCAGACTTCAGAAGAACATTTAAATAGGTTGAAACCATCTACAAAATTGTGAGAGCCATCTCTTCTTTAGTAAGACCTAATATATGACCCTCTCTGTTCGGTACGTTACTAATAATATCAGCCTGTTGGGTTATGTGTTTTAAGAGCTTTCACCACTTAGCAGGATTTCACAGAAGGAAGAGGAGCTTGTCTGAGTCTTCTCGTATTCCAGAATTTTCTAATTTTTCATTCTTAGAATGTTTCTCTGCACAGCATGGCTTCCATTTTAACTGTGGTATAAACATGAGAGACTGTTTGGAAGAGGCATCCTGAATACTCATCCCAGTGTTAGTACTGGGCTCACAGGGGCCTAGTTGAGCAGTTACAATTATACACTTACAATTCTTAAGGATAATAAATGCAGAGAAACTTTCTGCATTTTGTATATAAGAACAGGTGCCAGCAGAAGAGAACCCTTGGCACAGCCATAGATCAGTTAAGATGTTTTCCATGTAACTGAGTCAAACAGGTGATTTCTCTTCAAGTACATAGTTGGAAATCTATCAGATCATGGGAAAAAATACCTAAGACAGGCATCAACTATTTCAGACAGGTAAAACAATGTAGAGTTTCTTGTACCTAAACTCACAAAGGGCAGTCAGAATCCTTTGCTTTTTTTCCTTATGTCTTTGTCCCATGAACTCCCTGAAGCTGCTCCTTCCTCTCCCGGGACAATCTGTTTCAGGACTTTTTTTGGTTTCATGCCACTTCTCTTTCTTTAAGGAGTTCTTCTTCTCTCAACATCTGTCCTAGAGCCATGCATCCTTCCTTTTCCCCATGCATATTTTCCTTCTCCTGCACCATTGCTATTTGTTCTGAAAAAACCATCCAGGGAGTCAGGTCATTGTTCTGTTGAAATTGGAAGCCACTGAGCCATTTGTCAAGTGTGAAGATTCTGTTTTTTATTAGAAAATTGTGGACATGGCTGAATGGACGTGGAAGTTTTGGCTTGCATAATTCTGTTTTTTAATGACAAACCCATTTTTAATACAATAATTTGGGGTCATTCAAAAATATTTTGTTAACTAAAATTAATGTGGGTCTGTATAACCTTCTTGCAATATCTATTTTAAAAAAAAATAATTTACTTTTAGCTTAAACTGACAAGATTCAAGTTTTATTTTGGGGGCACTTTCTGAATGAGAGTACTTTCTAAGAAATGTAACATTTTTCTTAAATAAAGAATCCTAGTATCTTTCCTTTATAGAAATGGCTTGCACAGTTTGACTTAGTTTTCCAGTCTGGGATTTCAATCTGTGTTTCCCAGTAAACGTGCTATTAGTCAGAAAAGACCACTTCTCTCTTTATGGAGCTGTGGCCATCTATTTTCAGTTTTTAATATTTGGGGTTTTAAATTTTCTCTCAAATAGGTGAGCATATGACAAAAGGAGAAATCTTGAACGAGCCTCCACTATGAGTCACTGTACCTGTTTGATTTGTGGTGGTGTGAGGCAAATTATTAACCATGCACACGTCCAGCTACCCACCCCCTGCCCCCTTCCCGGGGCTCCGGCTGCATAAAGCTCCTGTCCTCAGCCATGCTGAAGGCTCTCAAACACAACAGGAAAATACAGTTTATAAAGAGAGGAATCTTCAGCCCCAGTAATGCTACTGAGGTTATTTTGCCAAGGCTAAAAGAGGAGATCAAAAAGACACTGATCTGTTAAAAGACAGGCCCTAAATAAATTGATGCATTTGTACAATGACAAGAGGGAGCTTACGCTACGTTAGTGAAAAAGCCAGCAAGCCAGGAAGTCTGATTCAGAGGCAGATACAGTATGAGTTCCGTGCAAACCTTAGCAACAGAGATCTGAACTGCACAAAATTGAGGTCAACCACACACATTTTGTAATGTGGCCACTTGAATCTCAAATACAAAATGGTGAAATACTCTCTTTGCTCCCGTTTTCAGAAATAAGCTTCAAGATTTTGTCCTTGTCTTTGGCTTCCTCGCGGTGTTTCGGTGGCCCGTTACACAGTTCTTGGCCTTATGTTCTGGCAGAGGGTCTCCCTGGAGTGTTTAAAAGAGAGGCCAGCTGGGAAGGCCCCTTCTTCAGTCATCCTTTCAGATAATTGTTGGTGAGGTGACTGGTTTTCTGTTCCTCTGCCTATTCAAGGGAATCTTCCTGGCTAGCATTTTATCTCAGTTCATGACATAACCAGCCCCAGTCTGTAAAGCTGCTGCTTACACTCAAATCCACAACCCCTGCTCTTCTATCTTGAATTGACCATGGCTATGAAGCTTGGTATGCAACACCCAACGACTTTTTTTTCAAGTTTATTTCTGTATTAAGACAGGGCTCAGGAGATTGAGATAATTCAGAGAATTAATCCAGGCTTTTTCCTTTTCTTAATGAAAGCATTTTTACTTACAGCAGAATGCATTAAGAAGGGCATTTCATTCTCATGAACATCCACATCAGCTCATTAGTTGCAGTGTGGTATATCTGACTCTGTCTATTCATTAAAGTTCTGGTGTATTCATGGAAAAAAACCAACAAAACAAACCAATAAACCAAGCCAACAAGTACACTTGCAGCATTTTAGAATTTTATCATTAATGGGCAGAAATTCCAGCTTTTCCTTGTAGAACTCCCTAGATCATCTCAGATTTAGAAATATCATTCTAAAACTCTGAACAACTTTTCTGAAATGTGCAATATCATTTCTTCTTTTTTTTTTTTACTATTTGACATTTTTTTTTCTATCCAGAACTGGTGAAGGACAAATAACAACTCACATACAGAATTCCTGCTCTTCTCCAAACAATTAAATTCTCAATTAAATTCGTTATCAGGGGATTCAGGGGTTTTTCAGAACCCCTGATAATGATACCTTCAAATAATTACCTCGTTGTAGTTATTACTGAAGATAAATATCTCTAAATTTCAGACTTGTCCTTGTACTTCTAGGGAATTGGGAATTCCTGGTTTCCATGTTTAATAAAGTGAAGAAACATATTCTAGTTATCCAGTGAAGTGATACATTTATAATTGTGGTGTCTTCGTTTACTTGAAAGCAATATTAGGAACTATAAAACAGCCTGGGCAGTTCTTTCCCAATGTTTTCTGCGTTGTGCTCTTGGGAAACAGGGTGATGGTTTTAAAGAATGTTATTTATCTTTTTCTCATGCTCCTAAATATTTTTAAAAGTTTATGAGAATAGGCTTTCTGTGGAGGCTGTAGAATAAAGCAGATTAGCAGGATAGTGGTTGATGGATCTCTTGGCACTCAGTGAACACAAGCTGTGCTCCAAGCAGATTCATGCACACAGAATCTTTCTGATATACCCTTGCACTGCACAGAGAGACAATGTCATTGAAAGAATTTTCCTGTGTGGAAAGAGGTTGGAATGAAGATGCTTTGGTAAATTTAATCTGCTTATACTCATGCTGAATTTTTATCCTCACAAATGGTCTGGGCAGTTTTCTCTTAGTTCCCAAGCAAGTCATTCAGAAGTTTTTGATGGAATATTGTACTGCAGTGTACACAATACCATGGCTTTGATATAATACACCCTTCTGTGTATAGGTGCATGCACGTCTCTACTGGCATTAAAGGTGAGGAGAGGGGGGGGGAAAACCCAACCCAACAAACAACAAAAAACCCCTATCCATCAGGTGACAATTTGTGCAAAGAGCTGTGAAGTCATCATCATAGCAGTAACAAATGGCTGTAAAAATACCATATGACTCCTCTTCCTGCCTCCTTGGTGGGAACAGAACCGATGCAGAAGGATTGGGCTGCAAACCAAGAAAGTGAATAAACAAATTCCACTACCATTTGGAACTCAGATTTGAAAAATGCTATCGGGAAGAATCGAGTGTGGGAGAATGGAACAGAATTGTTTAGAAGGGAAAAAGGACAATCCACAAAGAAATACAAGCTTTCAACAGGGAAAACAAGGATGCAGAATTCGAGAGTTTGAAGTGGCATGGCTCACCGCTTCATCGAAGAGCTTGCTTTCTTAATTCAGTGAAGTTGAACTGGCAAAACCCCCAGTTATTTTAAAGGAGTTGCAGTAGAATTAAACTACTCAAGCAATTTGGACAAATGAGTTAAAAGCTTACTGACAATAAGGATATCCTAAAGGGAACAAAGATTGCTCTTTATAGCAAAGAAGTGTCAAACCATTTTTATTTGGTTTAATATTACCCTCCTTTAACATTCCAAATAGTGAAAATGCTAGAAGATAGTTTATTCCCTTGTTTCAAAGGATTTTATTTCATCTTAGAAGTCACTGAAAAGAATTCCTATGATTGCAACGGGCATGAAGTCGGGCTCAGATAAAAAAAGGGATGGGGAACAGAAATTAATTAATTAATCAAGATCCTTTTCTACGTTGTAACAATTTATGAAGGTCTATAAGCAGCATTGCAGAGATGAGGAAACTCACAAAGCACGATTTGCCATTTTTCCGGTGAGTTCCTGACTGTGATGGGAACACCACCAGTCTACCTCTGGTCTACCGGATGAAATGGAAAGTGGCAGTTGGAGTGGCTTACCTGTGCATGGTTCACGTGAGCTGAAGTGGGTTGGAACAGAGGTGGAGCCTTCTTAGTCTCCAGGTGTTTACAGCTTTAGCTAGAGACTCTTAACCTTGTTTTGATGCAGCAATCTGTCTATGCACGTTCTATCACCTTTCCATCAGAACGTTCTTACCCGTTCCTAACTTACTGATCTTTTGTTTAAGCAGTTGACTTTGTAGCTTTTGATCTCCTAATCCTTGATCTATTCATTTTCTCTTCTATCCACTGTTTCTGCTTTGCCCTTTTTAACTCATTCCCTTGCTTCTCTCAGTCACTCCTGTAGTATTTTTTATGCCATCATCTCTCCTTTTCCACCAAGCATTTGGCCCAATTTATTCTCCTGTTTAATCCATTACATTCAGTTCCCTCCATTTCATGCTGTGTGAGAAATAGTTCTTAGCAGTCACCTTTATATCTCATGCTATTCTAGTGTGTGTGCAGATAATCCTTTCTATTAGCAAAAACTTGATACAGGGGGCTCAAATTTGATTGAGCGCACGCATCACATAAATTCCAGCAACTTCAGTGTCTTCTGAAATTAAACCTTTTCCATTTTCACAAAAATACTGACCCCAAGAGCGATAAGAAAGGCACTTTGCAGACATTATTAAAGCTTGAAAACATAAGTTTTTTCTAAATAGCATCACAGTGAACCAAGGTTGCTTGTAACATTAACAGTCCAGGATACATTTCTATGAGTTTGTAAAGGAAATTTTTGTTTTCACTGTGACAATTTTATGTCTCGCTTTTTTTTTTGGTCACACATCTGTATCACAACTTCAGTCATTTTCTTTTTCACGATTCAATGAGCTTATTTCAGGGGACTACCAAAATAAGATGTGATTTTATTCACTGATCAGTTTCTGAGGTTGAGAAGTTCTAACTAGTTATGAATTCCTGGTTTTGACTTCTTTTTGAGCCACTAAAGAAGTGTGTTTCCAAATAAGAAGATGGAAAACGAGTGGTTTATTTAAGGGACTGTC
This sequence comes from Chloroceryle aenea, assembly GCA_013399075.1. NCBI lineage: Eukaryota > Metazoa > Chordata > Aves > Coraciiformes > Cerylidae > Chloroceryle > Chloroceryle aenea. Next base: position 269,264 of record VWZY01001684.1, read on the forward strand.
AAATTTCCTCAGTTAGACACTCTAGTATTGCCAAGTGTTAAGAAATATCCCATGGCTAAATTTAACTTTGGCTTCAAAGTTAGGAGACTGTGATTGTTGGTTTGAGGTTTTTTTGTCCTTTTAATAACAAAGGCAGAAGGTATGGTGTTTTCCACATTAGCTGGAAAATTAATAAATAAATAGAATGAGAGCAAAAATATCTTTGCTTTTAATCTAATATTCCCTAAGTGTTGCCATAACAGATCCCTGTTAAATCATATATGATTTCAGGTAGCAGTTTTTCTTAAATGCTGGTTTAATCTTTGGTCTTCTCTTCCACTTTCTCTGTTTCAGTCCTCAGTGGTAGACTGATGTTCAACTCTATTATTTTTCACTCTCTTCCATTTACATTTTTGCTGATAATTTTCTTTATTTCTATTCTAATTTTGTCATTGTACTTGAGAATCTTCATTCCAGGAGTCAGAATTGGTTTTAATCTTGAGTGGTTTATTTCTACACTTTGGTTTATTTTCAAATGTGCTCCAAAGGCCTGTGTGTATTTCTGTGACATTTCAGCATTCAGTTGTGGTAAACAAATACCTGTCCCCTGCAGTTTCCTTAGTAGCTTTTATCAATGGTCAGAGATGGCAACGCTTACATTCTTTTCTCATCAGAAGAAATTGCCTTTATCTTCTCAGTAGTGCCCATATATGCACAGGTCATTTGCCACAACCTATCAAGTTGCAGAGTGGAACATTTTTTTTCCATCTAATGGTGTCATTTGTATCCCAGTACATTCAGCTATTATCCTCCAAACCAAAAAATTAAGGATTTTTCTACATGCCTTTTTGTTTGGAGGGACTTTGTTTTTGTTGGGAACGGCTGTTGAAGTTTGCTCTTTTTTACTGGTAATTCACACTGACTTCTTGGATTTTTTTCACATTTTCAAAACTCAAAGACAGTTTCTGCACCAACATGATTTGACACTATTTGAGATAAAAGCAGGATGTTTAATTTAACAAGAAACTCATGTTAAATTCTTATGATGAAGTCTAGGATAGACATTTTACAGCATCACCAGCTTTCGAGATCGTATCAGCTGTTTTCACTTAATTGCATGTCATGTAAGATCTTCCACAGGATTGGGAATATAGTTCTCTATATATTCTGCCTTTCATTTCTTCTCCTACATTTTGAAGGCAATTTGTTATCTGGTCCTCACTTCCATAAAATCTTTAACACGCTTCTCCTTACAACCGCCTTCACAGTTAATGGAATCACAACAGTCCCATTTTACATACCATCGAAATGTAGAAAACAGAACTGCAAAGGATGACAAGAAGTCAGTTGTCTTCTCCATCTCCCCGTGTTAAGACAAGATTAACTCTCCATGAATATTTGTCTAATTTGAGTTTTAAAATCTCCAGTGGTAGATACTCCAACCCCCCTTCGAGTTGTGTTCCAAACCAGCACAGATGATGCAGAAGGCAAGGTTTTAAAGCTGCCTGATCTGGTGCAAGTGTTACATTTGGAGGTTGCACTCACATGGGATGTGTTGCAAGAGCGGAGTGCCGTGCGTATATCAGAGACCTTCTGCTTGTGATCCACTGCAACCAGTATGTTGTTCTTTTTTAAACTGCTGCATCTGTCTAGACTCTGCCAAGTGTGTTTGTTCAGTTAATTGTTGCTCCTGAACTAACAGATCTTAGACTTTTTTAACTGGAAATTATATTTCACATAATTTATGCAGTTCGTTGGTCTCTTGTATGACCTACTGGTCTTGCTTCCTTTGGCTGCTTCTGCTTCCTTTGGCTTTCCTTTGGCTTTAAAGAAACATTCATCCTGTTCCATCAAACAGCTACCAAAAACTATTTGTACCGATCTGAATTGTGCTCCGTGCAATTCCCTTTTAGCAGTTCTGCTCTAATGTGTGGTCTTTCAGGCAGTTCTGCATTCAGCTTTCAACAGTTTCCTCTATCTGCATCTTCTGAGAGAGTGTTGCAAGAGTTAATGAAGCAGGACATATGCTATTTACTGTGGGTCTCCTATGCAGACAGGGTTATCCTGCAGGTTAGTTACCTCTCATAATACTTATGCAGGTTTCTTCTCTCTCCTCTACTGATGAACTGAAAGGGTTTTTTTCCCCAAGTACTATTTCTGAAGTAACAACCCCCTCTATACTGAAACAACCATGGGAAAACTGTGAGCGCTTTTAGAAGGGCACAGAAGAAAGGAGGCAAAATCCCATCTGTCTAGAGGCAGAAAATTGAGGACTTTGTGTACCTTCTGTGAAAATGTACTATGTAAGTCAAACGTAAGTAGTCCAATCTGCTTCAGCCTCTGTAGACTCAGGACAGCTGTACAGTGGCTGCAATATTGCCAAATTGATTCCATTTAGGAGAGGTTTGTGTTCTCTTAATACATAGTTCAGTTTTGCATCGGTTATTTCCCTAAGCCTGACTCTAGCTCTTCTACTGACATTATTAGAGCTACTTGTTGCCATCTTGAAACTACCCCACTGATGCTGACAGACAAATGTCTAAGTTGTAGTACAAATGTGGGCTCAAGATTGTCACCTACCTCTTTTACTGTGTCTGTTACTTGGTGACGCCGTATTTTCTTGTAAGCTTGTCATCACAAGTTTTTTAAAGTTAAATCGGGATGAATTGACATCCTTTATGATCACCTATAATCTTTGATGCCAGTCTCACAACCAGAAGCATTTCAGACAGAAGAATAAAGCCTTACTGTAGCTGGATTGTGCCTAGACAGATAAGACTAGAGATATTAAGAATTATTACTATCAGAAGTGTTTTATATTTTCCACTTTGCATTTGGGATTAATACGGTGATGAATTCATTTTCCATTTGATGGCTGAGAAGATTAATTCATAAGCAGTTTATCTCTGGAATCCTTTTTCAACATAATATAAGCAAGAGAGGTATCATGCCCAGTTAGAATTACTTGCTAGTGAAAATTTGAGCTAATTTCAGTTATTAATTTCAGCTATAATTTCTCACTAAATTTGTTGACTTATAACCTACGTGATAATTAAATATGAGCGCTACTTTATTAAACACATGATGGTCAGACACACGATGCACACGACCTTAGAAGTTTTTACACATACACAGAAGGGATGACATTGTTAAAATCGGTCAATTAATAGAACACCAATTTAGACAACACTGGGATCATCTGTCTTCCTGGACATTATTAATAAAGCTTAGCCATTAAAACATTAACAGTGCAGCTGCTGGTGACAGGTTTCTAAGTTACTCGTGGTGGTTTTCATAAACAGTTGCTTGACCAAGCTAAAATTTAGAATGTGGTTTGAAATCTTTCCAACGACAAATTGGTGGAATGGCTTTTTCTTCTTAAACTAAATTTAGGTCCAATAAATCTGGTTTCTTTTTTTCTGACTACACTGGGCATTGTGGTAGGCGAGATTGTTGGTCATCTGAAAAATCCATTCAGGCTTCTACTTAATGAAATTACAAGAATGGATATAGGGAAAGAAAATTTTACAGCTTGATTTAATTAGATTCATTGCCATGTTCTGTGGAAATTTTGCTTAGATTTTTACAGATATCAGATTTACTTCAGACTGTGATATTCATATTTAGTCTAATTTTTTCTAACCTACATACTTAACATAATTTTGATGGTAAATGTTTCTCCTTGCTAGTGTCACTTAATTACTTGAAAAGAAGCTTAAAAAGGAATGTGGGCTTATGTCTCTTCTCATGAGAGAGCAAAAATCATATATGCATCAGAAACATGGGGAAGTGTAAACAAATGTCAAGGTTTTCATTTCAGTTAAGTGTAACTTCATAATTGTATGTCTTGAAAAGGAAACACCGTAGGAGTAGACAGCTTGTAGAGCTTATCCAGACACCTTTTTCAACAGCACTGAAGTTGCTATGAGAACTCTTCCTCTTGGAACATCTCTAGTGGAGTCCTCAGTTTTCTTATTGCTATTGTAACTAGAAATATGCCCTTACTTGCAGCTTGTGAAGATGTGGGAATGTTGATCATGCTGACAGCGTGATAGGGCCACAGACTCTGTCCTCAGGGGCTAGACTGCTTCTAACCACTTCAGACAGAGTTGAGGGAGGGAGGATGTTTTGGGGAAGATGCGTACTTTGGGTTATTTTTTCTTCATCAGTTGGAAATAAAACCTATTCCTCTGATGCTACTATGTTTGCAGAGCTCTCTTCCGGCCGCCTCGCATGTGTGGTGAATGCTCAACCATCAGTGAAATGTAAATTGAAAGTGCAGGCTTGGGTTTTATTTTCAATATAACCTGAGGTCTTCTATTTGAAGAAAACAGTTTGTTTCTTTACCCCAGCTTGTTTGTCTGGACAGGAATTTAATCTGAAGAGACATAAAAGTTCAGTGAAGGAAAGGAAGAAGATTCTGGAATGAAGTCTCCCTGTTGTGAGGTTTTGATTTTGTTTCTATCTTCCTTATGAAATTTTGAAGTGTTCTTGGTATTTATACAGTTTTTGCTTACATTAGGAACAAAAAGGAAATTAATTAATGAGTTTAGTGAGGTCTCTTCTGTTTACTGAGCTTCTGTTACATCCAGAATGATGACCATCATCACATGGTTTAATTGGGTAAACTGCAAAGATGACAGTATGGATCAACTCAGGCAATACTCAGTGAAATGCTGCTTACAGCAGTGGCTGCATACTGGTAGGCAGCATAATGGCAGAAGACTTTTATCCTTTTACAGAATAGAACAGATTGAGGAAAAAAGTCATTCAGCAAACAACAGAAACAAAAAAAAGCACCCTGGAAGATCTGTTCCAGCCATTTCTAAGTAGTCCATGCAGTTCATTCCAAAGTAATGTCAGCCCACTCCAGCATTGACCGATGTGTCCATAGCTGTTCTGTTTAAAACAATGAATGATTAGTTTCAATCTTTAGTGTTTCAATTCCCTGTTATGAGTAGAGCAGGAGACAATTTATTTTTTAGAAGAAACACTCAGTGACAACAATAATCTGTCCTAGACACTGTTGGTCAAGTTAAAATTATCAGGTAATGCTCATTTTACATAGTTTAGCATTTTGGTTCTGGAAGACGTGAGCATCGTGAAACATTTCAAACATGCTAAATACAGAAACTGGAAATTTTAATTGTCTCTAATTGCAAATGAGCCAGTGAATGGTATCTATACCTTGCAAAAATGTCTCTGGTAATTTACATTCCTTGCTTTGAGACAAATATTTTTTTTGTCCTTGCAACATATTTGAATGACCAACAATGTCCCTTTCTTTGTGGTACTAAAGCAAATGAACTAAAGAAGAGAGATCTGTCTCCAAAACTTTTTGCATAATTCTTACCAACCTCAAAGTTCTGGGACTAGAAAAAAGGAAGTATCTAGTGTATTGAATGCAAGTGCATTCTGCTGGACTGCCTGAGCTCTGAGGGTAATTTAAATGAGATTAATATAGAAGTAGTTAAAACAGCATGTGAAAGTTGTTTGCTGTAGTTTATGTCCTCTTTGCATTCTCATTCCATGCCAAGACAATTCTCCTGATGAACATAACTGAGAAGTTCATACGCCAGAATTCACTATTTCTGTAACATAAACTGTGTCAGTTCTTCCTGAATATGATGAGAAATAATTCATAATGCCTTTGTCAGATTATTGGATACATACATATGTATTAAAGCAGGAAGCGTAGTTGCAAAAATTGAAGAATTGTTTTAAGTATCAAGAGGCTCATAGACAGCAGGAAAAAAAAGAAATCCATTTTCTCCAGCTTTTCTGGCTGGAGAAAACCCACTGCAAATTTGCCATCGTGCCTAGAGATCAAAGGGTGTCCTTGTCGTTCTCAGAAGCAATCGCAGGAGCTTGACACACTTCTAAGATAAGGAGAGGAATTTTGCCAATAGTAAAGGTATTTTTATGTCTGAGCATTACAAGCTTTAATTTAAACTTTAACTGTCATTATAGACAAATTGCATAGAATCTATCTATATCATCAGATTAATCATGATTGACTAATTGGCTTCACAGTGCACTGCTGCTCTTATGTTAACAAACATTCCCTGTCCCAAGTAAATTAGTGTGGAAAAGTGAAGGCAAGAGTGGGAGGCAAAGGTATAGTAAAGGCTATAACTGGGATAAATATAATTCCAACTCCAGAGCGATTNGGGGGGGGGTGTTTGTTGTGTTTTTCTGTGGGTAACAATGAAAGGAATTAGAGTGCAGGGAACAAATAATTAAGGGAAGAGTGAAGAAAAAAAAAATCTGAAGGGAACGATGTCATTAAATATCCTTAAATTAAAATCAGTTTCCTTAAGAAATTCATCAATTAATTTGGAACCCGAAAATTCAAGTTATTTATGGATAACTTACGATCACACCTAGAAGTAAAATACCGTGATTTTTTCTGTTTACTGGGTGATTGGCTGGGCTTTTGTCTCAGCAAAACACATGAATTCATTTTCTCTGTGTAATTTGGGTGTGTGCTTTGGCTTTTTCTCATTTATTTTGGGTTTGAGAGAGACAGAGCAAGTGCATCTTAGCTTTGCTGTCCATGACCTGGGAAACCGAATGAGCAGGACACAAAACAGCTCCATGCTTATTTGTATTCTGAACCTGAATAATGAACTATGCGCTGGTTTTGGTAACAAAAATAGGAGTCCAGGAAAAAAAAAGATCCCAATTACTGTAAGAAACTGTCTACCGGATATTTTGTATTTCTCATCTTTTTGGAGTTCCCAGCTGTAGCTTTGTTGATTTCATTTTTTCTTGTGAGCTTTAAGAATAAAATGCAGTGATACTACAGCTCCCACGTCGAGAGGTTCAAAGCCTTGCTTGCCTTTATGGTGTTGCTGGCATTGTGACTATACAAAGACGTTCACGTGCTTAGCAAGAGGATAATTATTAAGTTCCCATAGAACTTTGGTTTCTAAGGCCAAGTCTTTCGAGAGCCAGAAGGTACCGTGGGCGCTTCATGATTACATTTTCCAACAGCATGACAACGTACACTTCAGAGTATTCAGAGGAAAACATAATCAGGTAGCCAAAGGAGGACAATTATCTTTCATACTAATTGTTAATTTCCTTTTAACCTTTAATTAACAGTGAATTTTCGGTAGGCTGAATAGTCTTGTTAGGCTTCTTGCTGGTAGAAGGTCATGGAAATATCTTTTCTCCTGATTGCACAGATGCAGTATAAATAAAATATAGGTGCATATACAGTAGCATATAGGGTCGTAATCCTCATTTGCACTTTGAAGTGCATAAAGTATGAAAATCTTACACTGCTGAAAGCCCTGGTGCTGCCAGGAGTTTTTACTTGTAGCTTCAAAAGAAAATTCAAATAGATTTGCATTCTCAGTTTGTTTCTCTTGGCACATTTTTGATACAATCAGCAGCAGTTACTTGAAAGGCTCAGAACTGATTAGCATAGAGCCTAATATGCCTTCTTCAGATGCCGTCCTAGAGAATATTCCCTGCAGAGCAAAGGTTAAGATGCACAGAAGAAACAAAATGCCGTTCTCCTGAGTGCCGAGTTATTCAGCATTCTAGAGACTACTTCCTTTAAGATGTGCTGCTCTCTTTTGGTGGGTGCTTTACTATAGCAAATACCAGAAATGCTGCATTTTCCAAACATTTCTATCACGTTATCTCTGCAAACAGATATTTGATAGCTCAATGTGTTCACTCTTATATGTGTCACATAGACTGGTGTATTATAGAGCTGTAAATTAAACTTCTAGGCATGTAGGGGTTAGGAAAGGGTGTTGGAAAAGGAGTGGTTTGGATCAAAACCCGTTGTGATGTAAAATATTGCAGGTGTACAGGCAGTAGCAATAAGTAAGACCTCAGACCATTCAACTCATATGGGTTACATTGATTTGTTTCCTGATTAAATAAAACAGGTAGCAAAGCAATATGCATTATGCATGGGATTAATAGCTTCGTGCCTGCAGCCTTGGGCAGGTTCCAGTAAAAAGGCAAGGGGGAATCCTTCGACAAAGGTTAGCGGGTCCTCAGAATCCACCTTGCTTGTGATCAACAACCTCTTTCCGTTGCGCTCTTTGCTTTTAAATTATAGTCTCATTATGCAGCTGACTGCATTTAAGTATCTTGATTATTTGTCAATGTCACTCAAAGTAATTTTTGGATACTTTTAAACCTTTTTTCCTAGTCAAATTCTATCTCTGAGATGCCTTATTTCTTGTTTGAAGCATCATTCTGTGTTGTCTTGCATCCAATTGTTTGCAGTATCCTACAGCAGCAATCAGGTGACCCTATCTTTGTGTTAGTCGACTTTTTGGTTACTTGAGGCATAAAGGAAAAAGAGACTATGTGCAGTTTCTTACCCTTACAGATTCACCCAGACATATGGGGACAAGAGAAATGGTCCAGTCTTATGCATTTTGTTCTTCCTTTAACAGAGTAGCACATTGCAACTCTGTTAAAGGAAGAACAGAAATCATGCTAACCACGGCTTCCCTTTTTCTTTCTATACATAGCCAAAGACCTAACTCTTCTCACTCATGTCTCATGTCCTTGTATGCATAGCCTAGCAGAATTAACTGGTGAAGCCCTTTCACCAAACTGTATCTGAAGAAAGAACATTTGCTAAACAGCACAAGAACTCAGTCGCAGGCTGTTGCTGAATTGGCACTGTGGGCACCTTGGGACTGCATTCCTGCTGTACAATGCCTGGTGTTGGTGCCACTGTCAATCAGAGTTCTACAGACTGAGGACTCGGGCAGGATGGTTTGTCTCTGCAAAATCAGTTACCATCTCGAGCAAGTGATGGAGATTTTTTTTTCAATTAACATTTGATTTTGAGAAAAATATCTTATTAAAAATTGAGAGAAAGAAAAGATTTTTAATAAAATAGGATCATGACTGCACCTGAACTTGCCTGTGGAGTGTAAAACACATACTTTGACCACAGCAAATCAGGTATTCCTGTCTCTGTATATAACTTGATAGAACAAAGTGGACTGTTCATGATCAGCCAGTCTTCTCTGTGTTTGGAATCAAGGCTGTTCTTTGGAAACTGTTTCACCTACAAAGGGCCAAATGGCCTCCAGAGTAAAGGCTGCCTGGTCAATCTCCATCTTAGACCTGACCTGCTAAATAGGGTGGCTTCGTCGCACGCCGTATGTCGTTCTCGTCACTCCAGCAGCATTCACAACAGTAATACACGTGGAATAGTCCCAGTGGAGACGTATGTTGAGGTACAAAGAAAAAAGCCTTTCTATCAAGAGAAAGCATGTTAGAAAATGACATACCGAGTGAATTAGATCTTTTCCTCATATGCAGAAAAAACTGAATGCCATGCAAATAGTGTATCTTCACAGCAGTGTGTTAGGAAGGAACAGTCATTCGCACTGGAACCCTGGAGAGGGGAAAATAAAACATTTTCAGAAATTGCTAAATTTGCTTCTTGGATTTGTAGCAATATGACAGGCCAGATCGTTTTGGCTGTGCTCACACTGATGAATATCTTTCCTTCCAAGTAATAAAAGCACCTTCAGAATGCCAGATGGACATACAAATAGGAATAATTGTCACCACCTAGCAGCATCATTTCAGTCTTTCCTTTGAAAAGAGTGCACGATGCTTTAGGATTCTGACTACTCGGTTGTAACCACCATGAAGCTCTTTATCAGTAATTGCACTTCTCTTTCAAGCTAGTAGCTTTCCAAGGAAAACAGAGAGATAATGATGAGAGTATTCTTGCCATGTCAAAGATAGTATGTAGGCTGATTGCTGTAGTGGTTCAGTGGAACACTTGTATGTCTGGAAGACCTCCGCATCGATCTCGAGGGACAATATTTGCCTAGGCTTTTCCTAAGCACCTGTGGATGTACTCTTTTTATTGCTTTGTTGCATCTGAAAGGTTCAAACTAGAGCTAGCATACCCAAGATACTCCCTTTTCCCTTGCCATTAAGCAAAATAGGGCTGTGTAGAACAAGTTCATTCCCTTCCAAGAACAGGAATATCTGCCTCTAGTTAGTTTCTCGAAAGTTAAGGGTTGGCTAAGCTGTTTCTGATAAGTATTGTCTGTATAGATTTAGGAAGTAAGAATATTGTTTGTAACCAAGACTAGCAATACCATCATTTTACATGGCAAAAACAAAATCAAACTTTCTGCTTCCCAGGAAAAAAAAAACAAAACATAAACCCTGTCATTTTATCTCAAAAGTATTTATATTCTTAATGCAGTCTTACTGCAGATCAACTTGAGAGTTTAGCACATTTTGCAACAGCAGCTAAAAACCCAAGATCTGCCATAGGCCCCCCATCATAATATGGTGTGAAACAAAGGGTGGAAGCTCCCTTTTTTCTCTGACGCATGAAGATTCATAAGCTGGAGCATATAAATGCTGTTCCACACCTTTAGGTGCTCTCAGCTGGGATGGCCTGTGAGCTACATCATAGTTAATAAAATTCTATTTCTCCCATAAAATTAACAGACTTTGAATTTACTTTCTGAAGGTAGCAGCTTATGAGGATGGACAGCAGCAGCTTTCAGGTTCCAAAAAGTTGTTGAAATAAATGTTACAAATGATTTGTCTTGATGGAAGGTACCCCTGAAAAAATGTACTACAAATGTCTGAGAAGAAATAAAAGTTCTTGCTATGTATGGGTTTAGGAAAAAGACAAAAAGGAGAAAAATGGAGAGAAATATGAGAAAAATATGTGATAGATCAGTGCAAATTTTTGTTTCGGGCTCAAATCATTATCAGGTAGCTTGAAAAAGTCAAAGAGAAGGAGCTGAATGAAATACAATTTGAAAGTCAGAATGGAGTGGTCACCCGTTACTGACTGAGTTTGCTTGTGGTCTTGAAAAGATGATCTTTATGGGATAGCAGGTAACTGTCCTGACCCTTACGATAGGATTGTGTGATAGCAGAATAAACAGCCTGTGCTTGTTGGGAGGTAGCTCACCCACAGCTGCTGACGGTAGCTTGCTCTTTTCAGAAAAGGATCTGCATTCCCTGTTTGTAGTTACACGGTGATTTTGAAGTCCTTGTCCCACACAGGGACAGCTGTTGTGAGCCCTTCCCTTCCTCCAACCCCTAGAGCTGGGGGAGGGGTGATAGGGACTGGTAGCTGCCTGCCTGTATGCCTCTGTAGCATCAGGATGAAGTCGTCAATCACACCGAGTGCAAAGGAGTTACTGAGCTGCTAAATGTGTGAGAAACCCAAACAGGATTACTTCTGAAGTAATTTAACTAATAAGTCCTCTCTCTTCATCGTGTTGGGAGGGAAGTTGGCACTCAGGACATCTTTATTGACAAGCTATAGAGGATATGAGAACAGCTTTCTTCCTTTTGGGCTTAGCCTTCTGTATTTCTCCTTTGAAAGGTAACATGTTGAATGTAAACAAGCAAACTGTTATGAAAATCAAAGGTAAGTCCGTAAGCGACGGCATCGTACAGACTAAAGTAAGCAACCACATATAATTTAGCTGTTAAGACTGGTTTTGTAACACCTCATTAGGAAACAAGACACCCTTAGCAATTGGGGAACATTTTTTTCTTCTTTTAATCTTGCCTTATCTTTCCCTTTAAGATAAGTGATTATCCTTTTGCTGCAGAAAGCATCAAACGCAGGGTCAGAAAACACCAGGTGGTTGGGTTTGCTTTTCTTGTAGTCTCTGTTGAAGAGTTTGAGTGTTGTGAACTAATTGAGTGATCATTAGAGCTGTTTTCTTTGCATGTCACTCTAAAAAACTGGCTGAGAGTGCTGCAAAATGCAGGTGCAAGCCGAAAATAAATGAATTATAAGGTTTGGCAGTGATGGCTTGTGAAGCATCATTTGGTGGTTATAGCTCTGTTAATCTGCTTTGTTACAGCTTGCTTTCTGTCTCGGCTGCATTCTCTCTCATTGTTTACTTTTCAAAGAAGATTCCTCTCAGAGTAACACTTCCTTCATTTTCTTTGGAAGCAGCCCACTTCTGTTATGTAAAAGTAGCTTTTCTCCTGAAGGAAAAGATTATTTAAGGATGCTAATATATTATTAGATGTGAAATTTCTTTGTTTCAGTAAAGCATATTTTCAGCATCATAGATGTTTCTTATATATCCAAGTAAAAGCAGACCACTTTTCTCATTGCTATCTGAATTTGACAAGGCTGATTACATCTAGGATATAAATCACTGCCTTTTCATATTTCTGTGCTGTATCATCAGCTCCAGAAAGCTAACGGGTGCAATTTCAAACACTGGAATTATGGCCAAAAAGCCAAGGCTGGTTGTTTACTTTTGTGTTACATTGCTCCCGTTGTAAAGACCTCCATTCGGTCGGGAATATGTTAATGCCATGCACTCGTTAGAGAGGCACACAAGTGAGATTGCACGAAATACACTCTGACCACACCGTGCTCTCCAACTCTGGCTGTGTAAGTAAACAGAAGTTCTCTTTGAAAAGGTGCCAAGGTATTCCTGCGTTCGGAGGATTTCGCTACCTGCTGCTGTCATGCACCAGAACATAGAATTCATGACCTCTTTCTTTCTTATGCCATCTTCTCTGGTGCTTTAAACCAGGGATACCATCTTTGTATGCAGACTTACAAGCACTGGAACCAGAAGTCAAGCCTGACAGAGAGTCCCTCACTGAAGTTTTCACCCAAACTCAACGTCATGTTTGTAATAAGCAAAAACAACCGCAGAGTTGTTGGAGGCAGTAAGATCTTGAGAGGTTCAGTTTGTGATAAAGCTGAACTGTTTGTTTAAATGGAAAAGCAACCATCTTTGGAGGAGACAGAGTGTGGCTGTGTTCTGAAGGTTATCAACTTCTGCTAAATTTTCGTAGGCTCTAAAGCAGACAGGAAAATCACTAATATCTGCAAATGGGATTTGTTTACCTCCACAGACTCCGGCGACTTGGAGATATAGAAATGAAACATTCTTCTGCTTTCATTGCACATTCATCTTCAGGGCTTTGCCTCTTATCTCTGCAGAAAAATGCAGGTTTACAAATGGAAGCTTTTGTACAGATAGCCAGGAAAATTAATTAAATGTATTTTATAGCATGTACCTACTGTAACCAGTAATGTTGATTATTCAAAGCAAAGAATTAGCATCTTAGATCAAACAGGTGAATAAAGTTTATTACGTGAGAGCAGATGTTTTTCCTTCCCTTGACCTTCTTCCATCAGAAATAGCCATTTGATGCAGCTGCATGCTCTTCTCTATTAGAAATGCCTTGCCACTTTGGTTGTGGATTTTTTTTTTCCTCTACAGCAAGCAATATTAGGATGCAGTACAGAGTTGTTTTCTAACTCAATTATTAATAGTCATAGATGTTTTCAGAATCTCAAGGCTGTGCAGCTCTGCTGTGTTTACCTGAGCCTTCCGAGTGCATCCACTTACTGGGCATTTCTGGTCTAGGGTAACCACGATTTCTTTTTGTAGAGCTTTAGCTGTCACAACTGATAGTATATGTAAGTTGCTTGTTAACAGAGCCAGGATCTTCGTAAACTGAGAGTTTACCAGTTAAAGCTGGTCAGATACAGTTTAGTTTGGTTTGTCTTTCCATTTATACCTGCAGCAAATCACCCAACAAAGGCTAGCGATGGCAGAATATTAGGAAGGTTTACAAGATTTATTTGAATAAAGACCCAAAAATGTGAGAGTTTGGGTGCTACGAATCTCAGCAGTTTCCTTTTCATAGTTAATTTCTTTGTACTTGTGGACAATTTTGAAATAGTGTGGGGATGTTTTTTTCTTGGGGTGTTTTTTCACTGCCATTAGACAGCAGCAAAATATCTCCTATGGTCTGATCGATGGAGCTACACTGCTTTTGAGATGGGGATGTTGTCCGTATCTTTTCTGATCTCTTACTGACCTAATGCTATTTATCTACTTGCTTTCAACTCTTTTTCCCTCTTCCATCACCAGTTTAGATAGACTGTGAGCTCTGTGTGTTTAGACAATGCCTAGCATGGAGTGGCCATTTTATTCTCTAGTCATGACTCAATAATAATAATGGAGCATGAGCTGGCTCACCAAGAGAGTGCAAAGCTGTGAACGTATTGTCTTGAACAAGTGCTTCTGAGCATCATGGGCTTTCCATAAGTTTAAATCAGATTAAGGTATGGGAGAAAGTTGGGTGGGTGGGGGGAGAGGGCTATGCCATCATTCTTCTCTAGTTGTGAATTACGAATGCTCTGTTAGGAAGAATAAGCTTCCAAAACTTTATAAATGAAAAGATCTTCTGCTGGGTTGCCAAAAAAAAGCCTTTCAACTGTATAGAATCGTACAAAGAAAAGGAAAAGAAAATCCAGAGACAGGAGGCCACACTGCTGCACAGTCTTTGAACGCATAATAATGCTAGTGCCAAACTTCCCTACCTCAGAGTGCCAAATTGGCACTTACTGTAATCCTCCCCTTTCCTAGTGTTACACTCAGCAGTCAAAAAAAACCTGGAAGGAGTGGAAAGTGTTGATTTATCTCTGGGGATGTCTGATGCCAACATTTAAAAGGAGGATAAGGAGGATGCAAGTCTAAGGGAAAACAGAAGAGGAAAAAGGAAAGGGGACTCGAAAAGAGAAGGAAAGGAGAAAGTGGGATAAACCTAGAGGTACAAAGGGGGAGAGAGTGCAAAAGCATATGAAAAAGAGAAAAGAGAAGATTTACTGTGGAATAATAGTTAAGTCAAAGGTTTGCCATGAGTTCCTACTGTGCATAAAAACTGCATCTTGTCTCAGAGTCATTTCTTATCCTGAGTATTCAAATAATTTTAGACAGGCAAAGATCCCCTTGGCAGAACTTTCCCATTGAATTATATTCTAAGTGACCTAAACAAAAAACTTGGGATTTTTTGTAAAGCATTTGGCAGTGTGATGTTTTACCAAGTGTCACACACAGCTTTGAGAATCACGAACAAAGAGTGAAATGCAAGCATACATGCACAAAACCCCAAACAAACAAAACACCCCAAAACCTAACCAAAACCCTCCTTGAATGAAAAAGAGAAAGGGTGCTCCTGTTTAAATCCGCTCACCAAAAGCAAATGGACTTGTATGGACAGTTGTGTTTGGACTGTAATGATTAATTGTCCTCTGGCACATGGCTACCACGGGAAGCAGCTCCTTNATTGGTGCAAAAATGACAGAAAAAATCTCAAAAATAAATTCTTTGTAACATATGCGATACTTACACTGCCTTGTCAATAGCAAGAGCCCACAACTGCCCTTCCTCCCTAACTTCAGTGTTTCATTCCTAGTGGGCAAAGCTCCTGCGGTTTGCTGGTCCAGACGGTTTCTCAATGAAAGTTCCAAGTTGCCACAAAGTCTGTAGTGCAGGGCCAGGAATAGGAATTAGTGCAAAATGAAAATGTAAATTGTTTTGAATACCATCTACTTCCAGGGGAAATCTGGTTTCTTAATTAACACTATGCATTTTTATCTCAAGAAGATCCCATAATCTCATCTGCTCTGGTGTCTGTTAGATAATATGTGGTGTACCTCTTATTGCTCCATTGCATTGCCATTCCTCTGATGAACTTTCTGTTCAGCAATCTCTTCACTATGATATTCTACTCTCTTTTGAAATCACAGTTTTAATTCTGTGCAGGTGGCTGTTATTTGAAAAGAGGAGGAGGGAAGGGACAGAAAAAACTCTTCAGTGTTTAGCAGTTTTCTGCCACTGTTCTGTTTGACAAGGGAAGTCTTTACAGGTGATTGAAACAGTTCACTTTGTGCAGGAAATTTGTAATATTCCTGCCGCTTGCTGCACACAGGTGACAAGGTGCGGCCAGCTGTACAGCATCATTTGCTGCAGCCTCAGGGACTTCAGTGATTTCCATCCATTCAGATTGGTCCAAACCACTGAACTATTCCCATCTCCAGCATTTGTAGGGCCAGACCAATTTGTCCTTATCACAACAGAGTTGCCGAAGGCTTTGTGAATTACAAGCTGTTTCTCATGTTTATTGATGGACTGATATTTGGGAAAGGACCAAAATAATACCAGTAAAACAGTACAGTCCATTTCCATTGGAATTCATTTTTTCTTTCTTTAGTTCTTGCTTTTTTACCTTCCAGTTTTTCTTTTCCATTTGTTGGGGGGATAAGAGGACATGCAGAGCTCGGTTTCTAAATGTGAGACCTCTGGGAGAAGGAACTGAAGTAATTGAATCGGATTAGACAAGCCGGCAGAACAAAGTCACATTCCATGAGGTTTTTCCAGCATTGAGTAGATGAATAGTAATTATTTAAGGATTAGTGCAAGTCTAAGATGTGGTCCTCTCTGAATACTATTCACCATATATAAACAAAAGCAAGATGTAATATATGCTATTTAAGCTTCTTTTTATCTATAATAGATTTCTTTTAAAGCTGCAAGAACTTGAAAAAATCCCGCATGGTGAGTAAGCACTCTTACTGTTTTTCAATGAAGTATTAAACCCTTAAAGCTTTAATTCTAAAGAGATTCTAAAGAGAGCTTAATTAAAGATACTTACTCTAGCTTTAAATTATGTCCACTCTCCTTCTGCTAGACTGGGTTGGGTTTTTTTTGTTTTTTNAAGGATAAGTGCAGTTTTCAAGTGGTAAAGTGGTTCCTCTAGTGATGGAATGAAAGGGAAAAGTCTGTCTAGGCAATATTTACATTTACCTAAGTTATTTGGAAAAAAAACCACCTCATTTTTTTAATAAGTACAAATAAGATTGGTGCAAAAATGACAGAAAAAATCTCAAAAATAAATTCTTTGTAACATATGCGATACTTACACTGCCTTGTCCGTAGCAAGAGCCCACAACTGCCCTTCCTCCCTAAC
>VWZY01001684.1:286536-325944 GCA_013399075.1 Chloroceryle aenea
GGACCAAAATAATACCAGTAAAACAGTACAGTCCATTTCCATTGGAATTCATTTTTTCTTTCTTTAGTTCTTGCTTTTTTACCTTCCAGTTTTTCTTTTCCATTTGTTGGGGGGATAAGAGGACATGCAGAGCTCGGTTTCTAAATGTGAGACCTCTGGGAGAAGGAACTGAAGTAATTGAATCGGATTAGACAAGCCGGCAGAACAAAGTCACATTCCATGAGGTTTTTCCAGCATTGAGTAGATGAATAGTAATTATTTAAGGATTAGTGCAAGTCTAAGATGTGGTCCTCTCTGAATACTATTCACCATATATAAACAAAAGCAAGATGTAATATATGCTATTTAAGCTTCTTTTTATCTATAATAGATTTCTTTTAAAGCTGCAAGAACTTGAAAAAATCCCGCATGGTGAGTAAGCACTCTTACTGTTTTTCAATGAAGTATTAAACCCTTAAAGCTTTAATTCTAAAGAGATTCTAAAGAGAGCTTAATTAAAGATACTTACTCTAGCTTTAAATTATGTCCACTCTCCTTCTGCTAGACTGGGTTGGGTTTTTTTTGTTTTTTTTTTGAAGTGCATCAGCAAAGATGAGAGGAATATTTAAAAGCATCGGGTTCTGTTTGTTTTTTAATGGCTTGTAGTATCCATAGTTTTTGTAGCTTCTGAGGTCTTCCACCTTTGCAGTTCTACCCACTTGCAGCCGTGTCTTCAAGAGTGACTTGTAAAGCTAATTTTAAACTAGACCTGAACCACACTTTTTTAATTAACTGTGCACCTAGTGACTAAAGAAAGGCGTTAGACCACAGTACCTCTTGACAGACCTTTAGAAACAAATTGTGTATTTTTTTCACTGTGAATTCTATCTCCCAGTGCATTGTAAAGATTGCTT
The DNA here is from genome assembly GCA_013399075.1 of Chloroceryle aenea. Classification (NCBI taxonomy): domain Eukaryota; kingdom Metazoa; phylum Chordata; class Aves; order Coraciiformes; family Cerylidae; genus Chloroceryle; species Chloroceryle aenea. The sequence goes on from VWZY01001684.1 coordinate 287,430, forward strand.
TGAACACTTTATCTGCTAGTACAACACGTTTCAGAGGAATCATGCTTTGCCATAAGCTGTAGTTCCTAGGTGATTTTTCTAGAGAACCATAAAGTAGCATAGTGGGAGATGAATAAAGATGAGGTTATAGCTGTGATTTCTTGTTCTTACTTCATTTTGGGAAGTATTGGAAATAGTTTTCTATCTTCAAGATTGGATTGCTTTTATTCCCAAAAGGCCTCTTCTTTTTGTTTCTTTTCCACATGCTTCATTTAATAAAGCTTTTCTTGTGGTTTTGTTTTGCCTCCTCTCTCCGTATTATGAGATAAATGAAATAAAGGGTAGATCAACCACCAGGTGACCACGCTGTGGTTTCACTGACAATAACAGGGATTTATTACTTAAGCATAAGCAAAACATTTTTCTTCCTGAAAACTCATTCAGGTACTGCTCCTGGGAAATTCCACCATTCTAACCTTTATATATCCTGTCATGTGGGAGATTTCGGGTGCTAGATGTTGGAGAACAGTCTTTTGTTTCTTTATTTGTTTCTTTGTTTTTAAATGCTTTGTTAAGTACATTTAGTTAATTGTGAGCCATGTAATCTTCATGTAATACTTCTGTAATTCCTCAACAGATTTGAATGCCTCTAGGTATGTGCAGTGGTAGAGGTTTAGTTCCTTTCAAGGCTTGTTTTTGTGGACCCCAGGAGGTTACAGTCATGGGATGAATATTTGGGCACAGATTGGGTGTCCAGGAGGCAAAAGCAAGATTAGAGAGTTTAGACTCTAGTCTTGCCATAGACCAGGGTATGGGTACAGGAGGTTCAGCTGCTCAGACGAGTCTTAACAGGAATGAAATAGCTTGTCTAGACACAGGGCCAATCACGCCGCTGGGAAAGGAAACCAGAATATATGGAATTTCTTTGTATCAAATAATAAAGTGTTTGAAGGCTTATTTTCAGAAATCCATAGTTCTCAGTACTTCATGTAAAGATAAACATCTCTAATTTCCCCAATGTGTAGATAATTGCTTTCTGAAAATGGTTTCTTTTAAAAGTTGAACGCAATCAGGAGCAAAAAGCCTATGAATCTGAGGATCCCAAACTGCTGGCATTTGTTTTGCTTGCATAGCCATACAGATCAAACTGTGGCTTGGATTTTCTGCACATCAGTAAATATGTCTGCAAGATGTGACACTTGCATCAAAAGCCTTTTTAAAGAAGCTGTGGAAAATGTAACAGACTGAAAAAGATTTGGAGTCTGTGTTTGTGGAGCAAATAGGGATCGTGACTTGGAGATGATCTTCTGTTAGCCCAATTAGTGGAACTGGGAGGAACAGCCAAATTCTTCAAGTATGCAAATTCTTCTTCCATTGTAAAAGAGGCAATGGGAGCTTGAAGCTAGCCACAGATGACAGCAGAGGCTGCCAATTTAGTGTTTATCACTTACATAAACTGAGGACAGAAGTAGCTGAAAGGTGGTGTCATGAGGTGTTCTGCCTAGGAAGCATAATACTTGATCAGCCTGTGAGGACCAGCTGCATCAGTGGAGTGGGATGATAAAGAGGATGGCCTTCCTACAAGGAACTGAGGAAGGGCATTAGGGCAGCTTCTTACACACGGAGGATGGATGCTAAATTCAAGGTCTGTTGAGCTTTCAGTAAGCTGTAGGGAACATCTGTGTTTGTTGATAGACTGATAAGCCAAACAAGATTTGACTTCTTACACTAGGAAAAAACAACCCTGAAATAAACTACATACAGAACACAAAAATTCACACACGTACAAAAATGTCAGTTATATGAGCTAGATTTTATCTAAGTAGGTATCTCTCAGCCAGCAGAAGAAGTACAATCGCTACTAACTCAAAAGAGGCGAGATTTGCAACTGTTGTAATATAGTCAGGAAAGGCATTTCCTTAGACTGAAGCCCAGTAATTGCCTGTCTGGGTAGAAGAACAGGGCACTACCCAATATGTTGCATTAGCAACATGAAAAATATTAATACAGTGTTACAACCTTTCATTTGTGATCTCTGGTGCCACTTCTGATGAGTGAAGGTCTCAGACATGAAAACTTTCTGCCAACTCGACTTTGATCAAGAGATGTTTCTACTGTCTGTCTGTATCAGACTTTTGCTATAATTGGCCTTACCAATTTTGTTCACACTTCAACTGTGCAGAATATGTAGCACACCGGTAACAGGCTGTCTTGTGTTGATAACAAGCTTTTTAATAAATCACTCATCCTTCCTATAATAATAAGACTTTCTGCTATGTTTTCTTCTCAAAGTAAAGAGAAAAATAATTCCGCCACCTGTACTGTCATTTTCTTGTCTGTCTCATTTTCATTCTTTCATGGCATGACATGGTGCAACATAACAATAAGATAAAAAGGAAAACTGCTGGTTTTCTTTATTTTCCTTTTCATATGGCACTCTACTGTTGTTCCACAAGTCACAGGACCAAAGAGAGATTCAACTGGAGGACAGGGAAAGATGGATGAGTGTGTGCACATGTGACCAGAGGGAGGTAAAGCTGAAAACTAAGCAGTGCTAGGCAAAAAATGGAGGAGCAGGCTGTTTAAACGTTGAACAGGATATTATCATTCTCTAAGAGAATTCATCCTGTAGTTTGTTGGTTGTGGGTTTTTTTCTTGTATTAAGGAGTGGGCTGTTGAAAATATTCAACCATTACATTCCTCCGATTCATTACCTCAGCTTTAAGATGTAGTATTTAAAACACTAATAAGGTGTCAGTGAAGGAAGACCTAACAATATCACGGTGTCTTGTCCACAGGATGAATGGAACAGAAGAAGTACACGTTCCCTGCCTGAACATATTGTCACACCAATATTTCACAATTCCTACACGAATGAGCCATTTTTCCTTTAAAAGCAGATTATTTCTTATGGAAATGAATCACACTCAAGCACAGATTTTTGAAGTAAATGTGAGGTTTTCCATTCAATTCAGTGGAGCTCGGATACAACCCGAGACCCTGGAGTGCCTAACAAGCCTGCTTTAAAGAGCAGTAAGCCAGGTAGTAGTGCTTTTTATAATGTGGACAGCTAGGTATCTCCTTTCCTTACTTTTAATGTTCACAGAGAACAGGGCTGAGAGGTGCCTGGAGACCAAAGTGATTATCATATCCTCTGTATCTAAAATTTGGCATTGACCATCACACACTTTGGATTATTGATTTTCTGACTTTCCTTCATGTTGAAAATCAAACTTTTGTATTATGTCCTCGGCCAGGAAGAAGCCAAGGTTATTTTCCTCACAGGCTGAGCCTGTGTTTTCCGTACAGTTCCAGAGTGTGTACCTAGATTTCCATAGCCAGAAATATCTTTCTACATTCTCAACTCTATTAATTAAAACTGGGTTTTTTATAAATAAAAAAAAATGTCCAAAAGTTGTATCACATAAGCATCAGAACATCCAGATGAACAACACTTTGAAGGTTGGTACACCTGACATTATCCTGAAGCTAAGAACCATATTTTCTGAGACAGATCGGCAGGCAGTGAGACTCTGAACATCCGAGAGGCACATAAATTCAGTAATAGAGTCTTTAAAGAAATCCCCCATGGCATTATTTATCTGCTTAAAGAGCATGGAAGGTCAAGCTTTAGAACATGTGTACCCTCGATATATTCTTTGTCTTTTTTTTTCCCTTCCAATTGCTTTTTCTGTATCTTAGTAGCTCTAGAATTAACAAAGTGTGTGACTACTACAATGCTCAACAGGATGTCTGTTGAATTTTAGTGCTGACTGGGAATAGATTCAAAGTTCTTCTCAGCTGAAGCAACAGTCTTCTTCTCTAAATGTGCACACATTGTCCGAGTCCTTTCCACCGTTCCCCATGTGTGCACCACACCTTCTACCAGCACCTGCTCTTGATTTCCTTCTTCCAAGCCTGCCTGTATCTTTCCCAATTAAAATGTTCCTCACTTCCCCCATTCAGATTATGATCAACTTCCTTTCCTCATGTTGAAAAGGATGTTAAAGCCTTCTTTCCAGTCACTGCATCTCAAATGCAAATAGTCATTTCTTCTCGTCTCCATAAAAGTTCATGCTCTGAATCTTTATAAACGGTGGGACACAAGAGTCTAAATTTGGTGCAGAGGCTTCCACTGAAGAGACTGTTTTATTTCTGTAGCACTGGGTTGATTAGATATCTCTTGTCAGACTGGTGTTACGACGGACCCAACGCCAACGTACGTGAAGTGACTTTGCCAATCTCCAACCTCTGCTCTTCTGTGTGGAGTACCCTCAAATACACTGAACCTCCCCTTATAACACTTGAAAGCACCATTATTCTTCTTAATTATTGTTAGTTTAGTTGGCACACTTGCAAAAATGTACCAACATCCAGTAACCTTTAGAAGATGTGATCTACCTCTGTGAGAGAGATAACTGAATAGTAAGAATTTTAAAATATAAACCCTGTAATTCAGTCTGACACCAAACCCTACTGGGCTGTTGCTCTTTAAGAAATATGCTACATCAGTAACATCATTATTGGCCGATAGGAATAAGACCGTAATATTTAGTTAGGTTGCAACAACAAAGCACATTTGGGAATCATTTGCTGGAGCTCAAAGAAGATGGATAAAAATCAATATTGCATGTTGCCTACATAGCTATTTCATTCTCCAATTGCCAAAAAGCAATAAATTGGTGCTAGAATTAGAATTCTGACATATCATTAATCAGAGGAATAAATATGAAACAGCTTGATGAACCTTGGTATAAGAAACACAATTTCAAATGAAAAGTCATCCCATATGTGTCATTTCTTGCTAGGGCTTTGTATAATTCAGCAAATTGTATCATAAATTTTGGCAAAAGGGATACCGGAGCTGTCAACTTAATTTTTTTAAAGGGAAAAGCTCAAAAGATAACATTAGTTCCACATCACAAGGAGTAATCCTGCCTTTTCTACTCTTGTGTGGATTTAAACATTGTTTTCAGTAATGAGGGTGTAGTCCTACGAGGGTAGGTGTGTCCCTAATTCGACACTTTAAAGTTACAGTATTTTACATCTCTCTCTGGATCCATCTGGCTTTCTCCTTCCAGTCCACATGGCCGTTCTTTGTTCAGCCAGCTGTAGTCAGCACAGGAATGGGCTGATACCAGTAATGAGCTTGGTTCACTGAAGATAAGCAAGAAGTTCACTGTCAACCTCCCCAGAGGCAAGGTTGGACTCATTTGTTGATGGTAGTCACATCTCACCCCAGGCATCATTGGAGTTTGTGCCAACACTTATTTTTAAAAGGAAAATGAGAAAAATACTCATCCCCTAGCCAGAAGAATTACTGAAACTTTTTTTTTTTTCTTTTTGGTTGTGTTCTTATTGAGCCCTTTTCCTGTCTCTAAGGATTTGCCCTTCTCTGTTATCAGTACTGAGCAGCATCATTTAACTCCACAGTCTGATACCGAATGAAAAATACCATTTCCCACCGAGTACTGTCGGTGTAGAACTTCCTGGACCAGGGATTAGTACATTCCAAGAACAGGGGGACACTTTTGAAGTGTCCTCTCGCTTTGATCTTCCTGTAGATCAAGACTAATGGGCATAGCAACAGAAGCTTCCGTTCAGAATGGCAATGGAAAGCTTTTTCATCTCTCTGCTAGCTGAGAAAGAAAACCTTTCCTCCGTTCCCTTCCTAGGAACCACAGTTTTCTACTCACTACAGATCTAGAGCGACTCTGCTCTTCCACCATGTTTTATGGGGAAAAGGGAAGAGAGCAGCAGCTGGGGGGAGGAAAAGAAGGGTAAGGCAAGGGCTGGGGCTGGATCAAACTGAAGGTGTGCTGACTGTCCCGCCAGCACAAGTGTGGTGTGCTCAGGCAGTAGCCTTTCTCTTAGTGTGCCTCTGCTGGTTCTGGTTTTGGTTTTTGAAAGAAGTGCATGTAGTGCATTTTAATTTGAAAAAAAAAACCAAACCCAAACCACAACCAAAGAAAAGCAACATCGTCACACTAAGGAAGGTAAGCCAAGAAACTTAAAAATGAGGCAGGCAGAGGAAATAAGTTAGCAGTCGCGTGTAAAGCTTTTGGCTTGGAACCGGCTACATTTTCAGTGTTGGAGAAGTTACTGGGTACTTGGAACTATATACACAGTTAAGGTGATGCAAGACTTTCTTCTGATGGGGGTAGTTGTGTGGAAGAAGTACAGATGGTGTTAAGATCAAATCTCTTGGTGTAAAGATCTAGTGTAGAGCTACAGCCTCTGTAGTTGCTTCCAGAGAGGTGACTCTACCAACCAGTTACCCAGCAACATACAGCTATCTATCTATCTGTAGTCACCCGATTGTAGTCAGTGACTATACAGGCGTGTATGTTGTCACCAGACTTCCTACATCACCTGAGGTCAATGCTATGACACTTAATTGATTTTCTTTTTTCTTTCTCTGCTAGCTGCTGTGGCAGGGCTGGTCATGGAGGGAGCGGATATTCCAGTCCGCTGGGGGGGTGCGGCTGTTGGTGGGATTAGCTGGAGTTTCCAGGCCCTTGTGGTGTTTTGATTGTGCTTCTCTTCTGGGTGCCTTTAAGCTCTGCTATTTGTATGTAAGCATTAATTCTGCCACAGCGCCGTGTTTCGATCTTTGTGTGGTTTTGAAATAATCCTATAATCTTTTTACATTCTAAGTTGTTATATAATTTGAACTAAGTAAATGCACTACTTGTACTTCTGGCCTGCTTTACAGACACGCTAAGCACTCGAGGATCACACTGCTTTGTCAGAAAGTCAAGGCATTAAATAAGCAAAATTGTTATAAATTTAAAATAAAGACTTGTAATTGTCTGTATTCCAGGACAACAGATGTACCCCAAATCCCCATATTTAGTTTACTCAAGAAAGATGTTGCTTGTTACTTGCCTCAAAGCGACAGGGACAACGGGCAAACTGTACTGCAGATAAATGAACATATTCTCGGCTGCCTGAGTGCTCATTTCAAGTCTGAGTAACTCTGAGGTGTTATAAACATGTGTGTGGTCCAGAATAATCTACCCCAAAATTATGAATCGGTATTTCTTGTAAAGTACAGAAATATCCCCATAAATTAAGTGTCAGAATTAACCTTTTGGCTTGTCTTCAGTAGCCAGCTTTCTTTTCTCTCGTATTTCACACGCTAGGTACGTGCTCACAGACACTCTGGGGGATAAAGGGAGAAGTGTGAGAGGCGGTGAATGCTGTGAATCTTCTCAGCCTATCGGTTTCCACAACACCTGCATTCAGCAGTGTTTGGTGGGTCTGGTGTGAAAATGGCTGAACTGCTCAGCCTTGCAATTTCGTATGATTTAAACCAGAAAAACTGTTGGGGGGGGGCGGGGAAAGAAAGCAGCACAACTTTTGAAGGTCGAGTTTGTTGAGGGAATTTTCATTAATGACAAAAGTTAAAGCATTGACAGACTCTGAAAAGTAACAAACACTACAATATGGAAAAGCAGGGTAGCCTCTTTCAGTCAGAACACAAGGTTTCCACCAGCATCTTTCTTCTACTTCTGAAAGATAGTGTGAGATTTGGTGATGTTAAGCCTTTAATACATGAGCCAAGAAAACTAATCAAATGACTCAAGAGTGTGTGACTGGCTTTACCTGATCTCTTGAAACATCTCAAGGTGCTGCATCTTAAACAGATATGTTTATAGGACTGGCTGTTCTGCTAACTGCAAAATAAATAAGGTAACTTGTGTGCAAAACCTTGCTTCACTGGATTACCAATGACTTGAGTTGGGGCTAATTTACTCGGCTGAGAAACAAACTGAATTAATCTTTGTGGGGTTTTCATGCAGTCAGTGTTAGCATGGTTCAGCTGCTTCTAGAGTGAAATAGCTCATTCAGAGCTATCTTTGTCAGTGATCAAAGAGTTTCTACAAGCAGAAATGTGAGAGTTTTGCAATATTTCTTTTCCCCGGTAAACAGCTGCTCTGTTTACAAAATAGGCTTTGTTTGCTTTTATCAACTTTTAAATGAAGTCTGTCAAAATAGCGTGAGGCCGCTGGTCTGTGACTCATAGCTGTGGGAGTTACCGGGGTTCAGCGGAGGAGGACTGGTGGTGCTTACATCTCAATGAGCTGTTGGTCACCATTAAGGGGGTGAAAGGGAGTAGATTTTACTAGTTTTGTTTTCTAGGAGGGGCAGAAGAGTAACATTTCCCAGTAATGCATGCTTTTTGAAATCAGATGGATAAATCCGTACTGCAGGAATCTCTCTCGACCGAGGCATATATGTGGAGAGCATTGTTAGCTCAAACAAACGTACTGGTCTTGACTCCCTGTCAAAATCCTCATCAGGCTGGTTTAGGGATTTGTTCTGTTTGAGTGCCAAAGGCCATCTCAGTTTTGATTTGTTCTGTTGACTACAGTATGGACAGAGCAGTAAACAGAAAGTCCTTACCTCTTCTGGATGAGCTTTAGTTTCATTTCAGACTGAAGGAAATCTAAACTTCATTTAGTTTTAGCAAGAAATGGAAGAGATACGTTATTGCTTAAGCAGAGGAGTAGGGTAAGCAATCAGAGTAATTTAGGTTCAGAATGGCCTCAGGAGTTCATCTTACCCAACCCCCACTCAGAAGAGGTCTAACTGATGTAGATCTGGTTGAGCAGGGCCTTGCTCGGGGGTCGCACGACAGGGGAGCTGGTTTACATCTTTCATTCTCACGTATCAGTTGAGAGAATTTAAGAACATGTGCCAAGTTGTTTAACTGGAATTTAGGAAAGAAAGATTTAGTTTGAGACACATACTAATTTATGCATCTACTTGCAATCAAGACCTAAAACAGTTTGGGAGAATAAAACCAAGTTCAAATCCTATTTAGAATGCAAACAATCTTTGTCAGATTTAGTATTTGCTAGTATTTTTTCCCCTTTCCCGTTGGCCTCTCCAATGAGTTTTGCTTTTAAGATTTTGGAGGATTAATCCAGCATATCTCTGTAGCTTTGCCCTCTGTGATCTCACAGGATAAAGTTAGAATTAATTCCTCATACCCTTTCTGATGGAAGAGATAAGCCCTTAGATAAAATGTTATTTCAGTTGCTGTCTTATCCGGATGTTTGAGCTGCCAGTTAAATTGTAAATTAAAGGCTCAAAACTTTGGATTATGGACTCCAGCTTCATTATTAATGAAAAAATATGCCCTTTGCACAGTTTGTCATTTTTCTGTCTTCTAACAAACTCTCAAAAAATATGGTGAATCTTTTCCATTTTCCTTTTTAAACAAAACAGAGGACACAGCCCTCCCTTTGGAGCATGAAGCTTCTACCGTACAGAACTGATTTGTGCTCTTCCGTCCAGTTGAATGAACAGCCTGTGGAAATGTGAAGTTACTTCCTTCGGGTGCTTCTTGCTTTGGAATAAAGAAAAGCCTGAATCAGACTTATTCTCATTATACTAGGCTGCAAAGTTTGTGTCCCAAAGTTTAATGTGACAGAAACTTCCCCATTGTCATTAACCTTTGTGTACAGCCTGCCACCTCAGTTGACTCATTTTCCCCTTCACACAGTGGGGATTTAGCTCAGTCATCTCCTCCTACTTCTAAATCAAGCTAGTTAAATGACTGACAGTTGGCCATACTCTTTCAAAACTATCTATTCAATTTGCCCTTTCTGTGAGGACAGCCGTTCTTTACGCTACGTATACTTGTGGTCCTGTTTTATGCTTTATTTCAAANGGTCCTGTTTTATTTCAAATCTTTGTGCAGTTATGTTTGAAATATTAAGAGGGAAATCTCACAAGAGAAGCGACTTATTTGTAAGTTCCACAAGATACTGGTTGTTTCAGATGCAAGCTCTAGTTCTATCTGTGGTGTTATTGTTTCTAGCTGTAACATTTATGCATAAAAAAAAAATATAATAGGGAAATGAAAAAAAATGAGGAAAAAAAAAGAAATTTTACCTTTCTACAGTCTTCAGTCTTTCTTACTTTGTCAGGGTTGACTTACCTTGCTCCTGCCATGGCATATGTACAAGTGCAGATAAAAAAGAAAATCAAGGTCTACCTGCAAAGACTTTCATAGACGTTATAGCCATAAAATTCTAAACCTTAATTAGAAAATAAGAGCATTCCAGAGAAGCAGCAGATGCTGTGATGTACTGCAGTGTGCATATTGTCACCTGAGTGTACTAGGATATCATATATTAAGATAAAGCAGGTTTTTCACAGTCGGCTGGTGTATGAATATGTATGTGACTGGGAACTCCTGCACATATACAGATGTGGTCCTGTGCTGTAGTCGCTAGTCTTAACAACTGCTGTGCCTTCTCTGAAGTCCACCTGGTAATATTTATCATCTTGATAGTTTCCTGCCCAGTACCGGCGTGATTGGTAGGCACAGGAGTTCAGTAGGTTATAGAGTGATCAGCCGACTCCGTGGGATTTTTCCCAATTCAGTGACGTGTGTGTATCTGGATATTTGATCCATTTCCAAATGGTTAGCTCTTCAACTTCGGTTCCAGTTTCTCTTTAAAAGCAGCACTCCCCCGAGACAGAATGCATGCTGGCCTTCTGTGATGGGCCAACTCTTTTTTCCTGCAGTTCACTCAGCTTGGACCATCGTGTCAGCTCGCAGCCTTCAGCCTCTGAAATTAGCAGTGCTACCTGCTGCTTAGATACTGTGGTGCATCCCACTGGTATTTGCTTTCTTAGTATGCTTGGTACGTGAGCTGACCTCACGGATCTCGCAGTGCTGTCACCGTTTGCTTGAAGATGGCTGCATATGAGAGCTAGGTTCACTCACAGATTGGAACTGTGCTTGGTGAAGTGTTTTTAGGGCACTTGCAAATGGAAAGCATTTTAAGTATGTACATTATTAATGACAGCATAAGTACTTTGTAATAGTGTATATGGCATATTGATGAATGGAACATGAACTGCGTTACCAGAGGAGGGCTAGGAAAGGAATATGAGACCGACGGGATAAAAACAAAAAGGAAATAAACCTCTTCTGTCAAACACGCCCTTTTACAAACTTCCTCCCTTTTCTGTTCCGTGGCACATAACCACCTTAAGCCAAAGGAACTGTGGTGTGAAAGGCTCGAGATCCTTTATTTATTGTACAGAACACAGAGAGGCAGAGGTGTTGCCCCCTGTGTACAGAAGATTAGTATGCTGAAAGAGATTGCAGAATTGCTTCTTGAAAATGAGGCTCTGTTTTGAGAAACAGAGTAAACAAAAAATGCGAGTTTATCTTTGTTGGAAAGTAGTAATAGCTCTTATGTGGTCAGGAGACCTATTTTCTATTCTTAAGTATTACAGTTTCAGTGTCTCTATTAATTATCTCTCGGTGTTCCATATTTAAACCAGTCAAAAATATTTATCTACCTTCCTAAAGCTCAGAAGCATGCTGCGGGTTTTTAAACACTCCTTGTTTATTTTAGAGAGTTTTCATCTTGAGCAGTCATTACACAGAAGATAACTAGTAGAAAGACAAATGATTCTTTGGGTGTTAGGCACAAACTGAGGGAGCCAAAGCTATACTCTGGACACTCGTCAGATATATACACCCTTCTTCAGTGATTGCTGCCAGGGTGGGTCCCCTCAGAGACCTCTGTAGATTCCAACCCTTGGGTTTTGTTTCTCCCAGGTTTCTCTCTTTCCCCCAGTTTTAATGAAATACCATCTCAAGCTGTCAGTTTGTCCATGCAGCCGAGCTCTGTGTGATTTGTACACACTTGAGGTTCTTTTGACTTGCGTTGATCAATATATCCTTCTTCTGGCCTCTGCTTAAATGATCGCTGTGGCAGGCTACCATACTTCCCACCAGCATGCTAATCCTTCCTTCAGTTTTATGCTCTCAATTTCTTGGTGGTCAATTCAGATGAATGGATTCAAGGAGGAGAAATTCTTTTTTTATTGTGGCTCCACACCTCCACATAATAAGCCATTCCAACGTGATCCATCCTTTTGACAACAATAGCTTACAAAACAGCATTAAATGATCAGGAGAGAGGATTCGAAGGGGTTTTTCTTCCAATGGCTTAGTGTCAGATGGAGTGCAAATTCTGTTCTGGAGGTAGCTGTAACATTATCTGTAGAATGTCTCTACTCTTCAGAAGATATCCTATGTTATTTATTCAATGTTCTCAGAATTAGAACCAGATTCTCTGACCAAGAGATGAAAGGCTAGTGAGAGGAAGGGAAGTGCAAATGGTTGAGTATTTTTCTTTACACCGCCCCTAAGATGCTTGAGTTTCAACGAAACCAAGTCCTTTTTATGTAAAAGTAACTTGAATCAATAGCAAGCATCTTTACGAGGCACAGCAAGCAGTGACCATACTAGTTTTGGGTTTTTTTCTTCATATTAAGATTTTATGTCATGTACAGCAGACAGCAGCTTTCAACATGTTTTTTGTCATCTCGGTTTTCTGGTTTTGTTCCAGTAGCTATAATTTACACAACAAGGGGGATATCTTATTTATTTTATTCACCAGCAAGATAGAAGGAAACTTTGTGATCAGAATGCATCTAACAGTGAGATGCCTTGGGTTTGTTGCCAGAGGTCTCTGTCAAAGATGCTCTTTTTCTTTTCAAGTAAAAATAGGTAGGATAACTAAATAAAATGGCAGTGTACATCCCCAGGGGAAGTGCGAGTTGCTTCAGAATGAACAAAACTAATAGACTTGAGACCAGATCGTGCTAATTTTCATTTCTGCTCTATTAAAAATGCTGCATTGTGATTAGAAGAAAATAATGATTTAGGTAGGACTGAAAAAGCTGGTTAATTAATCCTCTCTGTTATTGTCAAAACTTGGATTCTGTTCATTAGTTATTCAAACTCTGATCACAGGAACCTCTCCTTTCATCTGAAATTTGTGGTCCACATGATTGTCAGGTGGGATTCTGTTTACAGTGTGTCTGACAAAAGCTGATGTGTTCCCTCCTTTATTAACAAGTCATTGGTCCACCTAGTCCGATCGTCCAGGGGGATTGTATGGGAGCCTGACTACTTGTCACTGGAGCAGAGGTAACTGTCTAGTTTTTAAAGACTAATGAAATGTTTTCTTAAGTGCCTTACTCCATTAAATATTTAGTTTCTTGAAAGGCTTTGAGTTCATAGTACAGCATTTTGTTGTACGGTGAGAGGACCAACCTCAGAAACCATCTCCATGCTTCACCTGTAGTAGCAGCCAGGTGACTGACATACCCTCGCTGCCAAAACCAGCGGGGACTCAGATACAAGTACCTGGATTCAGAAGTTACTTGAAACAAAGAACAAGAACTTTCTTTTCAGTATGGCCCTTTAGGGAATGCACAGCAGGAAAGCCTCTTTCTGGGACGGCTTTTTTTCAGTATACAACACTGTGGAAGAGACTGGAGCAAGTCAAGATGAAATCCCAGCTTCCATGCATTTACTGTTAGCTACTCTTTCCCCCTCAACTCGCCTTTTTTCCTTAATAACAGTGCAGAGCTATACAAATATCACTGGATATCTACAACGAGTTTTGTGTGGTCTCCCTATGAACGGACGCAAGTACCCACAAGTACTACAGGAAGAATGAAAAGTCATTGGGAAAGTAGTTCAAATAGACTAAAGCTGTATGCAACACCTCTAGGAAATACCATAAATACCATGCCATAAACCATCCTGTGCAACTCCTTCACCCCTTGCGTTCGGTTAAGAGCTGCGTGGTATCCATCCCACTGCCGTGCAATGAACGGGCTTTGGGCAGAGACGCTGGACCTGGAAGGAGGAGCGGTTCCCAAAACTGGAGTACCCTGTCACATTCTCAGTCTTCTCAAGGAGGAGATAGCTGTTTCCTACTCCAATTAATAGGAAATATGACCCTGGTTAAGTATACTGGAGAAAGCTGTAACGAAAATTCATTAAAAAAGGCCAACACACCACACTGAGTAGAGAAGTTGCATAAAGGAGGAGGAAACCCAACCTCAGAAATCAATTTCAATTAATAATGTGATATAAATTATTTCCCATCCCCCTGTAGGCAGCCAGGCTGATGCTTACAGCATATGTGGACACACTTCAACCATAGAGCTGATGGATTAGTTTCTCCAAACAGGGTAGAAGGTGGAGCAAACATTGGCATTGCAGGCACAGGAGTCAAGGGGTGAGTTCGCACTCCTGTGCCAGCCCAGAGCTCCTGACCTCTCCTTTTCAGGAACCCCAGGGTCCTAGGCAGGGCTGGTGGGGCTCATAAGGCACTGGTGCATATTTGATTATCTTATTGCTTGGACAAAACCGTAACATCTACGTGCAGGAAGAGAGAGACAGACCTTTAAATAAGCATGCAGGAAGGAGCTCCATTGCCCTCTTACTTAAATATGAAGTTTAACAGAAGACAAATGTTGTTATTTGTGTTTAGTTATATGCACTTCAAATTTTCTTAATTATTCTTTGAAGCTAGTTATGCAGATACGCAAAAAATATCTTTGCTATCAGTCAGGAAATCTTTTTGCTTCTCTGTAGAAAATGTGGGAGAAAAATATGAAAATCATTTTTATCTAAAGTAAATATGAAAACCCTTTTCTTCAAAGGAAAATGATAAGGAATTTCTGGTTTAATTTTCACATTAGAAAATTAAAACTTGTACTTCAAGAATAAAATGACTTTAGAATGAACTTTGGACAAAATCAATTTAAAGATTCCTAATAACTCTAATAGGTTTTGGACCAGGCCTGAAAAAGATAAATTATGAACCTACCACCTTCTTCTCTCTCCAGGAACTCAGGAGATCTTATCATTAGAGTGTAAATCTCAAAGGAACAGCTTGCTGCTGCTTTTATTTATCACCTCCCGAAGTTCATTGTAGTTCTTGGGGGAATCAGTTTAATTACGACAGTAAATACTGTTCTACATTTTCTCTCTCCATGATGAAAAAGTATACAGCCATAATTACAGTCTGTGCATAGCATGCTTTGTCTCTGATTTACTTGTTTGCCAAAAAGCCATTTTCATGTGCTAATACTGCAGCAGTAATAGTGTCACATGACCTGCTTAAATAGCAAGTGGTTAGCACATAGCTGAAGTCATTGCAGAGCCTGCATTCTGAATAAACTCTTTGCAATAATTACAAGGATTAAAAAAAATATGATTCCAGGTAACGAGAAGGTGTTTTTCCAGTGTCACCCATCTGCACTGGTGATGGTTCACTGTTTCTGCCCTCCTCGTCGGGGTGGCTGCTCCATACACAGAGAAGGAAGGAGAGGGCGGGGAGAAAGCATGTAAATATATGACTTCTACCACCCCTCTCTCTTCTCCCCCTTCACCGAGCATTCATTTCATTGTGAAAAACAAAGGCAATTTTTTTTCTGCCTTCTTTTTCTTTCAGTGACATGTGCTTGCAGGGATGGCTTAAACACTCTGCTGGAAGGGTTCGACTCCAGTTATTCAGAGGTGTGGAACAAAGGAAGAGTTGGGGGGAATGGGCGATGGGTGGCTCTTGGCAGAGCAACAGAAAGAGAGCTCTAAGTCACATTTTTAAAACAGGAGATTACAGGAGAAATGGTCAGGCTGCTTTTATTCTGACTTGAATAACATCGGGGACAACTGAACTTCACTCTTAATTGAAGTTCCCCTTTCTGCAGGAATTCAAAAAGAGCTTACCAGGCTGGTGTGACTAAATGATTGTCTAACTGTCAAATACCACAGACCACCTTGATTTTGTTGCTGCCAGGTCATCCAAAAGTGCCAGCTCTCTATCAGATAATCAATCCTGTGAAAGCACTAGATGTCTGTTAATAGATTTTTTTTTCTTTCTCAAATGGGATTGGTTTTCTGTTGCTGTAAGAGGAGTTTCTTTATGGATCACCGGCCGTTTTCCTGATAAAATTAAAGCTGAACTAATTCACAGAAAGGAAAGGAACTATAGCAGCATATGAAGATGTGGGGTTTTCACACTAAGGCCCAGATCCAATCATCTTATGAACCAAAACACATTACCTCAAGCAGTAGCTAGTAAACTGGCAGTCATATAGAGGAGGAAATCTTGGCACCATCCCATCAAATCTCTGATGTGTATCAGAGAGAAAGAGATGACTTTATTTTTCCTTAACAAATCATAAGGCTCATTTAATTCTGCTTCTTCTTGTGGAACATAGTGGGGGTTATATATAGAAACAAATACTTATATTAGTGTATTTTGGTTTCTTAGCTGAGCTGTAAATTAGATTCTGTGGTGGGTGAACGCTTTGGAGGTTTCTTGGTGTGAGGTTTCCAAGTTTCACACTACAGCAGGTCTATAGTTACTATGCACAATATATAACACAGAGCCTTGTGCTCTTGGAGTCATTGTTGGAAACACAGCATGGAAATAAGTTAGCAAAAATTGTTTTATTTTACTTATGAAAGACTTTGTTTCCATCAGGAAGCACAGAAGTATGCATGCCTTTTGTAGGCAAGAAAAAGTGGAATGGGTAAAATAACCACTCCATGTGTTACCTTTGCGTCATGATTTCTGAATAATACATTGGCTTTTTTGGAAAATAGACTCCATTTCGAGTCAAATGTATTGAAATATTTCACTATATTTATATGGAAGTCTTTGAATATAAGTTCTGTAATTATTTTGCACGTTTAGATTCAACTGATTAAATGGTTTAGGTTTGCAGAAATACTTAACTCTCTCACAACATGTAGGACTACTACATGGGTTACTTGGAGTCGTGTTTTGGAGGAGAAAAATGATGTCTCTGATTTTCTGTATTGCCTCATTTATTTTGAATTAGATATTTTGGGTTGAAAGCATTTCTATTCAAAATTGTCTAATGAATTTTATGAAATGGTACCTGCTTGTTTTTACTGAACGCTGATTGAAGATTTTTTGGCCGGTAAGTCCTAAACCAAAGCAGTGAAATAAAGCTGTAAGTTTCAGCCTCTCTTTCAAAGATTGGCCACCAAAATGCAATTTAAAAACAAAATAAAAATTAGTTCTGGATCAGAACATTCCATTTAAAAATATTGGCAGTATGAATCTAATTGATGCTGATCTATCTGAAGAATCTAATTGATGCTGATCTATCTGAAGAATCTAATTGATGCTGATCTATCTGAAGCTGTAGATCTTTGTAGCTATAATTCCAGTATTTTTTTTTACTTTTACATTTCAGTCAGAGCATGGACAGTCATGGGGGGCATAATGATTGTCACAATATTTATGCTCACATGAGGGGCAGGAGTTTCTGTGGTCCCTTGAGAAATCCTGACCTCATTTTCCTGCCGGATAAAATTCCTGCTCTACTGCATGAGCAGTTCTAAGTTTCATGGAGCCGGTAGAACTCCGCTACCTCAGGATATTCAGATCTCCTTTCCCTTATGGTTCATCCCTTAGGCAGAAAGCATGTCACTTCCAAGATCTAGTGAGACAGACTGCTTTATAATCAAGCTATGTGCACCAAGCTAGAGCTATACAGCCTTAGACTATGAATTAAAAATGAGAGTGACAGAGCACGGGTGTGTTTTAAGGAGTTTAAGAACCAGATACTGATATGCTCTTAAGATGAATGAAAGAGTCATGTCTCTGATTTTGATTTTCTCACCTGAGGGCACCAGCTGTCATCAGGAGCTTACAACAGAAGCGTTATTTCCAAGTTCTTTGCAGACTATGAGGAAATAATTTCTTACAACATAATTAGAGGCTGATCTAGCCACGTGCAAGTTCAGAGTCTGGTTCTGGTGCGTTCACCTCACTCATACAGAAATGCTTTTTAGCATTTTTCTATTTTCTGATTATCTAACAATGCTCTCTTTCCCTCATCCTCCCCGTCCCCCAGTATATGGCTGGAGGGCAGGTTATTAAGTGCATCATTCAGGATGGGGCTTTGGGAAGGCATAAACACTGTTTGGGCTCTGCCCTGCTCAATCCTCTCTGTGCACAGACATCTTCAGTGTCCAGGCAGTCCAAGAAACTCTTATCTAAAACATTAATTTTGACGAGAGACAGAATTATCATGCTTTAATAAGAGATGTGTTAATTGCAGACTCTGGTAAATAGGTATTTACGAAATCCCCTCAGTGTGTTTTCACCACATCAGGAATTAATGTCGAGAGTGTGTGAAATGCTTGGTGACTGACACAGTGATTGAGTCGTAGAGATTGAAATGCTCAGAGTTATTGTCTATACAGGGAGGTGTGTTAAAAATAAATAAAAATATGAGTACGTGTGAAGAACAGGCACTTGGTTTTCTCTTCCTGCCTAAGTTTGTAATCCTGTGCTGAGCATACCTGTAATAGCCGGAGAATTGGAATTAATGAGCAGAGCTGAACTTTTGCAGATAAATCCTCCAGGTCAGCTATGACTGTTCTGCAGAAACCTGAAGTATGAGCTTTTTTTTCTTGTTTTGGGGTTTTATTTGGGTTGTTTCTTTTCCATAATGCTACCACACAACTTCAAGTTGTTTGAAAAGGAAGCTTCCTAAAACCAAAGAACAGAAGTGTCGTGCTGTAACTCGCCATCTCTTTGCTAACTATTATTCTGATGGTGGGATTTGTCCAGCACCCTGAGTGAAACCAATGAGCCAGAATGAAGAGGGTGTCATTCCAGGCCAGGGCTTTTGCTGCTTCCCCAGGTGAAGGCAAATCAGAAGGGGGATGGAATTAGTAAAGAAAGGAGGGGTTGAAGGGTTGTATGGGGACTGTTTGAAGAAGTACAGAAGGAGACCAGCTTTTTGTTGTTTCTCCACGAGGTATGTGAAAATCAAGACTATGACTAAGACTGTGCAGCTAGCTACAGCCAGAATAACTTGCTGTAGTTGGTTGTCTTGGTTTCATTGCTCACTCTTATGGTTATCACTGCAGTATCGTTGTGATTTTTCACAAAGATTGGGTATGAAAAGATAATGTTCTTTGTGGAGTAATTAGGGTGCTCATATAACACAAGCAAACTTGCCTCACAGCTGGAAACCTCTCCTGTAGAAATTCCTTGGAGGGAGTTTGCTCTTCTGAGCCTTACTGAACAGCTCAGTGCAACTGAGGAGAGATTCCCCTTCCCATGCTGAAGGCTGATACTGTTTCCTAACTGTAGTGAGCAAGTGAATGACTACAAGCCTTTAAAAGGACATTTCCTTCATTTTAAACTTGGGAACCTAAGCCAAGATTTGCCGAGTAAAGATCAAGCCATATAAACTGAAGTGGTTGGATGTAGTGTGAGATGATTTCCACGGTTTGACTGAGCCCTTTGTGTGCAGACACACACAGGATATTTATGTTGCTGAAGACTTTCCAAGACAGTGGATTTCATGACCTTTTTGTGAGCAGCACTAGGAGCTCTGTTTGCAGAACACTTCTGGAACTGAGCCATGGAGTCCGAGCATTGCCTTTCCTTGTCCTGAGCTATAAAGACAGCGGTATTGGAGAAATGTTTGCAGAAAATGCAGTTTAAGCCTTCCCGTGTAAGCCCAGAGTCCTGGCATTGCCACAGGATCACACTGCTGGCATAACCAAGACTCCCACCATCTTAGCAAGTTAGGTGAGAGCGCGATGCCCTTCGCATGTCCAAAATTCTGCAGAGCAGTAGCAGTAGCTCAGACCTCAGACAAATGAACGCTTTATATCTTCTTCTGGTTTTTAAGATCATCAAGATTATATTGACCCAACTAAGCAGCTGAAAATCCCGTATAATTCCAGTATTGTCTCTGTTGGATTTGCTTTCAAATTAATTCTACTCGGTCTTGTGGCAAATTAATTTTGGAAAGTCTAATGAAGCAACAAGGTACTTATATTTTAAATCAGTTTGTTCCTGCTGTACTAGCTAAAACCTAAACTAACTAACTAACTAAATGTAGACACATTAGTAACAGTTGCTGAAGGGTTAATAAGATTTTAATAGAGTCACTACTTGACCGGGAAAATTATATCCCTATTCAGTGTGTACCATTTACACAAGTTTTCCATGATTTCTTTCCTAAGGTAATAGGCCTAGCAGCTAGCTGGCTGCTGTTCCTGCTATGCTTCGGCAGCTGTCATTTTGACATATTTTCTGCTTTCTTTAGAAGAGAGAGGTTGATTGAATGTGAGAAAAGTGGAACTTTGACAGGCTGTCAGAATCCCTTGCAGCACAAACCTACCTGCCAGCTAACTTGTTTCAGGTTTATTTCAGAGAAGGTTTCCAGCACACAAACTTCCATTACTAGCCCAAGAAAGTCTTAAATAGGTAGCTTCCATTTTGTCAAAATCTAAATTAAATAATTTTCTGCTCAAATTGGCTTCAATTTTAGGAGGTCCAGGTATCTCTGAGAAAGCAAAAGCAAGTTCCCTTTCCTCTGCCCATATGCAAAGGCACAGGTGGATGAAGGACATGCAGTTCTTGACTTTCTTTCATTATTTTTATTGTAATCGTTGTTTGTCTTCATTTGTGAAAGACTTCTGAAATTCCAAAGTCAGTCATGAATTGGTCAGGAGTAGGTATGTTGTAAATGATCATTCCTTAATAGAGCATCAAGCTGGGAGGAGATACAGCTGTTACAACTAATGGAATCAAACTGTTATAATTAATAATGGACAACTATTCATACAACACATTCACTTACTTATAGCCAGCCTACTGGGGCAATCCCAGTAGCACGTTCAGAGGTTGTACTGGTATCCTAATGGCATCTAGTTAGGTGTTTGGAAAGCCCCTCTAAGTGCTCTTTGCTTTCTGAGGTATGAATATTTATTGCTCGAGTCTTCCTCTGCAGGTGGCAGGTGCTGCCCCCTTGGACCTGTTCTGAGTCACTCAGCCCCCAGTGATGCCAGTGTGGGTGCTGGCCTTGGAGGGATTGAGCGTGTTCTGGGAGTCCTGTGTCTACCCATTCTTGCAGGTGCAGAAGGGCAGGTTATTAACAATTATTAACAATCTACAATAGCATCTGCATTATCAGATGCCTTCTGAGGCACATCCATACATCTTACATATACCAGCTTAGGTATTCGCATTTACCTCTGCTAAATACAAGTTCTTTCACCAATCTGCATGCAGTAAGGTAGTTTTAGCTATGAAAATCTCTTCTCCACTATGTACAGTGATGACATGAAATGTTACATTCATCCCTACTCCTACATTAACTATCACATACCATCTCCCCTGGAATAGATCTCTGCTATACCTGCCAAGGTGGTCACAAGGCTGACTGAAGTGTGCACCTAGCTAGATTCTCCACCTGAATCCCTGCTGCCTAGTATGTCTCTGTCCCTTGATGATTTAAGGAGGTTTATGGAACTATTTGTAGTGAAATAGTGGAAGAATGGTGTAAAAGACAAAGATTAGTGTAAGTTAACTGACAGAGATACAAAGTGAGTCATGTGCCTGGGGGATATAGTGAGCATGTAGGTGAAAAGTAAACTAAAGAACATGTTGACCCATCTCCTCCGAACACACTTTCCTAAGAAAGGGTGCTAGGTTTACTGTACGTAGCAAAATGTTGTTTTCTTTTTCTTCCATGTCTTGTAAAACTTTCAGTGTCTACTAGTTAATCCTGAAACGTATTGGACCCCAGTTGCTTTACAGTCATTATAGTTTTGAGATTGTCTTGGGATGAGAGTCACTGTATAAATATAATTATTTATACAGAAGTTACATCCAGGAAGGTGGAAGAAACCCAACTGTGGCACACAGAACGAGTTGATAATGTGGTATAAATTCCTACCTATCCTCTGGTAGGCAGTTTGCACACTGCCTACAGCAAATTCAGCCCCACTCTAATCCTAGGCTTGCTACCGGTGTCCAGCAGAGCTACCTGAAGAGGTTTCCCTTTATTACAGCCAGTAGGTGCCACTGACTCACATAACACCACTGCTCCTGATGGCGTTAGCAAATAACAACAAAATGTCAAAACTAAAAGACAGGAAATGTAGTGGTGTAAATTCATCTTGCTGCTGTATCATAGCAACTTTTGTTTGTAAGAAAAGGGAAAAAAGCACTGTCATAGTGAGTGGAAGGAGGAAAAAATAAAAATTAAGTCAAATTAAGTCAAAAAGGAGTAGAGAACTTGAGAGACCCTAACATAACCACTCCGTCAAGTTAATCTACTCTGTGACCAGTTTCCTATAGGAGCGATGGAAGAAATTGTGAGAATTCCATTTCCTTGACGCAGATAATTTTCTTCTCCTTCTAAACATGATTTGACCCACCTCTCCTCCACTTCCCTCGTGAATCCGGTGCTTTTGCAATCTGGTTATCCATGTTATTCCTCTCTAAAACACACAGACTTCCTAACATGAGTGAACTTTACCCACCGTTGCCATGTACTGTTAGTCAGAGTGGTAAGACAAACAAATGAGAGCATTTCTCTAGCCTGCCTTTCTGTTTATTTGTCCCCATTCTTCACAACTGCACACAGTAATTAGTCACAAGTTAAAGCACTTGGATTATTCAGACTGTGATGAGACAGTGAATCACTGGAAACCCAGAGATGACCTAAAGTCCGTTCCATACTGGGATTCTTTTCCATGCAGACATTAACAGGAAGAGAGTGGAAAATTCTGAAGATCAGCAGCCAAAGCTT
This sequence comes from Chloroceryle aenea, assembly GCA_013399075.1. NCBI lineage: Eukaryota > Metazoa > Chordata > Aves > Coraciiformes > Cerylidae > Chloroceryle > Chloroceryle aenea. Next base: position 309,855 of record VWZY01001684.1, read on the forward strand.
TAATAATTATGTGGTTTCATTGCTTGAAAGATCATGTGCAGAAGCAAATTCACTGTAGGAATTTCACTGTCAGGATAATTGAGAGATTTGATTTAATCTGGACATGAGAGAGCTCGATGAAAATGTAGACAGACAGCTAGGCTCTAAATATTATGCAAATTACCCTTAAAAGCAGAACATGGCATTGGAAAACAAGTTGGAAGTCCAGACTAAAATTCAAGACCGATTTCTCCATCCAGAACCAGGAACGGGATTAATTGTTAATCACGTTCAGAAAAAATCAATTGGTTTTATGCTTTCAAAGAATCTGACACCTCAGCCCAAGTCAGACTTCCCAATATTGCTGCTCTAGATAACGTATTATTAATTAAGTTAGTCCATGTTTTACTTTTCCATGTGAAAGAATTTTCCTTTTCAGAAAGACAGGCTCACGTGACATAAAATTTCTAGAAACAGATTTCCACAGAACTTTTCTCTCATATTTCTGTATTTATTTGGCTACTCTTTTATCATTTGTACTTAATAAATCTAAGAGTTGGGCATGGTACAGCTTTTGAAAGGCTGTGGAGTTCACAGGATTTGCACATGAATCAATCTGTATGGGGGCAGAAAGCCGTGAGGTATTCTGTACAGAATATTAAGGACAAGATGAGGAATGTGAGAATCCGTACAGAGTTTGTTTGAATGCTAATAAATCATGGAATCGCTTTGTTTTCTGGCCACTGGGACTTGCCACGTAGGAAATATTCACTTCAACACACAGAAGTACCTAGTGCATAATTTTTTATGCTGGCTTAAATCATTGACATTTGGGTAAAGAGTAGAGATGTCCTTAGTGGCAAAGGAAAGCGAGTTTTCATGCAGGTGCAGCACAGTTACCCTTCCATCCTTAAATCTGATGATGATGATACTCTCCATTGTTTCATTTGTCAGTTTCTCACTCTTACAGACTTTTCCATGAACTTAACTTCTAAGAGCAGTTTGGTTTTGGCTGAAAAGGACACGTGTGGGTGTGTATGGTGCTTAATCTTCTCCTTCTTGAGTTAATTCAAGTTGGATTAGGTGTCTGTACAATGTATTGACATTTGAATGCCAGTGTTATCTATTTTAATGGAGAAATGGATAGATACACACACCACAAACAAAAATTTACAAATATATATGCCAATATGCAAAGTATCCATGTATGTGCATTAATGTGTTCATGGGTATGCAGGGATAGCTTTAGTCCTTTCTGAAACCAGGTACGCTTTTCACACTTCTACCAGGCTCTTCTTCCGAGGCACTTCCTGAGCTAAATACGTTTAGGATGGTCCTGCCAGGCAGCATTTTGAAGTGGAAATGAGAAAGAGCTAATTTTCTTCACAATAGTAGGCACAACCAAAGACCTATCACTGTAGTACAGGAGAGGCAGAGGAGGCAGAAAGATGCTTTCATGTGAAATTGAAGTTGTCTAAGAATATCATCGTTGAAATCTTTAACATAGGCTTTTTTTTACAAAAATAAGGAAAAATGACAAGCCTATCTTTTCCAGTTCAGTGGAAAAAAAAAATCTTCTTTAAATTGACTTTTCTACAGGGTAGCAATCTTACTTTTGGAACAAAGAGTGATGTTTGTGATGTTGGCCCTCCACACCATGGCACGAAAGCAAGCAAACAAAGTCTCCTGGAAAAGGTGCCCATAATCATTGCCATACACCCTTCCTTCCCCTGTCACGGGCCAGCCTTTCAGAGGTAGGACTGCTATTTCTCGACAGAGCAGCAAAAGATCTGTAGAACATGCAAGTTGAAAAGGCCATAAGAACATTGTAGGAAGTCAGCACGCGGGACCTGGAGGCCTGTTTGTCTCAGCTGCTGGGTCAGTATCCTTTGTGCCCCACCAAGACCTGTCAGGAGTTAAATCAGTGCTGTTGAAGAGGAAGTCTGTTCTACACTGTCCACCTCGAGCTACACTTCAGCATCACAAGGGGCAGGAAGACCCTTGTCGAGTGTGAGGCTGTAAAGATGAACGAGTGCATTCCAGCCCAGTGTCAGTTTGTCCTTCAAGCTAATGAAAGGAATTACTTTCCCCTTGCAAATGAAGGGAATAAACTAGAGAGACTACAGATTAAAGTGTACACCTTCGGTAACAAAGTGAACACATTTACATACCTCACTTACCCACACCCACGAGCATCTACTTGATAGTATCTGTATGTTTGCAAAAGGAGATTAATGTAATAGTGCAGGAGAAACAACTTTTTGTAGCATTTCTGGGGGAAAAATCTTTCTGGTGATGATTGTAATCACATTAATCCTCTTTCCCATATTTCATTTGCTCATCCCTGATGAGGAACAGGGTGAATTCTGAGGCCATTTCGGATTTGACAGCGTGCCACCGAGTAGAGGAAAACAAGCTCCAAAGCCAAGGAGGCACACTTGTCATCCCTCCCCTCCCAGGAAAGATTGTATAGTAAACTTGGTCTCTTTTCCTCGCAGCCAATTTGCACATTCTGTGCAGAGCTCTCGTACTGGCTTAGTATTTCAGTTTTCTCTGAGCATATTTCATGCTGTTGTAATTCTCATTAAATGCATTTCTAGTAAAATACCAAATTGTTAATTTTCTTAATTAGCTTTGATATTTTAGTTTCCACATCTTTCTTTCAGTCTTTCATGCATATTTTGGTTTGGAAGTGATACAGTTCTATATCCCACATACAAAAAAACAACGTGTATTTTTTAATTCTTTTGCTGGCTTCATACTTAACACACAAAGTGTTCTCTTAAAGGATAAAACTCTAGTTTGATTTTTCCTCCCTTTTCTTTCCTCCTTAATGGTTACTAAGAAAAAAATTTCCTTGCAGAGATGTTACAGGAATAATTAAAATAATGATCGAAATGATGATTCGTGCTACAGGGATGTGATTTATACTTAGATAGTACTATTCATTCTCTTTGTTCAAGTTATTGTCAATACTGGTGTGATACTCCTGACCTTTATTCTCAAGAAAGCTCTGCAACTGTTTTACTGTGCATCTTGACTCCTCATGAGAGGAAGCATTTTGCAAACACAGTAGCGTCATCTAGAACAAAAGGAAAAAATGGCATATTGATCTCCTAACTCTTGTGGCCTCAGCCCAGGCAGTGATTTAGTGAAATCCCATTATTTACGATGCATCTGAAAGGCTCGACAAGAGCTGTTCAACTGTGGGTATTAAGGTCTTCTTGCCTATCGTGTTGGCACTGGCTTCGAGTTAAAATATGAGGCTTTCTCTTCGTGCCAAATGAGCAGAACACTCAGGAGTTGAGCACATAGCAATTCTTTCAATCAGATAAAAACAATAGCATAGGTCCTGCATAGTTCTTCATCTATGACACACAATTTCTGTAAGTTTCCCATTGTCTACAGATACCCAAAATTAACCCATGCACTTTCTTTTACAGGAAACACACTCCCGTCAAGGAATACATTTGTATTCGTTTCTACCAGCCACTAGCAGCTGGTCATTTTCTTTAGACTCCTGAAAGCCAAGATGTAAGAGCTTAGAAAGCCAAGAAGTAGTACAGAAGCACAAATTAACCTCATATTCCTTCTTACTCATGGAGGCTAAATGATCATTTGTCAATTCTCCAGGGCAAGAGGGAATAAAGGAAAGAAAAGTTACACTTCAGCAGGAGTGATTGCTGCATTACAAATATTTTGAGTAAAGAAATGACAGGTAAATATATGGCTTTATGGTTGCTATCTTCCTGTTCCCTACCTTGGGTTTTTGATAGGTGAGAGGAAAGTAGAGGAGTAAGTAATTTATTCTCCAAGGTGAGTCACAGCCTTACAAAGAAAAACTGGGTTTGCCACCAGTATTACTTACACCAGCTGAGTACTGGCCATGGTAGATTAATGTACAGGCTATTTTCATTGCAAGATAGCAGCAAGACTAGAGAGAACCTTCTTACCTTCAGCCTTGCCAGATGGAAAAAATGATGCTGGTGTTCATCTTTTTTGACTTTTGAATAATAATAAACTAAATAGAATTTAAAGTTCCAAGTAAAGTAAATACAATGTAGAATAGGGCAGAGGTTGTCTTATATTAGGAATACTCTATTTTATCCTTGTGACAATGTAATGGAATGTCAAAGTTTTAGGTCAGAGGCTTTTTTATATTGTTAGGTGGTCTTTATAGCATCTCAAACTTACTTTTCTTCCAACAAGACTGGCTCAGATTGCCCCAGGTGTACACGGTTGAGGTGCTTGATCTGTGGCAAATGTAAAAGCCTGGAAAACTGAAGAAATACCTTGTAACTCAGGGGTATGTCCTGAGCTTGTGCAGTGTGTTCTGTGATTTGCAGCATGATCTGACTTCCAGTAACTGGGCAAGAAGATCTGTACTGCGGCAGTGGTTTTCAGAGTATATTTAGTTCCATTCTCAGAGTTCAGGTTTTTCCTGCTTCTTTCCTTGATAAAGTCCATGTCTTCTGCTGACATATGGAGGAAACTGCACTCGAAGAAAAATGTGATTCTCTGTTAATGTGACAGAGAGCTTCTGGAAATGTTGCTTGAATGTTTGTTTTTATGCAAGTATGATTCTAGGTTTCTTTAGCAAGAAAAAATAATCCGTGATTTATATCCAAATAAGACCATTTGAGGCTAATTTTAAATCTTCTTTATTTACCTTCCCTGCTTCAGAGCCTGATGCATTCACAAACTCCTGTGACAGTGACTCTCACAGGCCAGTTAGGCAGTGTGACATGGGGCTTCCCTGGTTTAGTCTGCACCTCCTGCATCAGCATTTCATGTGGTAAACATGTTGTAACTGTACTTCCCTTGGTCAACTGCCTGTGATTAACCAGGTACTTCCCAGAGCTTTTTTAAAAATAATATCATGTTTGTTACCTACCGTTTCTCTAATACCTAATAAAATTTGGATGCTAGAAAAGCAGCGCTGTGGAAAACACGAATGTAGTCTTTATATTAGTGCAGTCTTCCCTTGAACTAATGTAAACTTTTAGGTTTTGCAAGATCTTTATCCAAAAAGATCCATATTTTTAACTCTGTGCTGCATTAAGGACACCACTGTTTGCTTTATACTTGCCAGAGACAAGCTTCATCTGATACCTCCTAGAGCTGGTTCTAAAAGAGCCAGTGAGTAGTTCAGGCTGTCTGTTGTCCCAGATGCAGGCATGGCTCCACGGATGTTTATTATATCCCTCCCTTGGACAAGCAGGACAGCTCTGGCTCACACAGCTGCTCTCTGTAGAGAAGCCATTCCGTAACTTCTACTCCTGCCCCGGAGAGTGCCAGCATGTATCTAGACTGGCAGTGACAGCAGTGTGATGGCAAAGAAGAATCTACTTCTTCATTTATTTTTTTAACTTCAGAAAAAGACATTTGTGTATTCCTGGTCAGTTGAGTTAGAATGGTGATGTTTGAATTCTACTGCTGGCTTGTCAAGCCATGTGATTTAATCACTTCTTTAGGGACTTAGCTGCAAAATAGAATAGAATTTTTATAGAATAGATTTATGATGATGATGATGATGATCAAGATATGGCCAGAATAATAGTAAACCAAAAGAGATGTTGTGAAGGATAATGGGTTAATGTTTCTTAAGTACATAGAAGGTCAGAAAAGGAGGATACTGGAAATGTAAAGTACAAAATGGCTTTGTTATACAATTGTTCTATAACACCAGGATATCCAGAATACCTGCGTGAGGCAGGAAATGCATTTTTCACAGAACTAACTATGTTTGTTGCATAGAAATTCTCACATTCGGTGTGTTCATATACTTATGTCCTCAACCTGTAAAATACTTTGTTCCTGGGTAGTTCCTTGATGCACCTAAGTACTATGTTTTCATATTGAACCCCAAATTGTGACATTGCAAAATCCTGCCATCCTGCAATAGAAGTCAAATTCTGCTGAGGAGCTGCCCAGAAAAATCAGCTTTGTTTCAGGTTTCTTCATGGAAAAGTAGTCTGCTGCGCCTCGCTGAATCAGAGCAGCATCCACAACTACCTGAGTGATGAATCCAATCAAATTATCTCAGTGAAATATTTCACCATGTATACAGCAGTGCTGTTTAGATGCCCCAAGATGTGTTCATTAGCACACCCCAATAAAATAACCATCCTCAGCATTTTTTTTCTCATTAATCATAGCCAAAAATAAATCAGGAGACAGTACATTGTTTTACATTGCTTGTGTTTAGCAAACCAAGTAGGATGGATGGATGGATGGACGGATGGACAGATGGATGGATGGATGGATGGAGACCCATAGTGTCAACTACTGGTGAGGTGGAGGGAAGCACTTCTTGCAAGACGTCATTTACTGAGGATTTCATATAAAGAGAAGTCTCACTACTTGCAGTCAGAATAGGAAAATCAACCTGTCAAATGCCTGATTTTTACAGAACTCTTCCTTTGCCCTACAACCTGCATTTTCATGAGGCTTTATATTATTTTTTAAATCAATAAAACTTGAGAACAGTGCATGCTTTTTGAGATCTAAGGTTAAGTTCCATATATTTTTTCCAAACAGAATTCTACAGAAGGCTTCCGATGACAGGTATTGATTAAGGCTGCAGTGCTCTTCCTTGTTACATGGCATTGAGGCAAGAAGCGTGCTAACCACCTGGAAGCGCTCTCAGGGAGTTACCTGAAGAAGAAGAAGAAGGGCAATACCTGGAAATGGTGAACCCCCAAGAACAGAAAGTGAGGTAAGTGTCTTATTTCTTATTGGGAACAGTGGGAAAACTGTAGAGGCAAAACCCAGAATATATTAAAGAAAAAGGTTTTGAATATTATTGTTGTGTAAGAAGTGAGTCTGACAGTAAGAGATGGAGTCATGGACAGTAACATGGAGCAGATGTTTGTCTCAGCTTTGGGGCACTTCTCCCAAAGAAAACCCACTGTGAAGCTGGGGAATTGGCAACTCTTCCAAAGCCATCCCTGGCCCTTGGTGTCATGCCTGGAGGAGAAAGGATTGACAGATGCCAGTTTATGTATGTTTTTTTACATCATTGGAATCTCTGGGAGAAAGTGGCAGGATTATAAACCAGAAAAGCAAGGATTACACACGTACCACCTGAATAATGACAGGAGTGTGTATGGACTGTACTTCAAGTTTTCCCCCTATGAGGCTATTTCTCAAAAATTAAACGAGCTAGAAAAAGTGAAGCAGTCCACCTAGTCATGTGCCAAACACTTTCTGATTTATTTTGTGGTTTGTTTTAGTGGCACTAACACTCATCACCTAGATTAGCTTTGGTAAAGAACTGCTGTCTTCTCCCCCTAAATACTCGTTTTTTCTAAAAGCTGAAGTGAGCAAATGCATGTGGATAAAGAGATAGAGTAAGAAAAGAACCCCAAGGAGATCTTGACCCTGTAATCTTTGATATTATGGCCCAGCATTTTAACATTAGACCACTACATCACATCGTGCAGAAGTGTGAGTTTAAAGGCCAACAAATTATACAGATTTTCTCAATCTCCCTCAGTTACAGAAACACTTGTTCTAAATATACTTGGGCTGATGTTTCCATCGTTCTCACGGGGTCCTTAACAACTGACATGTACTTCCTGAGCCGCCCAGTGCAAGTGGAGTAGGGGCACTAATTTTTACTTGCCTTCACACTGAACATACATTTGTGTTGAAGGATGACAAAATATGAATTTTGTGACAAATCATTTCCAGCGTGCACCCCTTTTCTGAGGAGAGCATCTCAAAATCTAGCTGAAAAGACTGGCTTCTGTGGGCTGGTAAAAGAAAGTCTTTGAGTAAGTGGAAGTGCCAATACGAAGCGATGGAATCAGTATGTTCCTGTTACACACTTGTTTATCTCTGATTCTTTCCTTTTTTTCTGTCAATGGACAATGGCTATCTTGATGCATTACGAACTCCACTCTGCGTGGCTTCATGTAGAGCACAGGACTGCACTCCATAACGTTGTTCTCACAAGAATTACTTGAAAATATTTTGCATATTCATTCTCGTCTAACTTTACAATAACATCAGCAATGTGCTGTAAAAACACTTCAGGGAAAGGAAAGTAGATTGTTAATACTACTGTATCACCTGCCATCTGGACACACTTAACACATGGTGAGATGGAAAGAATCAGCCATTTGTGGAATCTGATCCCAGAGCTCACTTTCAATCAGGTAAAGTCATGTCTAGACAGGCACAGCTGTTGTATGTACATAATGTAGTTCATTTAATTTATGGCTTGATTGCCTTAGAATAATGCTGTATTGGGATTAGTGCAAAACCACAGTGCTCTGCTAGGTGAATTGGTGACATTCAGGTTCAGAGGAGCGTGATCCATGCCAGTGTTCCCTTTGCATGGCAGCATATACAACAGCTTCATCAGCTGTGTGTATTCCCACTGATTTAGAGCACGGTCAAAGAAAGACGATGGAACAGTCATAGAATCGCAGAATGGTTTGGGTTGGAAGGGACCTTAAAGATCATATGGTTCCAATCCCTCTGCCATGGCAGGGACATCTGCAACTAGAGCAGGGTGCTCAGAGCCCCATCCAACCTGACCTGACATGTTTCCAGGGATGGGNCAGGCATGAAGCATCCACCACCTCTCTGGGCATCCTGGGCCAGTGTTACACCACCCTCAGTGTAAAAACTTTCTTCCTTATATCTCATCTAAATCTAGCCTCTTTTCTGGAGAAAAAAAAGCTGTCTCCAGCTTTCTTACAGGCTCCCTTTCAGTACTGAAATGCCAGAATAAGGTCTCTCCAAAGCCTCATCTTCTCCAATCCCATTTCTCTTGGCATTTCTTCATAGCAGAGGTGCTCCAGCCCCCTGATCATCTCTGTGACCCTCCTCTAGACCTGTTCCAACAGGTTCATGTCCTGCTTGTGCTGAGGACTCCAGGGCTGGACACAGCACTGCAGGTGAGGTCTCGCCAGACTAGAGCAGCAGACTCACCTCCCTCAACCTGCTGAGCACTCCGTGCATATTTCACATGCCCACACGTGTACTGGCCTGCGCAAGCTGAAGTACGTGTTGGTCAGAACACCGGTTCGGAACGTAAAGTTCCAGCTGCAGGATTAGGATTGCATACAGTGGCTCTGTGGCCTGAGAGCTGTATCCAGGCTGTAGGAATAGATGAAAAATAAAAATGAACTAGAGAGCAAGAGCACTATCTCTACAGTCTGAGAAGGGACAATAAAAGGAACCGTGAAAGGTCAGTGGAGGTAGAGCAGTCAGCTTCTCCTCTCCACTGGCAGATGGCATTAAAAACACTTCAGTCAGTTATGTCCACGCATCAATACGGGTTTGTTCTAAGAGAGCTGTAATCCTCCAGAGCCTGCCATCTGTTACCTTCACTAACATATGCACTATGAGGTAGGCATGTACATCCTTCAGGGAAAGATGGTGGCATCCATTTCCAGAACAGGGCTGCTCTTCACCACAACTGGGGATATTGAAATGTGCTAAAAATTCAGCGTTCACCACCTCCAAATAGCATCTCGGTTCTACGTCCTGTAGCTAAGGAAAGAGAGCTGTCTATTGCTTGGCCATTTCATTGATCCCCAAAGGCTGGATGTTGTCAGAATGTGCCACTCAAAAGTTGACATTTAAAGTGTAAATTTAGCATTTGTCAAAAAGTTGCAGTCTATATGTGATATCTTTCCTAGGAATATATTACTCTTCCAAAATTTGTACGTATTGCTAAAATACCCCTGGTTGCCTCTAACAATAGCAAGCTTATCTTCCTTTTTATTTCTGAAGCTATACAAGGCCCTCGTGAGTTCCTGCAAAATAGTAGCACTGCACCTCCTTATTTCTCTGCTGAAGGTGACATAGCTTTTCCTGGCTTTTGTAACAGATTCGGGCTGCCTTTCATATTTTAAAAGCTCCATAAGCAAGTGGTGTAGAGTTTGTACTGAACGCATCAAGACTTAGATAAGGTCACTAGCGATTGGAACAGGGACTGGAAAGGTGTAATGTGGAAGTAAGTTCCAAATATTGCTTGGAGTGATGCTGGCTGATCAACGCCAGGAAAAAAATGACTTCTGTCCAACTCCTAGAAAATGAGTGTATTTGTCCTTTTTCCTGCTTGTTCTAGCTTTTCTGTCTACCCACGCTGTCTTGCCCCACAGGATATTAAATAATAACAGTCTTCGGGCGGCAACGAGAGGAACTAATTGTCGTTGTTCTTCTACTTCACCACTGCTGCTGTAATTGGAAGTTATCTCCTTATAATTGCATCTGTAGTGAATAGTAATTATAATTCTTATCATTAGCTTTTTCTTTTAATTAGTTTTTTACCCTGATAAAATACTATTTTATACTCGTTCTCGTCTGACCTCAGAACACAAAGACAAAGAAAGACAGGAGATCAGTATATTAATATTGTTGTTGCTGTGTTCTTCAATGCAAAAGTGGATTCAGCATAGCTAACGGGAAACTTGTGACAAGATCAGTAAAACGGAGCAAGGTAACAGCTGGAGAACATGAGCTATGAATAGGGGAGCAGGGCTTTTATTTTAATCCTTCCTTAGTCTGTACACAGAGTGCTGAGCATAGAGCTTGAGTGCTATGACTAAGTATAGCTTTGAAATTAATTTAGGTCAAACAAAATCTCTTAAAAGCACCAAGAAAGCGAGCTTGCCAGCTCTTACTCAAATCAAACAGATATGCTTTTTTAAATCAGTTTTTTGACATCAGCTTTTTGCAATTTATTAAGACCAGGAGCAAACATTTTATCAACAGGGTATGTTTTATAGAATGTAAGCACACTGGAGAGATTTCGAAGCTCTCTCTGGAGGGAGCGTTTTGTCCCAGACAAGAGTGAAAGCTGGTCTTGTCTCTTTTCCGCCAGTTCAGTTCTGTTGCCAAAGAATGTTCATTTCTTTTGGAAAATGTGAATATTCTAGAATTAGACTGCATGATGCAAGAGAAAAGAGAGATGCAAAGATGGCTGTGAAGTTTTATAGGAGCCAGAGTTGCCTTTCGCTGTATATCACGGAAGCATGGGGCTCTTCTGTGTCTGCTCACTACCTGACAAGATGCTGATAGGCTTAGAAGAGAATGAAACATATTTTTGGCTGCCTTTTTGAAAGTTAAGTTGAACTGTAAATATTCATTAAATACTTCATTTCTTGTATGTTACTATTACTACCATACTTGTATATCACTGGTGTGTTTTGTAACACAGGTTTGTAGGGCTAAACAACAGCATGAGGCTAGGCTTGCACACCCAGCTGAGTGACTGCTGGTTATTTTTTAAATCACATTTCTGACCTAATCTTTGAACTAGGCAGTGGGAGTACCCGTGGCTGAAAATACCCAGGGAAAGGCTCTGCAGTGCACAATGAACTCACTAAGCACATTCCATACAGATCACGATTGACACCGCTTGCAGAATCTAGTTCCACTGCACTTTCCATTCTATTGCTACTCAGACTAAAGGCCGTGTATGTTGGTTTTGCATCCTTTTTTAACCATCAGCTTCACTTGCTGATGTCTCCTCTGCCTCTCCTTGTTTTTCAGCTAAGACCAAGTGTTATATACAGCGAATTTCTTAAGTTCTTGAAAATCCTGATTTCCCTCTGACACGTGTCTTCTCCTAGCCCCAAAATTTGCCACGATAAATATAACCAAACCCTCCTTTTATTAGCTTGGTGCATGAAATGTATGGACCATGTGTTCAGCATCTTCATAGAAAAGCACAGAGCATATGCCTAGAAAAATGCATTCTAAGTCACCGTAACTGTTTACTCCTGGTTTTTCCCTTGGATATACAAAAGCGACTGGCAAATGGAAAAGAGGAAGTTATTTTGGTTTTGAGATAAATATATCAAGCTAAAAAACTTCTTTTGTCTTCCTTTGGCTTTTGAAATGGTGTAATTTAACCTTCATGTAGAAACTCTATCTATGTCCAAAGCCCTAGTTATGTATCTGTAGATGTATAGGTAAGTTTCCACTCTAGGATAGAATCTTGTATGCCAAGAGGTAGTCTTTAGGGAATTTTTAACTGCGAGTTATAAAACCCCAAGGAGCAGGGTTTTATGATGGAAATGCTGACAGAACAGTAACTGAAGTGGTACAAAAGACAAAGATACAATATCCTTAAAACAACAGAAATCCAGAATGCCAGTATCTAAGGAGGTTCTCTGATTTTTAGCTTTCCAGCATTAACAGCATAACTGGGTTTTTTTGTTGGGTAGTTTGTTGTGTGGTTTTGTTTGTTTGTTTGTTTGTGTTTTGTAACAGATATATTAGAAAGAGATTTATAAAACTACAGCAGAGGGCAAACCAGCAGTGAAATGATTGAAGATGTGCATTTGAATCAGTTTGGTTTACAGGGATTACTTAGGCTACAGGAAAATCCATGAAGATCATAATGACAGTTATGTCATTCTAAAATTGATGTGTGCTATTTTTTATTTCCTTTATACACTGAACATTAAACAATTGTAAATGTTCTGATGAATTAAAAAGGAGTTCTACTCCACATTTAGTGCAGAAGAAACTTCTAAGGAAATATATTACCTATAATCTACATTCATTCCTTTTCAATCTAAATAACATTTCCAGCTAAGGTGCAATTTGACCAGAATTAAAAACAAATACAGGAAGCTTTAACCATATTCTTTACAAGTATGGCTCTTTGAAAATAATTTTGTTACAGGCACATCTAGTTTTAAATTGATAAATGTATACCCCAAGTAAAAGCTACATGATAGATTTCAGCAGTTATCTGATTTTTAATAGTCAGGGATCTTGTCCTAGGGTCTCCAGATCAGCAGTATTCCTAAATCACCAAAATAAGAACACATTTGGTGTTAGCAAGGATTCATGGCTTTAGTGTTCTGCATTTACATTTTTTGTCCTTTCGATCTTTATTCAACAAGAAACTGAGGAGAGGAAAGAAAGGTGAGATTAATAAAATTCCAACCCATTGAATTGTTTGCAACAGTGAAAATATCCCACTTGGTGCACCCAGGGTACCTTACTAACTGAGACCGTTTCACAGAGCCTTTTGCCATGTCCTTTAAGTATGCTTACACTCTCCTCCTCCACCTGTCCTGCTGGTTATTTTATATGAACAGGTTCCTTCTTGCACTTGTTTTTTATCATTGCTACAGGTTAATAAATCAAGTTAGTTCAATTCCTTAATCCTTGTTTTTTAAATAAGCGTAAGTCAAGGTTTACGACTCTTGCTTCCCAAATGGCCTTTGGATTGTGCGCTTTTGATCACCACTGAGCAGTGAGCCCTTCGTGTTTTACAACTGCAGTCTTGAAAAAGCATTAGCCCACCTGTACAACTTTGCAGACATCAGTAACTGTGCTTCATTTCAAATACTACAATGGCACCAGCTGCGTCCGAAAGGCAGGATGCGTATATTCCTGTAGCAATTTATTTATGTGGAAAAACCCCCACTCTTTTGATCATTATCATTTAGAGCTGTAATTGTAGATCAGGAGCAATATTTAACTCGAAGGACTGGTCCAGCATACCACAGGAAGGCAAGACTTAGAGGGCATACCATTTTTTTCTTATCCTGACCATTTTCTCTCAAATGCAAAGCTATCCATAAAAAATAGCAACCTTAACTGGAGAGGGGCAGGGGGAGGAGGAGGGAGGGAAATTCTTCAAGTATTGAAATGACTGAAAATCAAGATAAGGTTTGTAAAAAGAATCGTGCTGTTTGGTTCAATGCTAATAAAATAGTTTTGGTGTTTTCATAGCAATTAGAAGGCTTTTCTAAAATACATTCCTAAATACTTATGTAAAAGAAGCGCCACACAGCATGGAATATATTTATTAACCATCTTTTATCTTCAAAGCTTTTTCTTTTTAAATTATTTCATCAGTGGAAGATATTTAAAAAAAATAAAAGTCCTTCTGAGCTGTGTTTGGGTCTCTTAAAATACAGTAATCAGAGCTGATCAGCAGTTGGTAAAATGAATACAAAGGAACTGTTTATTCAGCGTGGCTCAAGATGTAATCCTACAGCTTTCAAGAATTTCAAAATCTCACAAAACATAATTGTATCCTGAAGGTGTTAATGTGTAGGGAATAAAAAGTTGTCAGTGAAATTCCTAGACCATAGACAGTGAAGCTGGAATGGGGAGCAATTGGAAGAGGTCAATTCTCAGTTGTAAATTGTGTCCCAGATTTCAGTAAGAAATTGATAGAAATTTGAAAACCAGACTGAGATTTCTAGGATTTGGGAGTTCATATTCCTAGCTTAGGCTTAATGGGAGTATTTTATACACAAATAAAATTATACGTGGCCAGATACATTTCTTGTATTAAAGTCATAAAGAGCATTCCTAAGAAGGTTTTGACATTTCTCAGCTATTTTGTTTAGCCAGAAGAATGTTAGCAGTTATATCCACGTGTTCCTCTTAGAATAACACCCTTTTTAACACCCGTACTGTGCTATAATACCATTTTTCTTCGGCTTAGCTCAAAGCTTTTCCTACGACTCCAAAAAAAAAAAAACAACCCAAAGTCCTAAAAGCATCTTGTTTGCACCAGCTCTATTGATTTCAACATCCATGTCAGGTTACATACAATTTTCAGCTGTGAAATAGGAACTCACATCAAATTTAGAATGTCTGAGTGTGGACTGATGTACCACAGAATGCAGTGGTCCCAGGTTACTGACACTCTTGAGGAAGAGTTAGATAGACTGTGATTTTTGCCTCTTGTAAACCCATGAAGATCAAAACCCAGGACTTAATATTTCAGCTAACATTTCAAAGCAGGGGCTAGAACGCTCATCTCCTGTGCTTTGTCAGCTGCCTTGTTGGGAAGTCGAAATGAGGAGTATGTGGAACAATGCAGTGCTGTCTGGAGGTACCTGACATACTGACAGCTGACCAGGAGTGTTCCTGGAAGCGGTGTTTGTGCCAGCATGGTGCATGGTTGTGAGGGGGCTGTCTGCTTTTGTCGGGGCTAAATAGATGAAAGGAAGCATAGAACTAAGGCAGTTATATTGTTTCAGGTACTCAAACCTGTATTTAGAAGCAGTGCTTGTATGTCTGCGTGCCATGGCTACATGTTATGCAGCCACATCAGTGACCGTGAAACAGGTAGTACTGAAATTAAAAGCAACTGTTTTGCTGCATCCAGATGTTCATTTCAATGGAATGTTGGTATTTGAGACCAGTGAAATGGTCAACTGGTTACCACTGCTACTTAGCTTCTCATTCCAAAAGAGGTTCCACAAGAGTTTGTTACTTGTGCAGTACTTACAAAATAGCGAGGAAGATTCAGTTAGGTGAGGGTTAGAGGACAATACTAACCAAGACAAAAAGGTTTGTTTTGTCTGTCACTGTTGTCCAAGTTTTCTGGATATATCCTGAAGCATTTTCCTTCCTGTCACTGAAATACTCGTGTGGTTCTCAAAGAAGCAAAGATCTGTTTCTCTGTGTATTTCTGCAGCATAGCTCCTGACTGTTCCCCTGAAATCTTTGACAGGGCTGTTGAATTAAGGAGGAATGGGAATTGAGGTAGGGTGGGAGGACAACCTGAGGATGATGGAGTCCTGTAGATGATGACACCCAGACAAGGAGAAGAAAGGAGAAAGAAAAGAGAAATAAAATCAAGTGGTTCTACCGCCCCGGTGCGCACCTGCGAAGGGAAGGGGCTAGGTGTTATGGAGCGCGCTCGCTCCTAAAGCACTGCTGCTCAACTACGCAGAAAGCATTTCTCTCATAGGAAGAAACTACCAGATTCTAAGGCACATTTCTGAATATTCTACTGCTTAGTAACAAAATAGAACTGAGAATGGTGAAGAGAGGAGAAAAAAATGAGAAATTAATGGAGATTTTTCTGTGTGTACATTGGAATGGATGAACGGATGTTTTCAGAGCAAGGAAAAGTGGAACAATGACTGTTGTTTAAAGATGCTGGGTTTGTTGTTATAGGCTTCTTTCCTTATATGTTGATAGTCTTTCACAACGTTTTTGCTTCACAGTACTTAGCTTAACATGATAGATTATATTGGCTTCAGTGAATCATAGAATGGCAGGGCTTGGAAAGGACCTCTGGAGATCATTTAGTCCAACCCCCTGCCAGAGCAGGGTCACCCAGGGCAGCCCACACAGGAACAGATCCAGGGGGGGCTGGAAA